>JAACIZ010000013.1:1444803-1801456 GCA_017140785.1 Calonectria pauciramosa
TTTTTTTAAATATATAATAATTAAATAATTTAAATAATTTTATATAATATATATTATAAATATTTTTTATATTTAATTAATAATTTAATTTTATTAATTTATTTCTAATTAAAAAATAAATAGAAGGCTTAATTGGGTTTTCCTAGGAGTAATAAAGTATATATAATAGAGTTTAAGCAACAAGAAAACTCTAATCTTAAGATTTACCCTGACCAAAAGAATAATTAACTTAATCCTCTGTATAATACAACTTTAATACTTATAAGATCGGAGATAGAGTTTGCCTTGATATTTAAGATGCCTTTCCTTGCTAAGACCGTCAGTGCATTCCAATACACAACTTTATTGCGACAATCGCCTTAACCAAGCAAATCAACCGGCGATCAAGATGGATAAAGAATGAATATGATCATGAGGGAAGTCGATTCGGTTAGAAGAAGAGCTAAGAAGCTGAAGCTGAGGCTGTAGATGAGGGTTGCTGACAGGGCAAAGGTCAAGGGAAAAAAGTCGGGTCAAACTGCTAGCTTCTCAATCAAAAGTGCTTTTCTGTTACAATCAGTAATTATAATCAAGGAATTTTATTAATATTATATTTTTATTTAATAAAAAATTTTATTTAAAATTTTTAAAATTAAAGTTTTTTAATTTTTTTTTAATTAAATATAATTTATTAAATTTAAATTATTTATATTATTATATAATTATTTTAATAAATAAAAAAAAATTTTTATTAAAAAATAAATAAAAATATTAAATATAATTATAATTATTTATAATTTTTATATTTATTAATTAAATAAAAATATTAATAAATAAAAAGATTTTATTTAAAAAATTTATAAGTTTTATTATAATATTTAAATAATAAAAATCTAAAAATAGATTAATAAAATATATAAAAAGATAGAGTAAGAGAATTAATAAGATTAGCAAAAATAATAATTATTGTGTATGGTATTGGCTAAAAAGCCTAAAGTAATAAGGAAGCTTTCTATACTATATAATAATAAATCTGTTTAATATAAATGTGTGTGTGTATGTAATAATTGAGGATGTAGGGTTATATTCCTTAGTATATTTGGTTGCAGGAAGGTAGAGTAAATAAACTAACAGCTAGCTTAGGCCCGGGAGAATATTTATCCCGTATGTAGCATGCTAAGCCACTAGGGCCACCAGTTGTGCCACAGCACGTTGGCATACAAAGAAGCAATTGACCATGTGCTCCCCAAGCTATTCTTCCATACTTGTATAACCTTAGCAGATACTTAATATAGCGATATACTAGGAGCAGAAAAGTATTGGTTAATGAACACATTAATTGCATGCTAGAATATGTAGTAGCTACTACTTATTTATTTCTAGTCAAAAAACAAGTAGGAGGTGTAACGATTTGCACTTCGTATTACGTCTATTAGCCCGTCAGGCCAAAAGATAAGTCAATAATCGCATTGGTTGCAATTACAGGTGCAAATAACAGCTACTATAGGGGTTCTGTTATGCCCTATTGCACGGGTCATAACAGGAGGCTCAACAGGGTTTTCCAGGAGCAACAAAGTATATACAATAGAGTTTAGATAATAAAAAAACTTTAATTTTAAGATTTATTTTAACTAAGAAAATAATTAATTTAATTTTTTATATAATATAATTTTAATATTTATAAAATTAAAAATAAAATTTATTTTAATATTTAAAATATTTTTTTTATTAAAATTATTAATATATTTTAATATATAATTTTATTATAATAATTATTTTAATACTAATTTATTACCCCTCAATTATCATATACATACACACATTTATATTGAATGCATTTTTTATTCTATAATATAGAAAGCTTTCTTATTATTTCTAGGCTTTTCAGTGCCATACATGGCAACTATTGCCTTCGCTAACCCCACTAGTTCTCTTACTCTACCTTTTTATATACCTCCTTAACCCATTTCTAGATCCTTATTATCTAAGTATTATAATAAGGCTTATAGATTTCTTAAATAAAATCCTTTTACTTATTAATGTCTTTATTAAGCTAATAAATATAAGAATTATAAATAGCTATAATTATATCTAATACCTCTATTTACTCCTTAAAGAAGGCTTTTTCCTATTTATTAGGATAATTATATAATAATATAAATAATTTAAATTTAATAAATTATATTTAATTAAAAAGGGAAAGTTAAAAAATTTTAGTCTTAAAAGCCTTAGGTAGGATTTTCTATTAGATAAAAGTATAATATTAATAGGACTAGGCCGCCAACTAAATACAAAGAATACTTATAGTATATATTATATAAGATTATTTAGATTGCCTAATTATTATATATCTAAGAGAAGATATTATAATCTTAGATAATATTGATTATATATTAAAGCTAATTAATCTTAGTAAAAAAGATTATTTAAAATAATAAGGAATTTGTTATGATCTATGCCCGCCCAGAGCGATCACCATAGGCAAAACCCTATAAAGTACCCAACCAATATATCACACTAATTATAAGGAAGCTACCCTATACCTTTAACTAGCTAATAAAGATAGATTACCTACCTTAGGGATAGATTATGATTATAAGCCAAGGCATATACTGTAAGCCACTATATAAGATAATAATCCATAATATTAAATAAAATATATAAATAGGTTAATTGTATTATAAGAAATAATCTAACTAACTTTTAATATAACTTAATTATATTAATTACTAATTAATATATTATTAAATATAATATTTTTTTTATAATTTATATAATATTACTTAGAAACCACTATATACTCTATATTCCTCTACTAATATAAATTCTTTACTCTAATTAATTTATTATAATTAAGAATTAACTAGAATATTATATATTAAAAGCTTTTATTTAATAGAAATTACTTATATTAATTACTAAGCAATATTTTATAATAGCTCCTATAATCTTATTTTCCTTGTCTAAGTCTACCCTAGCTATGGCTAAGGGAAAAAGACCTAAGACCCCTAATAAAAATAAAGATATTACTATAAAAAAAATAAAAAAATCTAATAGTAAAAATAACAATAAAAATAAAGAAAATAATAAAAAAAAACAAAATATTACTAACCTTAAACACAAAAATAAGCAATTTATAAATATTATTAATTATATAATAAAATAATTTAAAAATCTATAAATATAAATACTCTAGAATACTAAATTATAATAATTCTATACTATTATTAATACTTTAGGAAAAAAATAGATCAAATTAACCTAAACTTATAAAAAATACCTAGAAAATCTTAAAAGCTTTACTATTAAAACTAAGGATTCTAGAGAAGTCATCAAATCTAAAAAACCCTAGACATAGAAAGAAAACTCTAATAACCTTTAAAAATAATTAACCCAGATTAAAAGCTACTAAACCATATATTTATTTACTTTTATAAATAATAAATAACTAAGAGTTCAATATATTATAAAAAAATTAAAAAGAAAATCTATAAAATCTATAGAAAAATAGCTTAAGAACTATATTATTATCCCCTAGGACTAAACCAATTTAATAATCTAATACCTATTTAATAATTTTAATAATTTTAAGAAAAAATTTATAGAATAATATAATATAATTAACAAAAAATAAATAATATTATAAGCTCTTAAGAAACTTACTTAGAAAAGATTATATACTAATTTTTTTACTAATTTTAAATATTATACTATAAAACTTTACTAGATAAAAAATACTTTAATTAATAAATTCTACAAATAACTTAAAAAACCTATTTAAAACAAAATATACTAACTCCTTAAACTTCTAACCAAATTTAATAAATATATAGCCTATACTATTAAAATTAATAATAAACAATTTAAATACTAATAATAAAAAAGCAATAAATATAAAACTACCTTAAATATTAATATAAAATAATAATATAAATCTACTACCTATAGTACATACCTAGGACTTATAAAACTAAGAATTACCTAAAAGTAAGACTTCTCTAATATTATTTATTATAATTATAAAAAAAAAGAATACCTTAGTTATAATTATAGAAAGCCCTAAATTAACCAATAATTCTAACCTATACTAGAAGATAAAATATTAAATATAATTATTTAATAATCTAAAAATACTCTAAATCACCTAGTATAATTAAAAATATAAAACCCTAAATAATAACCTATACCTAAAGAGAAACCCTATATAAACATAAAATATACTCTTACTATAATTTATAAAAGCAATCTAAGACTAAGTAATATACCCTTTATATCTAAATAAAAATAAAATTAATATATTATTTAATTTTATTACTAAAGAAAACTAAACATACCTTATATCTACCTATAGGACCTAAAAAAAGCCTAAGAAATAAGACTCTTAATAGACTATAATAATATAAATACCAATAATATTCTCAAAAAATAATAGAAAACCTCTACCTAAGACAAAAATAATATCTTACAATAGAATATAAAAAAAATATATATATAATAAAAAACTATAATAAAATATAGGCCTAAATAAGAATATCTATATTCTAGCCTACTAATAAGCATAAAAAATATAGCCAAAGCTAATTTAATTTAATATAAATAATAAAAGGCTAGCCCAGAACTACCTAGAATACAACAACCTAATATAATTCTACTATTTTAGCTATAATTATAAAATATATTTATAGAAAAAAGAAAATAATAAATGTTTTCTTATTAAAATAAAAAATACCCTATTAAAGTCTACCTATAATTATTATTATAAGGACTATCTTATTATAGCTTAAAGAAAAGAATATAATAATATTATTATTATTTTCTTATTAAAAAATACTTTGGACTATAAGGATAAGGACTAGTAAGACTGCCTAGATCTTAACTATAATATCTATAGTCTATAGAAAATATAAGATTAATACTAATTTATTAAGTTCTTACCAAAAAACTTATAAAGCCCCCTATAAAACTAGAGCTATAGGAGTAATATAAGTAAATACTTATAAAATTACTAAAAGAACTCCTATAAAAGCCTTTATATATAATTATTTCTATTATAAGGAAATAATTAAAAATAAAAATATAGATTAAAAGAATATAGTATACTATATTAGTAAATAATAAAGCTAAATTTAACTATATTAATCTCTAAACAATTAATAAATTAAAACTACTATAGAAAATAAAGACTAATTCTTATACTATATATAACCTTGAAAAAGTAATATTTAAATATAATAATAATATTATAGATAAAAAGCTTAATTATCTTAAAGTCTTTATTTACAAAAAAAATAAAAAAATTAACTTTAATATTATAAATACTAAAAATTATAATATTATTTTAGGATATCTATAGCTATACTAATATAATCCTAATATTTATTAGTATATTAACTAAGTATAAGTATTTTCTAAATATAATATAACTAATAATATTTCCAATAATAAAAAATCTTATACTTTTAATCCTAATTAAGTAAAAAAATAATATAATAATATAATAAATATATTATTACCTAAAAAAATACTATATAAGTATAAAAATAGTTAAAAGCAATAATAATAAAAAATAATAGCCTATATATACATATAGTTCTAACAACTTAATACTAACCTTAAAAAAATAGAGGCAATAATAGCAAAAGACTAACTAAAAAATATACTACTTAAATACTAAATTTACAAATAACTATTCACTAAAAAACTTAAAATAAAATTACTTAAGTTTAATTAATAAGATTATAAGATTATACTAAAAAAAAGAACTAATACTTAGTTCTATCTTATTTATAATCTTAATTAAGTATAATTTAATACCTTAAAGGAATATATTAAAAATATACTTAAGAAAAAATATATTTATATTTTAAACTCTAAAGCTAACTATCTTATTATATTTATCCCAAAAAAAAATAAAAAATTATAACTTATTATAGACTATTAATAACTTAATAAAAATACTATTAAGAACTAAATTCCTTTACCCCTAATCAACAAAATAAAAAACTAATTATATAATATAAGCATTTTTACTATATTAAATTTAAAAAAAACCTATAACCTAATTTATATTAAAAAAGAATATAAATAAAAAACCACTTTTTAAACTAAATTTAGATTATTTAAATACCTTATTATACCTTTTAAACTTATAAATACCCCTATATTATTTTAATAAATAATTAATAATATCTTTCATAAATACCTTAATATCTTTATTATCTACTATCTAGATAATATCCTAATTTTCTCTAAAAATAAAGAAGAATATTAGGAATATATTTATAAGGTTTTAAAAATACTCTAAAATAATAAATTTCTTATTAAACCTAAAAAAAGCAAGTTCTATATTATAGAAATTAAATTTCTAGATTATATTATTTTATCTAATAAAATTTATATAAACCCTAAGAAAATTATTACTATTAAAGATTAAAAATCTCCTAAAAATATAAAAAAAGTATAAGCCTTCCTAGGATTTACAAACTACTACCAAAGATTTATCTAAAACTTTAGTAAAATTACTATACCCTTTATAGAATTTACCAAAAAAAAAAACTTTTTATTTTTAAAAATAAAGCTAAAAAAGTCTTTAAAATTATATAAAATATAATTATTATAAAACCTATATTAACTATATTTAATCTAGAATAACTAATTAAGCTAAAGACTAATTCTTTAGATTTTACCCTTAATACTTAGATTAGATAAAGGAATAAAAATAGCCTATTATACCCTATTACCTTCTACTCCTATAAATTGAATAGAATAGAACTTAATTATTTTATTTATAATAAAGAATTCCTTATAATAATTAATACTTTTAAAGAATTTAAATATTATTTATTAGATAGAAAATATAAAATTACTATATTTACTAACTATAAAAATATTTCTTATTTTATAATAATATAATAATTTAGTAGTAGATAATTATATTATACTAAATACCTTTTAAAATTTAACTACTATATTATCTATATTAAAAGAACTAAGAATAGCTACATAGATATAATTAGCTATAGGTTAGACTACTATAAAGAAAAGTCCTAGACTAAAGAACAATTTTTATAGTTCTCTTTTAATAATATTCTAAAATAAGCCTTAATTAATGGGATAATAATTAAAATTAAAAAACTAATTATTATTATTTATATTAGTAGATTATTAAAGTAAGTATATACTATATAAATATCTATATAATAAGTAAAATAAAGAAATTTATTATTAAGAAAAATTAAAGAATATAATTAGAACTTTCTATAGAAAGATTAGACTAATCTACTTTAAGTCCTAGAAAAATATTAAATAGATCTATTAAAAAAAATCTATAAATACTTCCTATATAAATATAAAGAAATTAATAAAATCCTTAAATAAATTAAATAGATATTTTCCTTTAATAATATAAAAAAGAAAATTAAAAAGATATATAAAGAATATAGCCTTTACTAATACTCAAAAAAACTATAATACAAACCCTACAAAGAACTATAGCCTATATCTATAGTAAATAGACCTTAGGAATTAATTATAATAAACTTTATTATAGACCTCCTCCTATTAATAGACCTATTAATAAAAGTATACTATAATAATATTTTTATTATTATAAATTACTTTATAAAAGTATTATATTATCTTCTTTACTAAAAAGTAATAAATAAAAAAACCTTTATTTACCTCTTTTTTAAATATATTATTATAATATATAAACTATTAATAAAGATTATCTCCAACCAAGAATAATCCTTTATATTAAAATTTTAGCAAAGCCTAATATACCTTATAAGCCTTAACCATAAGCTTAATATTACATTTAAACCCTAAGTTAATAAATAAACTAAATAATAAAATTAAGAAATAAAGTAATATTTATATTATTATATTAATTATAGATAAATAGATTAAATTAAGAAACTATTTATTACTTAACTTACCTATAATACTTTATATAATTATAATATAAAGACTACTCCCATAAACACCAACTTTAGTTTTACTTTTAATACCTATAAAGCACTCCTAGAAAAAATTATCTAAATAAAAGCTATAATTAAGGCAAATTAACTACAAGAATTATATAAAAAAATAAAAATAGAACTAGAATTTATACAAAATAACATAAAATAATACTATAATCTAAAAAAACTAAAAAAATTAACCTTTTTAGAAAAAGATATAGTCTACTTAGCAATAAAAAATCTTACCTTAAAATAATAAAACAAAAAACTTGATTTTATATAAATTAGCCTTTATCCTATAAAATAAAAAATATTAAAAAATAATTATAAATTAAACTTATTAGAAAACATTAAAGTCTACCCTATCTTTTATATCTTACTATTAGAATCTAGTAATAGTATTTAGGTCAATATAGGCTTTAAATATAAACTAGAAATAAAAAACCTAGAAAAATAATAAGAAATTAAGAAAATCTTTAAGCAAAAAATAAAAAATAAAAAATTTAAGATTAAATAAAAAAGCTATAAAGAAATAATATAAAAACCTACTAAAAACCTTATATATTACTTAAAAATACTAGAATAATTCCTTTAGAAAAACCAAAAAAAAAAATCCCTAATAATTATATTCTAATTAATCATATTAATAGCCCCAATAACCTATACATTCATAATAATATCTAACTTTACCTAATCTACCTCCTCTAACTCATCCAATAAATTTAAACCTTACTATAATATTTTATTACCTTATATCTTTAATTAATATTTCTAATAATAAAAATAAATTAACCAATTTAATACCTTATTAAGCCTTACCTACTCTTCCTAAAGCCTTACTTAGACAATAAGAAATTCTTCTTTAGCCTTTTCCTTAGCTTTATTAATATAAATAATCTTATTCTTAATATATAATACTACTATAAAAATATTAATACCAATTACCTATACTTAAAATAATTTTATATTTATAAATAAAAATCATAATACTTATTATATTATAAAATTAATTATAATAAATATACTCTAAATACTTTAATAAATAAATATAAATAAAATATTTAAGACCACATTAAAAATAATAATTATATAATATATTAAAAAAGATATCATTATAAGCAATAAACTCTATAAATTTAAAATACTTTCTAGCCTTTAAAGAAAATATATTAATAAAGAAAAATAAGTAAAGGATTAAATTATATATTAAGTACTAAATAGCCATAATAATAGATCTTAAGGACAAAACTAATAGAGGAAAGACATTATATTATAACCTATATCTATCTAAAATAATCACCATAGGCAAAACCCTATAATATACCTAGCCCCCCCTATCACACTAATCACAAGAAAGCTACCCTATACCTCTAATTAGCTAATAAAGATAGATCACTTACCCTAGGTATAAATTATACTATAATTTATAGATTATAATTATAAGCTATAGTACATACTATAAGCCACTATACAAAATAATAATCTATAATATTAAATAAAGTATATAGACAAATTAATTATATTATAAAAAATAATCTAATTAACTTTTAATATAACTTAATTATATTAATTATTAATTAATATATTACTAAATATAATACCTTTTTTATAATTTATATAATATTACTTAGAAATTACTATACACTCTATATTCCTCTACCAATATAAACTCTTTACTTTAATTGGTTTATTATAGTTAGGAATTGACTAGAATGTTATAGAAATTACTATTAAATTTAATAAAATTATATATAATAATAAAATATTATTTATATAATAAATTAAAAAAGAACTTATATCTCTTATCTTAGAAGATTATAAAAATATTTTATTTATAATAAATATAATAATTTTCTATAAAATTCTAATAATAGAAAAATAATTAAAAAAATATAACATTATCTTAATATTAATTTTAATAGGCTATATAAGTTTTTTATAATCTTTAAATATTATAATTAATAGTTTATTTAAGTAATAACTTTAGAATATAATAAATTATTATATTAAAAAAAAAAAGCTTATAAGAATAAAATTAAATAATCTATATATAATAAAAAGATTATAATAATATATATTATTATAGCTATTATTTAATATTTTATTAAATAATTAAAAATAATTAAAAAAGTATTTCTTAAGTATAATATTAATATTTAGCCTAATAGGCTTAAAAATATTTTTATTAATATTAAAAATATCCTTTCTAAAGCTATTAACTTTATTAATTAGAAAATAATTAAAAAAATTATTATTAAAAATAAAAAAATAATCTTAAATTTATATAATAAAAAATAGTTAATTTCTAATAATAATAAAAATTTAATATTTATTATAAAATATTATAAGCTTTATATTCTATAGCTTAAATAAACTTTATAAAAAAAAAGCTTAAAATATTAAAAAAAAAGGTAAATCTTATATAAAAACTATATAATAATAATTCTTATACTTTAGCTAGGCCCTTAGTTATATTAAAAGATAATTATATTATAATAGTTTAAAATTAGGGCTTTTTATAGAGGATAAAGTAATTATAATATATATAAAATATTTTAAATTATATATTATAATATTTATAAATAATTTGAATTATTATTTATTTATTTCTAGTAAAAAAAAAAAAAAAACAAGCTATAGGCTTAATTAAATAATCTAAGAACTAGGCCACAAAGGTAATATATAAATAAGATTTAATAATAAATTTAATTATAAAAATTTTTATTTTAACTAAAAAAATAAATAATTTAATCTTCTTAAACTTTATATTTAATAATTATAAAAAAATTAATTTCTTATTATTTTAAATAATTTTTCTTACTAAGACCAATTAACTTTAATATATAACTAATATTATCTAAAATTATAATACTTTTTCTTAAATATATAATAATTAAATAATCTAAATAACCTTATATAATATATACTATAAGCATTTTTTATATTTAATTAATAGCCTAACCTTATTAATATTATACTTTTATTTAATAAAAAATCTTATTTAAGACTTTTAAAACTAAAATTTTTTAACTTTTCTTTTTTAATTAAATATAGCTTATTAAATTTAAATTATTTATATTATTATATAATTATCCTAATAAACAAAAAAAAGCCTTCTTTAAAAAGCAAATAAAAATATTAAATAGAATTATAGCTATCTATAATTCCTATACCTATTAGCTTAATAAAAATATTAATAAATAAAAGGACTTTATTTAAGAGATTTATAAATCTTATTATAATACTTAAATAATAAAGATTTAAAAATAGGTTAAGGAAGTATATAAAAAGGTAAAATAAGAAAGTTAGTAAGATTAGTAAAAATAATAGCTACTATATATAATATTAGCTTTAAAAAGCCTAGAAATAATAAAAAAGCTTTCTATATTATAAAATAAAAAATGTATTTAATATAAATGTATATATATGTATGATAATTGAGATTAGAATTATTATTATAATTTTATTTACTTTATATATAGTTTTTAAGCTCTTAATTAAGTTGCTTTTTTTGAGGGTTTTTTGGTTAGTACCTTTAATAAATTTATTTAATTATATTTTATTTCTTTTATATTATATTATTATTATATTTTATAGTATATTTTTGGTTTAGATAATATATTAAAAGTATTTATTTCTAATAAAAAAAAAAAAAAAAAAAACAAGCTATAGGCTTAACTAGATAATCTAAGAACCAGATTATAGAGGTAATATATAAATAAGATTTAATAATAAATTTAATTATAAAAATCTTTATTTTAATTAAAAAAATAAATAATTTAATTTTCTTAAACTTTATATTTAATAATTATAAAAAAATTAACTTTTTATTACTTTAAATAATTTCTTTTATTAAAATTAATTAGCTTTAATATATAAATAATATTATCTAAGATTATAATACTTTTTCTTAAATATATAATAATTAAATAATTTTAATAACCTTATATAATTTATTTTATAAATACTTTTTATATTTAATTAATAAACTATTTATATTAATATTATATTTTTATTTAAAAAAGAATTCTATTTAAGGTTTTTAATATTAAGATTTTTTAATTTACCTTTTTTAATTAAATATAATTTATTAAATTTAAATTATTTATATTATTATATAATTATCTTAATAAATAAAAAAAAACTTTTATTAAAAAGTAAATAAAAATATTAAATATAATTATAATTATTTATAATCCTTATATTTATTAATTAAATAAAAATATTAATAAGTAAAAAAACTTTACTTAAAAAATTTATAAGCCTTATTATAATACTTAGATAATAAAGATCTAAAGATAGATTAATAAGATATATAAAAAAATAGAGTAAAAGAACTAGTAGGATTAGCAAAGGTAATAGCTATTGTGTATAGTAT
Organism: Calonectria pauciramosa; assembly: GCA_017140785.1. Lineage (NCBI taxonomy): Eukaryota > Fungi > Ascomycota > Sordariomycetes > Hypocreales > Nectriaceae > Calonectria > Calonectria pauciramosa. Next base: position 1,457,122 of record JAACIZ010000013.1, read on the forward strand.
TAGCTAAAAAGCCTAAAGTAATAAGAAAGCTTTTTATACTATATAATAACAAATCTATTTAATATAAATATATGTATGTGTGTGATAATTAAGGTTATTTTTTATTATTATTATAATATTATTTATTAATTTACTTATTAAATTTAATATAAATTATAATTTATATTAATTATAATTAAAATATTATAATAAAATTTTAATTAAGCTAAAATAATTTTAAAAATAAAATAAAAATAAAATTAATAATTAATAGATTTTTTTTTTAAAAAGCTAAATAATAATAAAAAATATATTATTATTTTTACATTATTTTAATTCTTACATTCTATTTTTAGATCTTATATTTTGCTTACCTAAGATCACACAACCAACACAGTAGCTCATCTAAGGCATCAACTGTCGAGGGGTGAGCAAAATACACATTTTCCTTCTAGTGTGGTAGGACTCGGGTATCAGACGTACGTAGCAAACTCCACAGGCCAGCAGTACAACATCAGCGGGACCACGAGCGGCAACTTGTGGCCCTACCTGGCCGATTCGCTTACACAGAAAGCCGGGTACTATGTCGATGCCCAGGACAGCGCTTCTCTGCTGGACATTGGTTCTTTTCTGTACACGGCAGACCTGAGCAACGTGACGAGCAATCTCGCGACAACGCTGACGAACCAGATCAGGAGCCAGTCGCCCGGCGACAACATGGAGGCGCTCACCAGCGAGGGGCAGGCTTCCATTAAAGAATCCTACATTCATGTGCGCTGGGCGTGGTCCATCCTGCCCGCGGCTGAGGCGCTTCTTTCCGCGCTGCTCTGGATCGCCGTCATGATAGTGACGCTCAGGGAGCCGCTGCTGAAGGAATCCGTCACTGCTTACATTGCCTCCAACAGCGACCCCGGTATCCGGGACGCGCTCAATGCTTCGAATCCTCTTACTGCTAGTGACATGTCAGCGGCTGCGAAAAAGGTCGCGGTGAAACTCACAAAGGTTGCCGACGAGCCCTTTTATTTTGAGTTGGTGGAGAAGTCGACCAAGTAGGTCGACTGTGTGTACATGGGTGTGAGACGTGGAAAAGAGAGTCATGTGCTGTATGTTTAATGAATAACGAATAACGCTATTTTGTTCTCGAAATATCAATCCTACGAATTGTGTGATTGAATGTTGAGTTAGCGGTTATCTTGCTCGCGAGGGCGCATTGTTCCCCGTGTCGCTAGTTAGCTTTTCTATCAGTTACTCCACTGAGCTAATCTAGCAGTGGCTAAAAGCAAGTCGGTTCCCGGTATTATCGAGAGGCTCCAGTATGGCACAAAGCCTAAGCATTCGTTTTGTGGAGGTCAACTCCCCGCTGACGAGGGCTAAGCCTACCGAGATCGCACATCTAACGCCTTGCAAGGTTTATATCGCAAAAACAAAAAAGTCATTCACCCAAGGTATCTAATCTGAGCCACAACGCAAGTACGGTTCTGAAGGACATGACTCCAAAAATGGACGGTAACCATCCCACAACTCCTGAAAACCCACGTCATGCTCCACAAACATTTGATAACCGCCTCCCCAAGAATTCCTACAAAGAAAAAGGTTATGCCTGCCGTATCCGGCCCCAAACGTGAAGTCCCCGTAAGCAATCATCTCGAGCGAGGCAACGCCATCGCTCCCAAATATCCAGTTGACAAACTGAAGAAACTCGCTGCACAGGTGAGAAGGGTTGTCTCGGCCAAGTACCTTCCTGTTCTGGCCAAGGTCTGTCTTAGGACTTTGAAAACTGGGAGCATCCTGCTTCACAGCCCAAGAGGAATTGTGGTGAGAATCAGAGGAGGATTGTCGAATGTGTAACATTTTCAGCGTAGTTTTGTGTCGAAAGGGCTCTAGAATAGGTTTCTATCAATGTCATTAGTTGATTAGTCGAATGCAACTGCGCGGGGCTGTGGGCACCATACCGCCAGCTCGGGTCGACAAGAGATGCCAATGCATTCCAGATCGAATCCCATCAAAGGGTTCTTGGAGAGGTCAACCTGCAGCATGCGCATGTCGCTGCTCACAATGCCCAGGTTGGACAAGTCGACCTCTTTGTGTCCGTGGCGCGACCGCCCGCTCAGTTTCACAGCCCTCTGGTGCTGAGCGAGTCTCTTCAATGTAGCTCTGTGGCCGAGCGCGCTGCGCCAGAGATCAAGTGTGGATACAGGGCCCGGGAGGCTCAGGGACAGGCTCCCGAGACCGCTGAAGGCGTTGAGGAACTTTGCTATCGTGTACTCTCCCATGCCGTCCGAGATCTCCTCCGAGTCCTGAATCTCCAGCTTCTTCAACCGCACGGGAAGTTTCAACCAGACAATCTGGTCAAGAAGCTGGTCCCAGCCGCGGCACTTGCGAAGGACAAGGGACTCCAGCGTGGCAAAGTTCAGCTGGCTGGCCGTGTCGGCAGACAGCAGCGCCTCGGACAGGGCAAGGACGCGCAGGTTCTGGAACATGGGAGGGTAGGGATGGCAGGTCAGCGTCATCATCAGTGTCTCAAAGGGGTTGGCCTTGGAGGGACCGTATTGTTTCTGGTCTAACGTATGTTGGTGCGACTTCGAGTTGAAGAGGTGTAACTCGAGCTCTTGTAGGTGGTGAGCGTTGTTTTGCATCACAACCCAAAGCGTTTCTAACTGGGCATGGGTTGGACCTGTCCAGCTCAACTTTCGAAGTTGGCGAAAGGACGAAAGGTCCATCCTGCAATCGTCATGGAAGGAATGGGAACAGGTGCAGTCTGTGACCAGCTTCAGGGACTGCAGCTGTGTTTGGTGCAAAGGCAAGCTACCGTTGGTTCCGAGAATTTCTCCAGGAACACAGCATCCCATGTTCCAGCTTGGAGTATTGTCAGCACAATGCGTTTGAGAAGAAACAATCTGGGCAGGATCAGGCACCTGAAGCTTTTCAACTGGCCCATACGGAGACGCTCAAACAGTGCGAGTGCTTGATCTTTCAGAGAAACAATGCCTGGATCGCTGCTCCCATGGCCATGTATTGTCCCTCCAGATCTCCCTCTCTGGGGGTGCCAGGGTTCTCGAGATTCATGTTCGTGGACGCAGCATCGTTTCGTTTTAACATGCCTTATCTGGGATTCAAATCCGATATGGGTAGTGTGCTGCATTGGCGGATCCAGAAAGTTTGTTTGGTCTATATGGCACAGGTCTCTCTCGCTTCTCGGGCTGACGGTGATGGAACGTCGCAAGGTTTCTTGGGTAGCCCAGTAGAGAGTAGAAGAAGTTTGGGATAGTGACTCGATATCGCTCCTCGTTAGCTTAATAGATCCCGTTAGCCAGGGGGGGGGGGAGGCTGCTTTGGAAAGGATATCGCACACACCTGGTTGAATATAGTCTCCAAGACATTTTTGGGCAATCTTTCAAGGCCGTCCATCTTAGCCTCGATCATGGCAATAGCGAGCCACGATTTTCATCCACGCACCCATCTGTAAAATCACACAGGCGAGCAGCCAAATAATAAGGTCGGTCGGACCGAGAGGGGGGTCATCCTGAGTAGGGCAAGACACCGCGGCATGTGTGTCAGGCACACTCATTTTGGGGGCACTCAGCTCCCATTGGCTGGCTTCTAAGTCACACTATACGTTTACAGCTGGACATAGGCGGCGTGCTCCGTAAGGGAGGACCTGGTGGTATCATGTTCCGGTCACGATTGGTGGGCCTCATTCTAGAACCCGATGATTGAAATTCCTTTTTGGTCACGATCACAGCGTGGTGGAGGTGTCGAGAGAGATATCCCCATGTCAGGCGTGCCGACTTCCCCGTGGTTGGGCCGTTTGGGGTCAAAAAAGCAGCCCAATTTGGGGGCGGCCAAGAGGAGTGGCGGTGTAAAGGGAAAGGTTATTGCAGCTTTTGAGGACATCGCCGGGCCCTGGTCCAGATGACAGAGGCGGGGCGCGATCCGATTGGGCCGGGGAAGGCTCCCCGGCAGCAGGGCGTCGGCCCTCCACGTGGAGTATGAAGTCATAGCTGCCGGGGAACTTCGGCCTGATAACCGGTCCCAAACATGTCTCGGAGAACCGTTGAGGTTATACAGGGTCTGCCGTGGCAGCTTAGTCGAAGGCTGACCACTACGCCGGGTCGGGGCGGGGCGCTGGCAGGATGAGAAACGGGTTTGATTTGCGCGCAGAGCAGCGAAGAAGACGGTGAAACGAGTTTTGATGACTTGTAACCCAGGCTAATGGAAGATCCGCGGATAGCAGCGTATCGCAGAGGCCTTGGCTGATACAACACGAGGTGCTAGACGCTGGTCATCCCGCGTTGACTCACATCGTATGGCGCGGCTGCAATCCGCGGTGCTGATGGTGTGTACAACCCCTCCTTGCGATGTGACAGATTCACCAGATGTCACATTTCTCTCGGCCGTGTCTCCAGAACAGGCTCGGCCTTGCGCGGCCCAGCGCGTCCCTCGAGGCGTCGCCGGTACTACTGCTTGTCATGCTGCAACCTCACATATGCGCAATTGATCAATGATGATGATGCGTGCGGTACGCACCGATGAATAGCCGGGGGCGTGGAAAGTTCTGGCGAACCGGCCCGGTTCAGCCAGCCCAATGAGGTCCTCGAATTTGGAGCCGGTCTAGACCGAACCTAAAGGAAATGACGACAGCCGTGGCTCCATCAATTACGTAGATGTGTAGAGGGACACAGAATAAGCGCATAGGGCCAGGGCGAGGCGGAGGAATTGAAAATAAAGAGCAGGCCAGGGCAAACGGAGGGGGAGCGTGCGTGGGGGTTCATGGCGATGCCGTAGGGCAGGGAAAAGTAATTCCCCACGGGGCACGCATTTGCGCATCCGCCTGCCTCAACCGGACTCGGATCGGCGAGTCTAGTTCGTCTTGGATGCCGCCCAATTGGAGCGTTTCCGGAAGCCTTCTCGCGCGCGGCAGTTGCAAATGCTCCGCCCTCGGACCTAGTCCGGCAAGATCCCGACGTTCCGTGCCGGGGTGGTGGTTTGACAGCCGACGTCCATTGTGCCTAGCTCATTAAAGTGTCTAGGCCTTTTAGTTCGGGCCATTCTTGATTAGCAATTTGATCACGTTGGCCGCTGTCCACTTTCAAGATTCCAAATGAAGCACCAATAAGGAGACAATCCGACATTGTGGTAGACACCTTGTTTAAAATTCACATCAGCTTTGATCCACCGACCCGAAATAGACACCACGGGGCCATAAGGGTCCTCAGTCTCAGGCTACAGTAAAAAGCCCTCGGTTTCGGTACAGGACAATGGATTCTCAAGCACCCCTAGCCATGAAATGTAAATGAATCACGCGTTCAGGATTCATCTCAAGGCCAGGGATAGCACTCTGCACATTCAATAGAGTAATGGGCATTGAACCCGACTCCCATTTTTTCAATGTAGTAGCTGCATGCCTCATTGCACTCGGGGCAATGGTAGTGGCCCCCACTCCCTTCTTCGATGCAGTTGTCGACGTTACGAATCATCTTGTTTGCGCGGTCGATCTCGAGGGCAGTAGTCGTCAAGGTCCGCAGCATCAGGGTGGGGTTCTTGGTCAGCTCGGCAAATTCCTCGTGCTCAACAAGTTCCTCGAGGTGCTTAAACGCCGTCTGGGCAACCATTTCGACAAATGACCCTTTGCTAACCACGTCCAAACCTCGGCGGGCCATGGAGACGAAGACGTCAGCGGACCAGTTCCTGCAGAGAAGCGACTCGATATTCGCCGCGACGAGTGCTTCCAGGAATGGGAGGCGGTAGTAGTCGGCTATTTCGAGAACGGAGAGATGCTTCAAAATGGCAGGCAAGTCTTTCTTGGTGTGCTGAGTAACTGCTTGAGCCGTGTTAGAGGGTGCGAGCAACAAGGGCAGAGCACTCACGAAAATGAGACGATTTTGGGCGCTTCGGGGCACTGGGGCCATCCTTGGAGGCGTCCACTGCGGGCTCAACGGAGTACTGTTGCGTGTAGAGAAAGTCGACCATGCGCTGGACAGTGTCCAGGTCAAACGAGCCGTCCACCTTGAGAGTCCCGCTGGCGCCCTCCTGTCAAGCGCACAGTTGGTCAGCCGTCAATAGGGAGCTGGCACAAGGCTTGCCTACCTGAAAGCCTCCGTTCAAGGCAGCTTCGATGACGGGCGACTGCGAGCACACAATGGCCTTGTGGAGCTGGAATGTCTTTTCCGGGTGCTGCAGCTGCATGTCGCTGTAGGCCTCTGTCTGGAGCAACCCGGAGAGGAAGGCGAAGTACTCTACGCCAGAGCCCGACTCTGAGTCTTGGCTCATGCTGAATATTCGCGCGAGACGCCTTTTGTTGAGTGGGCGAGAAATGAGGAATGATGCAAGAGAAAAATGACCCTAAGGGAAACATTTTTGCTGTGCGTCTTGTCGGCTGCTGGCAGGTGTTTGCCAGCTGAGTACCTGTGCCAGGCTAAGTGCACAAACAACTAGCCCGGCAGTGAAGTGCTGAGGCATGGTCTTGTTAAGCTTGATTGCGACAAAAATATGCCTAATACATGATAGGGCCATACGAATCACGGCTCACTATTGGGGCCTTGTTAAAGTCTCTATCATTGCTGACTACTATCAGTAACATGGGTTTAACTGTTTTTACACCTATTTCCAGGAATCTATAATTTGACCCGAGATAAACCTACCCCGCGCACAATGACGAGCCTTATGGATGAAATAGTGTGAAGCAACTATTGCCATGGATTGCATCATCAGCCACTAATGTTTCAATCCTCGGGTTGAGCTGGCAATATGAAGCCCAGTCCCAACCACAAGCTTATCCTCTTCAAAGATACCAATCCTCATTACATATCAATCAAAAACGATAATCCAACTACAGGGTGACAAAGATAGCACAAACGATAACCGCAACAAAGATGGTCATTCCGGCCATTTCACGGTGCGTCGATGCGCCCCCTTCGCCAATCATGATGGTTCCCGTTGGATAGTTGACCGCCTTCAACACCGTCGTGCTGGCTGCAGCTGTCGGCGTGACACTTGTGCCTGTAACGCCCGTGAAAACCACCGTGCGCGACCCCGTGCATAAAATAGTGAGGTTCAATCCGTAGTTGTCAAGCCCGCAGTCGGTATCAATAGCCGCAGCCTTAGACTCAAGGTTTGCGCCCCACGTTGACAGGTCATCCATGTAGTCTAGATAGTCTTTGGAAAGAGTAGCCGGCACGGTAAGTGTGCAAAGAGCCTGGCTGATGGAAGCTTCGGCCGAGTTGGCCCATGAAACTAGGGCTGAAGGTGTTGGTGCTGGAGGCCACAATTCGGAATAAACGGAACTAACGCAGTCTGTATCAACATCTCGTCGCAAAATTTCAGCTGCTGTGGGCCAAAGAGGCGGTGAGTCTTTGATAAGATTGAACACAGGCTGGTTGGCTATTGCCCCATTGAGAAATAGGGCACATAGAGAGCCAAGTAGACAGTTGACGCCCATATTATAGCGTGGTTTTTATCGAAAACAAGTTTGCGCAGCTTTACGAGACATGCAATTTGGAAGAGCTCCAAGAAGCAACGTATTGTACAATCTGGCGAGGTATCTGCCGGATATATGAATGTTGGTGCTGGCTAGCGGCGCATGTTCAGCCATGAAAAGACAAGTCTACCCCTGTCATACACACCATCCTCGACGCCCTGACAGGTCCAAAAACAAGACTATTGATAAGTTTATGCAATATTAGCGGCAGAGTCGATCTCACCACACGAGTTTGACGTCACGGCCCATTGGCACGTTGCACTATGGACGATACCATTCGTAGCTTAGACGCTTGGAGTGTTGACAGCTCGAACTGACTAGGTTAGCCGGGACTGCAATCCTTCTTTCAGCCCTAAAGCCCCGATGTCGCCCTTATCAGTGCCAGGGGTGTAGAATGTCGACTACCGGCCTTGCAAACCCCAAACGGATAAATTGGCCATTTCCGGAAGTAGCCGCCACGCAAACCACCCCGCAAATCGCGTGGTTCAAGTAATGACCCCATGGCTGGGGTAAAAACTGCAGTACGACTGACTGCCTTTGAACCATGGTTACTTGTCCAAACCCCAATCTCGTAAAAATGGCCAAAACTGGAAGTGCAGACTGAGAAGTGGGAAAACGTAGTCATGCCGTTGGACTAAATGAACAAGCAAACACGCGGCAAGGTTCTAAAGGGTTGGTAGCTACTACAAATGAGCTTGCAACACATTCCATCTTGGGAAGTGTAAACTGAGCGAAGTATTGTGTAGCATCCGTCATTCACACTCGAGTCACGGCTTTTTCTCTGAAGCAATTCATTTGTGTTCCATTAGATTATCGGTATTTCCAACTCCATAAGAGCCCAGCTAATATAAATTGATACAGACCCAATCGGTTTTTATCCAAGTAACCGCTTCGTGTTCTCGTAAAGCGTCATCACAAACTCACAGGCGTAGCAATATTGTGCCGTAGCGTGCTAGGTGCCGCGTTTGGGCTAATATATCGTTTCCCTAGGGTCACATCTCACCGCCCGGTGAAGTAGGCCAGAAGTTGCCGAATTCTTGATTTGCTGACCCTGGTGAGCCAGATGAGTTGCTGTGGGCTATGCGCTTGACCTGGCCACGCGCTCGCCGATCGAGCTGCTCCAGCACATTGTACATGTCGGCGTATTCCGGGGTGCTGTCCACGCCGAGCTCTACAAGCTTCTCCCGCCAGACATCAATGAGGTGTCTGTCACTGAGGATGAAGTTGTGGTCAGGAAACTCAATCAGATTTACTAGAAGGATGATGAGGCTGGAAAAGGTGCAGCACGCGCGGAGCCTGACAAAAAAAAAGAAGTTAGCATAAAGAAACAAAAAAAAAACGAAAATGAGTAGACTTGCCGCAGGGTATAATCCACATATGTTTTGGGGAGAGAGAGAGACAGGTACTGTCGGCAGTAGTTGACAAACTCCATCCAACGCGGGGGAAGCGGCGTCAGGTTTTCGCGCACCACGTCGCCGTCAATCTCATCCTCACCGAGCTGAATGACGGCCGGCGACAGATACGACATGACTCGGCTGATCCACGTAACATTAAAGGACAGCATGGAGTGGAGTCGAAAGATGCACTCGAGGTGCCTGAAAAAGAATGTGACTATTAGCTGAGAGGAAACGGCGGGCAGTTGGGCGATGACCTCTGCTGACTGGAAGTCTTCAGGGACACAGCGCTGCACGTTGTAGAGCATCTTCTCAATCTGGAACATTTGGGCTTGCTTCTGCTCGGCCGTGATATTCGGGCCGTGAACAACGTCAAAGGCTTTGCCCTGAATATAAGCCAGCTGGACGTGGCTTCGGAGCACGTTGAATTGGATGTTATTCTTGCCGTAAATGACGCCCTTGCCATCGATGCTGTTCATTTCGGGAATTTCGATGTCCAACTCTGTGTCGAGAAGGTTGTAGGGAAGCCCTGTTAGAAGGCATAGATCCTGGTAGTAGTTAGCAAGTTTGAGCGCTGCGAGTGTGCGTGCGGCACCACACTCACCCTATCAATGATGTATGCAACCCAGAAGACCCGGCATCTCTGCAAGGCAACTTCTGGGGAATAGCCCTGGAGGTTTTGCTTCAAGTTTAACCCCATGCTCCGCACCAGCCGTATGATGCTGCCGATGAGGACGGTAGATAGGTCCGGGTTGAAGCTGCCGTGGTGGACAACAGCAATGCATACCAGCGTCTGCAGGCCGAGAAGATCCTTTTTCCAAACCATCAAATCGGACATGACAGACTCAGCCTTGCGCAAGCAGGACGCCAGCCTCGGGTCTTCCATGTGTAAGCCATCCACGATTCGGTAGCCGACGGCGATAACAACGTTGACGGCAGCCCAAGGCACCGGCGCGGGCTTGGTCGGTGACGAGTACAAGTCGAGCAGCATGCGCATGAAGCCCGACTCCTCGAATATGGGCATGATAGTATTGAAGTTTTTGAAGTAATTGTCCACCAGAGGCAACACCTCAGACAGCGGAGGCAGGTCTAATCGCTCCGATGAGGCTGGCTCCGGGGTGGTGGCTTGAGGCTCGTGTGGGAGAGCGTGGGACCACGCAGGGGGTGCTGCTGGGCCCTCGCCAACGAAATCGGAGCCAGGAGTCGGCTGAGGCAGCGAAGGAGCGGCATGCTGGGCGGCGGCATAGGCCGTGGGCGTCAGCGAGGCCAGCCGCTCCAGGTGAGACTCGATGCTGGCGAGCCGGGCCTCGACGGCATCGATGCGGTTGCGCCTGCAAACACCATTCCGTTAGCCGCTACACGGGGGGTCTCTTTCACACATCGCCCTTCGTTGCATGGGCAGGGCTGGGGCTGATTTACTGGATTGACGAGGCCACCTTGGCAGCCGCCGGCTGGTTGGTTCGAACCGGGGTTCTCCTGCTGACGGCGGCATTGGTGACTGTCAGCTTGCATGGAACCCCGTTCAAAACGCAGTTGGTGCAGTTTGGCCGGAGGCTGTCGCACTTGATCTTCCTGGTGACGCAAAAGTCACAGGCTTTAAAAGGAGGCATTTAAGCATCAGCATATTTACATTCACCCGCCAAAAAAGGAAACAATGACCTGACTGTACCTTTGCGCCGGCTCGAATTCCCTGGCAATTCCATTCATGGGGCTCGGCGGGGAAAAAAAGGAAGCAGGAAATGCGAAAAAAAGATTTGCTCTGGGAATTTCCGGCTGCGAAATTTCCCAGGTCGGTGCCTTCGTATAATTATGAGGGGGGGCCGCCGCTCGCACAATCGGTGGGGACACAGCACCTCTTGCCTGGTCAAGTTAGCCCTTTGCGGACTAGTTTCCCTCTCTTGCTCACTGCCTAGTCCTCAATGGGACTCGATCAATTTAATGACGTGTCGTGCCCAACGGTGCCGTGGACCGAAATATCACCGTCGTGGTCAGCCTCGCAGGGAAATCCAGCCATCTGTGGCCTTACTATTCAGAACAGAGATGTCTATAGGTATCCAAAATGCTAAATAGCAACGTTTTAGACTAAAAATGCTTATTCTAGTAGCCCAGCACTTGTCAGAGTGGCTTAACAGCGTTGGGACGGAGACAGGGATCCGACCCCACCAACTCCGCATTCACCTGGCGCCCAGATGAGTCAAATATTTGTCAATGCGCAAACGGGACATGCGGTCAAGCCTCGATGAGGGAATGATACGCTTTGGAAAAGATAGTTGACTGCGAATATATAAATAGATGATTATATTTCTCGAGCTGTGGGTTTGATTTATAGCTGTGCCATAGTCAATCTTTCAGTTGCTGTCAAGGAGAATGGCGCAATAATTCGAAATCTTGCCTATTAGGTCCGGTAATTACTGCCCAACCCCGCAATCCGGATTGTTGACTTGTGAAAAGCTCGGTAGTAAAGGTGCTTCTCCACTGTCTGGAAAGTGGTCGTTGACCAAATGGAAGCACGTGCCATTAGCGACACAGGCAAGAGAAATTGGGTACGCCACGAGATGATAAAAAACACTACCACGACAAAAATACAGGACAATTTTTATTTTCAAATAAAGCAACACTAGCGGGTACTTAGTGGCGATTCATCTGGCGCCATTGTCTGGAGAGATGGGGTAAATTCGATCGCGGTCTAGAATCCCAAGCGGCATCTCATCCTACGTAGATACCCTTTGTCCAACTACCTACCCTAGAGGGTTTCATCACGCTCCACGCCAGAACATCAACTCAAATCATTATCATTGAATCTAAATTATTAGTAATTCTCCATGTTCTCGTAGAGGAGAAAAAAGTTAGTGAGGACAGCTTAAACTGAGAGCGTTCATCATTGCTCAGAATTAATAAGTAGGTCGTGAAATTTTGATTAGGCTCCAATCCTGCTGCAGTTAGTTCCCTTGTAATTGTCAATTTATATTAACGGAAATACCAAAGCACGTATAAATCTAGGTAGCAGTGTTCTCCCAATGTGGCCATTTGCTCTTCGCGTGAGCCTCATTCCGGCTTGCCGACCGGGGAATCCGCGTGCGCACGCAAATGACATGCCCGTTATTTGACCACCAATTATCTGCGTGTTATGGGTGCGGTGCATGTTAGGGATATACGCATTTGAGTTTTTCCTGCCTATCAGTGTCGTCGGCGGCGTTGCATCCACGCTGCGAGCTTAGGTGGCACCCCTCAACCATCTGTCGATTGTGACGGAGCACGCAAAATGTGCACAACATCAAGGGGCATTGTGCGCTTCTGACTCACCGCAAGTTGCCAGCTCGCCACTTGCACTTTGTGCGTTTTATTGTGTTGTAAGATGCGAGATTTCTGGACAAGAGGGTGGGGGATGACCTGAGTGGCGTTTGATGTTACTGTCCTTCTACATACCGACCAACGATTGACACGGGTGGAACGGAGATAAAAGATGCTTGATTTGGACATTGTTGGCGGGAGCTAGAAGGTATGACGATATGGCGCAGAGCTGGCTCAGCCCTGCATCGAGGCCCGCGCCATGCCGCACCAGCGTCCTGCGCTTTCGCCATCGCCGGAATGATGAGCCGGGGACCAGACTTGGTTATTGACCATGTGCGATCCTCAGAAGGGTACGCACCTGTTTTCATGATTGCCACGGACTACGATATTCAAGACAAGTTGCGCCAAATTGCCTGGCATACTGTGTTTATGGCGATGGTGGGTGGCCTTCTCGGGTGCTTCACCTCCGGCAGTCACCCTCTCTGACCAGGTTCCAAAGACGACTTTGCTTTTCTCGTACAGCTGAGAGATGTCTGAGGCAAAGCCTGCTAGATCGGTATTCCCCTGTACTTGGTAGAATAGACGGCTATGGGCGATCGAGATCGTCCCGCGTCCAGTCACTGCACTTCCAACCTTCTGAGTAAGCTTTTTTCCCTGGCATTCAAAGTCCTAGAATGTGATCTGTTATAAAACTGAATCCTCTAGTCCTTATTCTGAAACCCCAGCTTATGCGGGTGGGTGGTCATCTTGCAGGGTGAGCGTGCAGAGCTGGTGGGTAAGCCAGGCTCTAGTTCCGCTCGTGTGCTTTGGTGTACTTGCGATTGCACTTTTTGATAATTCTCTCAGAAGTGGAACCTAGAATGATCCTGTGACTGAATTATTGGGGGTGGAGGGGGTGGGCCTTTGCTTGGTCTTTGTTTTTGTTTGTCTGTTGTGGTGGCATCATTCTCTTGCGCGCAAGCTGCTGCCTCTGGACCCCTGGAGGCGCTCACGAAGGTGATGAATGATCGAGAAGCGCCCATAGCTTACAATCATGTCTCAGTGGCCTGCTTTTACGGGATAATTTCCTGGGATTTAATCCGACCTGCGGGTCTTTTGGTCTGTTCGCCACCATTTTGAATGATTAGCGAGGGCCGAGTGATTAGTCGATCGATGGCACTAAATGGAACCTTTATAGCGATATACAGCAAAGACTGCAGTTACTATGTCATGTGTTTGGGATACAAGCGTTGAAAATCCAGCCATGTGGAGTAGTTTTCCCATGCTCAATGGTAAGGTGGAGTGAGCTGTGCGTCTATCCTCGACAGACCGAAAGATGCGTGCGCTGTTCCGCGATACCACCAGGCTCCAAGATTGACTATTGCCTTGAATATGGGTCTTATGTTTTCTCCAGCTAGCGGCGAGTGGGGAAAACTGTGGCGGTCCGAATCTGCACATGAGCTGTCGCAACCCGTCAAATCCTGGAAGGTGACCCTTGCATGCACTCAGATAATGTGGCCCTCCTGGTATCAATACATCTGAACTGAGAAGCACTAGAGGGTCAGAGGGTGCATCAGGCACCGCTGCATAAAGTCCAAAGCCGGCTGCGCTTGGTCTGATTGGACTCGGGTGTTGCGGACGCTTGCGCGGGGCTAGAATCACTTGCGCCGCTGGCTCCGGCAAATGATAGCTTGCATTCCCGCATGCCCCTGTACGTGAGGTGCTTCTGTCCAAGAGTATGGCGTCCTCAGACTTGCTGCGTGCTTTGTGATGCAGCCATCACATGTGAAATTCTAGCCCGGCAAGGCCATGGACGCGCTCCAGCGAGGCACCGGTCCTTCGCCGGAAATGGAATGAGATGCAGCTTGCATTTCCATGGGTCTCGGAGAGATTCGAATCGTGCCTAGCCAACAGCAACAAGGTCCTCGACCAACAACATGAGGGTGGAACCGCTACGGCAATGTATCTGTCTGAATGATGACCCTTGCTTGATGGGCCTCCCGCATGGAGCTAGTGATTCCCTAGCGGGGTTCTGGGCTGTCGATCCTCGTTCTCCCTTCTCCTCTTGTCAAAGACGACAGCAGTACAACGCTTTGATTTGTTCTGCTATTGATCCCGCATGGCGCCAACCTCTATGCTGTTAAGATTATTAATAGTCAACTAAGCCCTGGGTTGACTTGCCGCCTCGCCTTACTTGCATCTGGATGGGGCCGGTCACGAGAACCATGTCTTAGCCTGAGCGCCTATCACCTTCGGATAAGAGGGGACTTGAAAAAAGAAAACGCCTCCATGAGGCTTGTCAATACCAGCGTGGATCCGCTTGGTGATAGCATCGTGCGGAAACTATTGGTCGGTGCGCACATGCCCCTAGTCATATATGCGGCTGCCAATGGGCGCGGGCTAAGATAATCGCCAAGAAGAGGGGAAGCTATACCTGCTGCACTTTCACAAAAGCAAAAGCAAAGCTGGGCTCACCGGCTGCAGCCCACTGTGCAGTTTACTGTATGCATCGCATTACATTGGCCATCACATTGCAGCAGGCCTCACGGCCTGATAACTTGAACAAATGAGCTGACTTTTGAGACATGTGTACGCCAAAATACAACGAAACCTGTATTTTGCATGCTCCTTGCTTTTAGATATGCACACTACTGTCGCTTCATGGACCTTTTGCGAGCAGATTGCGATAACAGGACGCACGGTGAAGCTGCAAGTCCTGACCGATGAGCAGGCAGAGCCTGATCTACATGGTTATGCTGTGGTGAATACAACCCCGCTTTGTGTGAAAAGCACTGTGTAGGCGTGGATGGTTTCATTTCGCTCAAACCGAGAATGTAGACAGTTCAGTCCGGAAAAGTAGCATCGTGGTGGTTCGAGTTGCACGCATGAGCCGCCTCAACACGCAGCAATCTGAGATAGATGCCGCCCGCGAGCTAGCTCGGATCGTGCCTCGTTACAGACATGCAGAGTCAGACCCTGTTACGAGAGCTCCGTGTTCACGGTACCTGGGTACATGGAGGGGGCGGAGGGGCGGGCGGTATACCCTTGCCAAGATGCAACCCGGAACGATTAAAGCCAAGTGCGCTTTTCCCTGCCAGCATTCCGCGATGCAAGTGCTGATCTCCACTTGGGGGGGGGCCAAACGAATACCGGCATGCATGGTGACAGATGAACCAACACGCTGCCATGGGGGTGTAGCAGTTGCCGTGTTTTTGACAGGCATCAAACCAACAAGCGTCGTTAGCGCCGGGCATCATGTTTCCCACTCTACATAAGATCGCGACCCTCTCTGTTCTGTTCTGCATCATGCAACATGGCCAACAATCAGTCTCCTCCTTCTCCTTTGCTCTATGCAACCCTCCAGCAGGTATACCCTTTCACAATGCCTCCAAGCGTACCCAGACCCGTAAGCGCAGGTGCAAACCCAGACGCCAACACAAATGCAAACACAAGGCAGCACCCCGGCGTCCCCGGCTTCACTATGAGTGAAAACGCCAACCAAGATCACGACATGCAATTGGTCTACTCTATTCGACCTGCAGGTGCAGCAGGTTGGACAAACTACACACCCAGGAATGAAACCCAAGGGTCGGGGATGAACTCGCCCAGGGATGACACTTTTCAACAACCGGCCTTCTTCAGCCCCCAAATTCTTCACAGCTTCAACGGGTCCTGCTTCAAGCCCGACATTGTGGGAAGTTTTCAAGGCGGCTCCTTTGAGGGCCTTTTCGAAACCAGCTTCAACGCTTGGCCTAGCGGGAGCCCACATGTACAACAAGCTACTCCAGGTCGTAACCGCAATCAGAACAGAAACGGAGCGGCCACAAATGCTCCAGCGAACCCTGCAAGTCCAGGCTCAGGTGACGGCCAATTTGTCCAAGTTGGCAGCAACCAGCAGCAACAACAAAACTAGCTTGCAAATTGCCGACTTGCTTTGGCTTTGTTGGCGGATGCAGTTTTGACCGCTGGCGGCAGTTCATTGTGCCAACAAGTCAGATTGTACTGGTCAGTATTCTAGAAAAGAACAGAAAAAAAAACCCCCAAAAAACATTTCAATTGTGGGAAGCAAGACGGCATTGAATATGGGGTCACAGACAGATAAAGGGACAACAGGACTTATAAATGAGCAAAAATAGAAAACAAAAACATCCCGAAAGATTGGCGATTGGAATGGGAGTTTTGTTATTTTATAGCTTGTTTAATTTGGAGGAGCTTGACTGTTTTTGATGCCTCTGTTCACCGCGGCCCGTGATGTACCGTGTGTTTGCGTCCTTCACCAAATTCCTCACCACCAAATTCCCCACTACCTATGCCACTAATTTGGTTAAGCGGCAAAAAAATTAAATTGGATGGCAGCGTGAGAACTTGCTCCCGGCAGGGCTTGAACCTGCGACCTTCGCATCACCAAGACTTGCAGATTGAAGTATTAGTACGAAGCTCTAACCAACTGAGCTACGGAAGCCGTCCAATTAGATGTTGAGAAACACGCAACGCCAACCGTGCTTTGTGGTTACGCTTGGACTGCAGCGACTCGCGTTGGAGTACAGAGCCCACAATAGCTGAATCATGGCCTTCGTATGCACGGTGGTCCCTCGTATTGCCATCGTGTCTCGCCAATCTTCTTGAGATGAATAGAATCCCGACAAGAGTTCGCGTCCATGCTAGCGAGCATCTTTCAGTGCATAGCTCAGTTGGAATTTTGATTGCATCCCCCTCCAACACAAACGTGTATGTCTAATATGTGTATCTAAAATTTGTGTTTTCCATGTCTGTGACGTCTCCTTGAGTTGCAAAGTCTAACTCATCCACATAATGGGCCTTGCCATGCTGTCGATCTCTCTTTTTATTCTCTGTGACGCAATAGGCATAGTAGCCTATTCCACTAGCAGCCATGACACAAAAGGCACATAACAAGGCACCTATTCCAAGCTGGTAGTGAGGAGCCTGCTTCTCGAGGAAAAATTGAGGACCAACGATATTTCCCAATGCTAGATAATAAATGTAAGTAAATCGGTCGATAAGTCAAGGAATTTGGCACAAACCATAAAACAATGCTGCGGATACAGAAACAAAACTCTTCTTTGTAGTTCCAGCTGTGTTGGAAGACTGCAAACTCAATGTCAAAATGAAGGAGACGTTGTAAAATCCCATCAAGTATACTCCGGCCAGACTTGCATTTCGCTGCGTCTCTGCATCCAGTAGATGAACCATGATTGCCCCTGCCAGAGCAATACAGGATGAGAGCACCCAAAATATGCAGCGCAGATTCGGGACGAACATGGTTATTGCCGAGAAGCCCGCCTGAGCCACCATAGCAATGGCTGCCTGCGGAGTCGCCATAAGAACCGTTTTGCTTTGAGAGAATCCGTACCCAGAAATGATGAGAGGGTTAAAGTTCGTTATGCCGGCATTTGTGATGGCTTGGGCGAATATGCAAATGGAGGCGAGCAGCCACTTTGGGTCAAAGATCGCTTCCCATATTTGCGACCAGTCAAATGTCTCTTGGTGTGTAAGCGATGGTAGATATTTGGCCAGAAGTAATGACTGACCTTGCTTGACTGGAAACCGGTCTGGTTTTGCGCTAGGCGGAGAACCGCGATTTCCTTTTCATCCTTCGAAAAGAACCAAGCCGTTGATGGGCTATCAGGAAGACAAAACACCACGACAATGCCGACAAAGATGGTGACTGAGCCGTAGATGATAAAAATGTACTGATTCATTTGTCAGCTTATGGGTTTCTGAGAAAGAAAAACAACACACCTTCCAGGTTGGTAGCGAGCCATCCATTTTGCCAATCGCGTATGAAAGGATGCCACCAAAGACGCCCGCAAACGTGTTCCCCCACAAGGCAGTGCGCAACGGTTGCTCTTCTCTCCGATACCACATGGAGTTTAAAAACATCATGCAAGGCAAGAGACTCGCTTCAAAGATGCCTAGGAGGAAGCGAATCGCAGCAATGCCGCCAAAATTGTGGCATGTTGCCATCAAGCAAACGGCCATTCCCCATAGGATAAGACAGGTGCCAATGTATTTGCCAATGGGGACACGCGGGATTATCCAAAGGTTAGGAAATTCGGCGAACAAGTAGCCAAAATAGAAGATGCTACCCAGCCAGCTGTACTGTTGGCCGACCAGGTGGGTGTCTTCCTTGAGACCCCATACAGCGGCAAATGCTAGTGCATTCTGACCGTCATTAGCCTATGGCTTTGTTTTTCGACATGCTATCCATCAATTACCTTGTCTAAAAATGCCAACGTCATGGATACCGCCAACAGTGGTAGCACAATGGAATCAGTTTTCAGGAGCACACGCCGACACTTTTGCCGATCTATTGTTGGTACGGCCTCTGCCGCCTGTTTCGTTGCCTCAAACATGTTGCGTGTGAGATGGGCCCCGTTTGCGCATATATCACTATACGAAATTTGAGCAAAGGAAAAAAAAAAGGAAGGCAGAACAGAGAGATTTCTGAGAAAGCGGTTGAACCTCGCGTATAACTTGGTTTGTATACGGTAGAGATATCAAACCTCCGGTCCTGGGGTCCAGATCAGCATCGCGAACCCGTGCTGATACAGATTGCGCAAGTCTGAATGGTGATTGTGAATTGCTAGCGCCTCCACAAATCAGGAAGTGAAATCTGGGGAAGTGGAGGAGAATGACAAGTCAGATGCCATGTCTTTCTCTCAATTGACACTTCTTCCTGACTAGACGAAGCCTAGCTACGGGGTTGCGTGTTGAGTCGGCATGTTATCGGGGACTACGCCTAATTAGGCGGACTTGGGTGGGCACTCGTTAATTTATGTCGGCAAATGGGGCCGTTGGTTCACGGACGCTCCACCCACCGGGTTCATAACAGTGTGATAACATTTCTCGGCTTATCTCACAGTTCATTCGGCCAGGGCACTGTCGTTCAGCTAGGGATCCTGGTAGCCAATTGTACCAAAGCTCTCGCTTAGCATATCTGAATGACCATGGTTGAGCATGTAGGCCGAAATAGAAAGACAACGTAAATTTATTTGAGCATGTTACCCTTATGTTATGACTTGAGCTGATGTAGAAGGAACCCTTCTTTGCTAATGGGATCTTCCTTTTCCACAACATAAGTGTTAAAACCAGTGTAAAAAGCCGAGCCACTAATTTCGACCACAACTCCTTTTGTCACGACCCCATCTCTATAGACATGTGGTATTTCCACTTCTCTTAAGTTCTTCGCAATAAAACCACACTCTGCGGTGCACTTGTTGGTTAAGATGGAATGGTAAGTCCAAGATTGGCCAATGCCAAGCTCCTCTTTAGCATATTTTATAGCATTTCGCGCGGCAGTCAGACTGCCTGTCGGCGATCTGTCTATATGCTGGTTTCCGAAGAAATATAAACCGACCTCGGCACCGTTTGTTCCGCTGACAGGAGCGCCATTGTCTCCATCCTCAGTCTGGACCCCAAACACATAGCCAAGGTCCTTTTGGCTAGGCAATTTCAGATAGGACCTAACTTTGGTTGAGTCATTGAGCGCGGCTTTGAGCTGCTTTGTAGCGAAATCGAGCGGTTGCAGATATTCGACTCCTTGCAATGAGTTTGGCGGAAACCCCAACTCTTCCAAACTGATGTGACAGCTGATAGCGCTTACACTCGCAATAGAAATGACGACGCTGTTCCGAGGACCCAGTTCTGGCCATCTGAACGACTCTGGGATATCAACTTTCAGGTCAGTAGCCAGCGCAAAAGCAGGAATGGCGACGAAGCTGACTGGTCGAGATGGATCTGAGCGCGCGCCGTTATCAAGCGTTGGGATGTTGCTCTCAACAAGGCCACCAGGAGTGTGCAGCACCAGCCGTACGCTCTTAGTGTCGTGATCGTACTGCAGCTTGTTTCTCCCTGGGAACAATTTGGTGTCGTGGATGTCAACAAGCAGTCGACAGACCCCGATTGTTGCATGTCCGCACATGTTACTATATCCTTCGCCATTGAGATAGAGGACTCCCATATGCGCAGCTCCAGACGCCGTGTGTTCCGTTTCAGGCCTGAGCACTGCCCCGAACATGTCATAGTGCCCTCGAGGCTCCTGTAATAAACGCGTACGAATGTAATCGTATTCATTCATTGCTTGCGCTTTTTGTTCGAGCAGTGTGCCCGATATTCTTGGGTAGCCGTCTACGACGATCCTGGTTGGCATGCCCATCGTATGCATGTCCACGCATGACAGAGGCTCGTGGTCGGAACTTTGAAAATTTGTAAAAGGTGTCATTTTAACCTCGGTTTCTTTGTTGATGTTGTTAGTTTATGATCAAATGACGATGGAAATCGCAATAAAGAGATTGTTGCATCAAGGTCAGTCCGTAAAAGCAAGACTATCTTGTCGAATATTGATAATTCCGGATTAAAGTGATCAAATTATTGTTCAAAATATCGACTTTGACCTATAAAATTTCTTTCACTGCTCTGCATTTATCTGCCCCAACTGGTGGCAATTCCCTCAAAAATAGCCCACAGTTTCATTCGGGCGTGGGCGGAGCTTGATGATGGTAGTGCGAACCTAGTCTTTGGACACTTGGATGCGGTTCCAGTTATCCGGAAGCCCCTGGATCACGAGGTGATACCCTGGCAATCAGCACGGCGAAAATCTGGCGGTCATTTCATCATCGGGGTCCACTTTGGCGTGATTCTAACCTGTCAAAGTACGCGCGCTTCAAGGTATTGATGCTCACAGACGTTCTGTAGTGCAGGGCATCGAGCTAAACGAGCTGTTGAGGGGGGGCTGGGTGTTCAAAGATAGCATTGGTCCCACATGCCGACAGGATGCCGACAGTCGTAAGGTAGTTCCTGTCAGCGTCTCCTCGTACCAGGATCAGGATGTGGTTGGAGTGGATCTCTGGAATGAAATTGGTTTAGTGGGTTGGCTCGGACTTGCCTTGGTCATTGCGCAGCCATGTCTGTGATACTGGAACAACAATTCTCCACCTGGCCTTAATGAAAGTAATCTCTACTGAGTTTGATTTTCTTCCGTTCCCATTACGCAACCAGTATTTCCGTCTTAACTTCGGACCAATGGAAACCCTCCCTAACAGTGGAACGAGAAGGTGTCCCCGAGCGTAAGCTATACTGATTAGTCGTCGCTTTTAGTTGCTGATAACGATAGATGCGCCCGGTGTCGGGATATGAAAGTCCGTTGCTCTGGAACATACCCTTGTGCGAGGTGTGCGAGAAGACGGATACCATGTCACTTTCGATCTGAAAACTATCGAGTCAGTGTATCACAGAGGCATGATGGCTCATTGTGACACATTCTCTCCGTTGTACTAACGTCTGAGCAGCTACCTAGAGTCCTTGCAAAATCTAGCACAGGACCGTCTGGCTGGAGGGCTGGCCGCACAAAATACGCAACCCCCCTCTGCGGGAAGTGAAGGTGTTGATGATTCAACCACTAAAAGTCTACCCCCACCATTGTCGTCAGCTTCGAACAACTCATCCGATAATTGGGGTATAAGAAATTCGACATTAAATGGTCAATCAAGCCAGCACAGTTCGAGCAATGAAAATGGCAGGTCTCCTGTTTATCTTAAAAACTCGTGTCGTTCGTCAAACTTTAGGCCTCAGCTGTTGACCAAATTTCACTCGCTATAGTTGACAGGGAGTCGATCAATCAGGAAGATGAGGCGACTAGACCCACAGAATTTGACCAAAACCCACTGGTGAATAGCGAGAAGACCTTTTCTCGGGATTCTAATGGAAAATACTGTAAGTCGCATCCTAAATAACCGTCGGGTTTTTTTTTGTGTCTAAGGCTTACATGGAAACAAAATTAGGGTACCTTGGGCCAACCTCATCCTGGGCTTTTTGTCGTCGTGTTCTTGGGATGCTTGGCGGCAATATGGCCCAAGCTGGCCCACCTACTAAGCCCTGGAGCCGAAATAGCTTCAATTTGTCCTGGAGTCCTCTGGGATCAGATCAACAACCCAGTGTTGATGACTTGCCTCCATACGACTATGCGGGTCTGCTTGTGCACAATGTCAAATATCAACTGGGATTTCTCAATGAAATCATCGACATGAACACGTTCATGGGAAAGCTGAATCGCTTCTATGACAAGCCTTCTGAAGAGGCGAATAGATCGAGGCTTTGGTATGCTCAATTTCTGCTCATACTTGCATTCGGAGAAGCGTTTGAGCTGGCAGTCCCACAGACGTCGTCCCTCGGTTGTCAGTACGCGGTCAGAGGCCTATCATTGATACCGAACTTCATTTCAATTGATTCACACTCGCTTGAGGCAATCGAAACTCTCTGCTTAGCGGCACTTTATCTACAGTCGTTAGATATGAGGCTAATGGCATATCAATATGTATAAGATTCCTGAGTCTGAATTTTGATGGATAACT
Organism: Calonectria pauciramosa; assembly: GCA_017140785.1. NCBI lineage: Eukaryota > Fungi > Ascomycota > Sordariomycetes > Hypocreales > Nectriaceae > Calonectria > Calonectria pauciramosa. The sequence goes on from JAACIZ010000013.1 coordinate 1,479,612, forward strand.
CTCTAACTTATGATGATACAGATTGGACAGGCTCTGCGTCTCTGCATGATTGATGGAATGCAGAGACATATGCCTTTTGATGAGGTGACACCACAGCACTCTATACGATGTAACACAATCTTCTGGATCACATATATCCTTGACAGAGAATTTTCGGCTCTCATTGGGTCCCCAAGTTCTATTCGCGACGAAGATATCACGACAAAACTCCCTTCGGAGATTGAAGAGTCCAGCAGAGCAGCATCAATGACATTGCAGATCCGATTATCTCGCGTAACCACAAAAATATTGACTGGTGAGCGGTATCAAATACATTCGAATTGAATCCCTCCTGAGCTCACTGTATAGAAATCTACGGAGTCGACAAAAGTCTTGATGGAAGTTTGCTCAAAAATATGCAAATAGTTTTGCATGAAATCGCGGCGCTCTCTGGTGATTTAAGCGCCTTTTTGACGCAGAAATTCCGGGAAACCGATATACGAACTTCTAAAATAGGCACCAGGCTCATGCTGTCTTACCACTATGTTTGTTCCATGCTCATGCCTTTCTGATTGTCCCTCAATGTTCTTCTCATGGATACTGACCTATCTAGTGTGTGGTGTTGACAACTCGACCTTTAGTGATGTGCCTTTTAAAACAAAGAACTGCACAGAGTCGCTCCGATAATTCCGTACCTAAAGGACCAGTAAAATCTCTACTTGAATCATGCCTATATTCGGCCTTGAACATTCTCAAGACACTAAAAGCACTCAATAGTAGTAACGTGCTCGGTAAGCAGATGAATATGGCTTCGAAGAGACTTTGACTAAACCGCATATTAGAATCATTCTTACCCTTCCAACTGGAGGCAGTCTTCTCATCTGCTTTTCTCCTTTATATCATGGACGCCGTGTCACCAACCTTTGTTACAGACCGATCATGGTTGACGGTGACACACGAAGTATTGGATTCCATGGCCTCCAAGGGAAACCCGGCTGCAAAGAAACGAAAAGCCGAGCTTCAATACCTCGAGAGTGTCCTGTCATGTTTTCTAACAAGTGAAACGAATGTCGCCAATGCTAATGTCTTGGAGATTGCAACCGAAGACAGAAATGATGTGGGTGTGAATAATTATGATAGGACAAATAATTCTGATTGGGTGCAAGACTCTACTTCCAGCGATCTCTTGGGTACTTACGGTGGATTTATAATGTCCCCCAATGAGATTCTTAACTTGGCTGAAGGACTTAGTGCAGATGATTTCACATTTTTGCTGTAAATGAATTTTTCCCCTAGACCAGAATAAGGTGTAGCTGCAGAATAGATAATAGTAGCTATCTCTATTGGCTGAATCTGAGCAAGCCGGGAGATAAACGTTATTCTTTGAAAGGGAAAGCGAGCGGTATACGTGACGGAGCGAGATGAAGCATGCAAAGCCAGAAAAGAGAATAGGTACGGATGAATTAGCGCGCCGATTTATCCGATATTGGGATGGTATCCGAGAACCTCTCAATTAACCCAAATTATCTTAAGACGCACTGTCCAAGTGCGGCTCAGGTCAAAGCGGTATCCAGCCTATCAGAACCAGAGGCCGCCATTGAGGCGAAGCTTGTGGGAGTGCCCACATATATTATGACCTGAGTATAGCCTCCGCATTATCCAAGGCGGTCTAGAAGCCAAAAGCACATAAGTCAGTTCATAGGCTTTTCTCCGTCGTATTTAGGTGGCAAGAAAATCCGTTCTGGGCACATGGGCTTGACGCATTGAAACCGATTAAAGCCAATTGAGACTAGAAGGGCAGCCTAGCGCAGCCACGTCGAATCCGGGCGTCACTCGGTTATAAAAGCAGCCACCCCCTTTTCTTCAAGAAATCGGGTCAATGCCGGTTATATGTGGTCCTCCGAGGCAGGCGATGCGCAAAATTGCGGACGTCGCGCGTCCTCGCCGGTTTCTTGGCCCCGTCCCACTCACCCATCAGCGCCAGACATCGTTTCGCCCCATGGGCAACCAATCTAGCACTGAGAATTAGATCATTCTTCGGGGCGCATCCCCGCCTCCGGTAGGGATGGGGTTCCATGGCCCAGGACCGGTGCCGATTCTTGTAGGGCTGCCACATGGGAAATGAGCACTTGCTTTATCCAACGAAACCCCCCGTTAACGCTTGGCTGCAGGTCTCTGGCTGGGCCCTCATAGGTGTTGCCGCTTGCGTCATCCTCGCCCGAATCTACCTGCGTGTTGTCATCCAACGCCGAGCAATACTCTGCAGCGATGCCCTCATGGTCGCTGCTTGGATGGCTGGGTGCCTGACCAACTCTATGGCCTCTGTCTTGGTTAAGCTCGGCGCGCTTAACAGCGATGTTGGAACAACCCTGATGGGGTTTAAGGGTAGCCCAGATCTAATTCCTAGAGTGTTAAAGGTATATATTGCCCCGCAGTACCTTGGTGCAAAATGTGGATGCGAAGAGCTAATATCTTTCTAGGTCTTTTGGTTGAATCTCATCCCATTTCATTTGACCATGTATTTATGCAGAGCCGCCCTGCTTTCGACGTATCTGCAAATATTCCCATCCTTTGCGCAGAAGAGGCGAATATTCTTGTGGGCTGTGATAATTTATACTGGTCTCGCTTTTTTAGCAACTGTATTGGCTATTTGTTTTGTTTGTCATCCAATGGACGGCTTATGGTTCGTGCTCACGAGACGATTTATGGTATTATCACACAACTGACATCACGGCTATAGGAACATCTATAAACCTACTACGTGTAGCCGCTGGGCCCCTCAGAGCATATTCCGAATTAATTGGGTACTAAACACACTTGGCGACATTCTGGGTGAGTGGCTGCTAGTGTCTTCGTGAAGTGACCAAATGTGCTGACAGCCTACTCAGTTTTTACCTTGCCTTGGCTCATATTGCCTGACCTAAATCTTCGAAAGACACTCAGATTTGGAATATTTGGGGCCTTTTTCCTGGGTATATCTACAATTGCATTTGCCGTTGCGCGCTTAGTTACAGTCACCAAATCACAAGTGGGCACCGGGGTCCCAATGAGTACACCAGGTACGTCTAGACACTCCCTTTTTCTTATTCAACAATTTCCGAGAATTTGAAGTAGAAGGCTAATACTTCTGCTAGTACTGTGGGGCAATTTGGAATGCAACCTAGGCCTCGTTACTGCATGTCTCCCATCTCTAGGGCCATATTTTAGTAGCGGTGACCAGAAAATGTCTGATAACGACCCCAAGTTAACAGGTACGCATAATTTACAGGAAGGCGGCCCTGAAATCGCGCCCGAACGACGTAAAACGGCGCCTGTTAAGAGTCATTCCAATAACCCTCAAGACGGCGTGATAGCGGAGAATGGAAGTCAAGTAGTCTTGGTGCTTGGAACAAATTGACTGCGATTGTCTAAGCAGAATATTGGGTAATTAATTGTGTATCTATCAAGAATCTAATACCAGTCCAAATCCATAAACCCTTGGCCTACTTGGTGTCTATAAGGTAGCGAATGCAAAACGGTCGGTAGGGAGGTCGCGTCTGTTGCCCGGACCCGTCCCACTTTCTGACCCACGCGTGAAATTTGCCAAAAGTTTCATTTGCAGCTTCAAGAACTTTCAAACAGGGTCGTCTATGGAAGAATAGAGTTGTCTATGAAAGGTGTGTACTGCTGCGGGCAAGTAGTGTTGGATGGTGGAACTACACCTTGAAAGTATGCCTGAACATGTTGAAAGTAACAGTTCGACCCTCCTTGGAAGACGACTGTGTGCTATATTCAGAGAGACAATCCACAAGTAAGCATAGACTCTTGTTTGAGATGGTTGTGTGATTGAGATCGAATAACGACTTACACCAACAGCTTCTTGTAAAAGAAGTCCAGATCCGGGAAATCGAGAAGACATCTTGTGCGCCCTGTGAAGAAGATAAGTCAATTAGAAACATACTAGGTGATGAGGTTGTTTGGCAGAAACTTACGTCGTTAAAGGCGTTAACGGGTCAATGGTATTGCTCGCAAACAAAATCGGGAAGGAGGTGGGCTTCTTAAGTCCGATTTTTGGGTCTACATCAGAAACCGGTTAGATTTCATGTCTCATACAGGCGGTCGTTTGAGAAGGTGGAAAGGGAGAGAAGGAGAGAGAAAATAGGACCGCCTACCTTCAACAACCATGCTATCTGGCAATTGCGGTCGGACTGATCGACACAAGATAGTGTCCACGAAGATTGGCCAAATATCGCCCAGATACTTGCTCTTGGACATTGTGAACTCTGCGAAACTCGTGAATTCTTCGATTGTAGCAAGTTTGTTATTCCGATACGAATCTGAGCACCGGATAACGGTACCGGCGTCAGCCGTAACAGCTAACGCATCGAACCTACCCGCAATCGCAGACACGTTACCGCCCTCGATCTGGTGTAGGACGTCGGCCATGCTTGGGAATGACGCTAGTGGAGTGTAGACAGTATTCATGAAAAGGGCCTTCAGGTCTGAAGAGGTGACCAGTGTCGGCAGGCCATGGCTCTGGACTTCGCTTAACGGGACCGGATGGTTCTGAAGCTTATGGATAATGCTGTCCATTCTGGCCGTGATGTTAGCTGCCGAAGGTCCCCAGAAGGAACACTTTTCAGGGCCTGCGGAATGGCAGAGGCTTGAGAACGCTTCCATGGCTTCGTCCATTTGGTCGACATTGTCCCTCCAGTCATTTTCATAATACTGCTCTGCATTCATAATGCCATCCAGCATCATTCTCCCAACTCGGTCGGGGAACATGGAAGCAAAAGTAGTGCCAGTGACAGTGCCGTAACTGATGCCATAAGCCCATAGTTTGGCATCTGATGGTGACTTGCCGGCCAACGTGGCCTCTGCTTCTGTAAATGTGAGCAAATCACGTGCGACTGCCGGTGTAGTCACATAATATCCGTGAGGTGACTTGTTCTTGACAGCATCGTTGCACCACTCTCCGTAGATAGAGCTTGAATAGTACTGTTCCTCAAAAGACGTCGATGAGAGGTTGGCAACGCCTGTAACGTACAGTCGATTGAAGGCCGATCTTGCTTCTGTGTTGCCCGAGAAGCAGTCAAGGCTCAGACCGCTGTTGTTCACGCCGCGAGGATCAAAGGAGACGATGTTGTACTGCTCTCCGAAGACTGGCCCTACGATGGCCTGGTATGAGAGGAGGAGGTCGATGCCAGAACTACCCGGACCACCTAACGAAGTGTCAGTCCATTCACATGGATTTTGTCTAACCCAATATGAGTAATTCCGTTGAGATCTTACCAGGGATGATTACAATGCTTGGAGACTCAGCGGTGGCATTCTTGCCAGCCAGTTTCATGAAGGCGATTGACGTTGTGCCAAGACCTTTGTTTGAATAGTCCAAAGGAACGTTCAGCCTAGAGCATGTAAAGTCATCGAAACATGGCGTCCACGTGAGGTTGGAGGATGGCTTAATCTGTATGGTTGGTCAGAAAGGTTGAAACCTTGAGAGAACATGGCTAGACAAAGCCCAAAACTCACATTCTCAAATCCATAGACCATGCCCCGATCATGCAAACTATCGGCTTTGCATCCTAGGCTTGCGAAAAGAATGAGGGCATTTGTAAATCGGTTCATTGTTGTCCCCAGAAGGCTTCTCATTGTGCTTTGTGTTCTGTTGCTTGAGAGAAAGTAGCGATGCTCAACATTGCAGCCGGCATAATGGCGATGTCAGAATTATTTATACCTGTTGCCTGTCAATCATGTTTACCAGTTCCAATTACTTAGTTCCTCGGGGAGCCGCATGCCCCTATCAAGCACCCCACCTGTGCGAACCGGCCAATCAAGATCCATTCTAAGGCCGCTAGTGTCAACTGCGAGTCTCGGCATGTTGCAGCTGGGCTGCCGTGTCCGTGGAATACGATGCAAATGCTCCACTTAGCCGCGGTGATTAACGTAGGGTTTCTCGCTTACCTCTCCATTTTTTGGTCAGTGGGATGAATATCCCGGTAGAATTGTTACCCATGCACTTTCCAGAATAGGGCAGCTGAACCGGCTGGGCAGACTGCTGAGCTTACATTTCGAGCTAAAAATATTTGCCCTTGCTCGATGATGCAAATAATACGCCACTAAGGTAGAATAGCCAATAGATGGACTACCTTGACGCCCCACCTGTACGAACTCGCCAATCCAAGATCCATTTTAAGATATTGGGAAGACTCACAACACCGAGATGTTGCTGAGAATACTGTCACCTGCATTTTTGCCGATCTTCTCATTCCCAGCCGAGGAGAGCTGATCCCTAATGCCGCCATTTACATCTCGCATAAACCCGATACCATGCTCTTTGGAATGCCACCCAAACGAGTCAGAATGCGCGATGCATTAAATCCACGGCAATAGGTGGAGCGCTCATCGCCGCTAATGACCCAAAGTATCACCAGTATAGCGATGCAGAGCTGTCGGCTCTGGTGGATGAGTCTAGGCTGCAAGCTCGTGCAGTGGCCGTCCATGCTAGTGCCTACCCTACACAATAGAATATGGTAGTTGCCTCGACAAAGAAGCAGACAATCTCATAGCTCAGCATGATATTACACTGGTGCTGACAAGCCATATAGTTGAAGCAGGTCTGCGCAATCTCGATAAGTTCAACCCAATAAGAGCTCGAAAAATGGTTGCGATTGTGTCAAGACATCATCAAGCATGTCATGGCCGTACGCAAAAGTATCAAGATTGCTCTTAGCACTGATATCAGTGACCCCAAGCCCAAAGCCGGCACTTACCATGGAGATTTTATTGTACTAGATCTGAAGCCCATAGCACCAGAGTCATTGGTCGTCATGGCGCCGGACTTGTTGCTGAACTAGCACTAGAAAAAGACGTTGCTATTCGCCTTCACATGTTCGGCAAGGCACTGAGCTCTACCGGAGGTAAGGTGAGACTTTTCGACTTCCACGTGCCTGTCCTATGTTTTTCCACGTGCTAACGCCGTAATATTAGGTGTGATACTTTGCAACAAAACTGTGCGTGGTATAATCCTGAATCATGCACGCTTTGCCATTTATATCCTACATGCTAACAAAAAGTCGCATAGATCCTATAAATCTCGCTATCATACCATAGAAAATAGAGTTAGATACCCGCCCGGTATTCCGCCGGGTCCTCCCGCGTCTAGCAGAACCAGCCCCCCAGTAACTCTCGGATCTAGTATTTACAGTGATGGCAATGCAAGTCTGGGGTACTCACTTACACGGCTGCCCATTACTACCCATCACTTGCAACATTTGGCCCTGTGGCTGAGGACTATTAATGGCCTCATAATGTGCGCAGATTACGCGGTCGCAACAAGCCACCATTTTCATTAGTCACACCACTTTTCCTGAACCAACACTGATATCTGCACCTTTATGCTGTTGGTAGAGAATTTCCAGGGTGGCAGGGGCCCACAAGAAAATAGGCACCGCTCACGCAGTACGCTTACACCAATGGCCAGTCGTGCCCCCGGATTAGCTGCAAGGATATAACAAGCCAGATCTGCTTTCCAGATTATCGAGGCGAGATTGTTGTTCCGTGGCCCGCTCTGAGCGCCCGCGAGTCCGCATTTCATGCCATGCAACATACGATGAGCTACCAACAAGCCTACGCAATGAATCTCTTGGCAAACTTGACGCATTAATGTCAACACAACCTCTTGCTGCTCGGATCATCTCGGACCTTCCCCCTCAGTTTCTCGAGATTCTTTCCATCATCTCGCCGTCCTGCCATTCTGCCACCCACCGAATCCCCCCTGTTCTCGCACACAATCATTCCCAAAATGCTAGACGAGTCGGAGCTTGCACCCATAGCCACTCAAACTGGAGACGCGGCAAGGACCGAAATCACTTCATCCACAGGTGGGAACGAGCAGCAACAGCTGGACCAACATGCGCCGCAAGCGTCGTCTCTCGCGGCTGGGAATGGAGACAACGCTAGTCATGGCCAGTTCACGCAATCAGCACCACTGCCATCCAAGCCAAAAAAGCCCTTTTCGTTTTACATGTCGGTTCTGATGCTTGCGCTTGTTGCTCTAACTGTGGCATGGGACTCCACGACCTTGGCCGTGGCGACACCGGTGCGTACTCAATGTCACTTGCTATTCGCCATTCAGGCTCTGGACTGCCCTGAGCAAAAAGTTCTCTTGTCATTTCCCGACTTCTTGTACACTTTGAAAGCCATGACTGATGACAAAAACTAATATCCTCAGACAATTACAAGTCAGTTGCAAGGAACCACACTAGAGTCTTTTTGGGCTAGCATCGCTTTCATGCTCGGCGTCGTTGTAACACAGCCCATCTATTCCAGTGTCTCAAATGTAATTGGGCGAAAGTTGCCGCTTCTGGTAGCAACTTTCTTCTTTGCCCTTGGTTGCATTGTTTTTGCCGTGGCCAGGAGTATGGCTGTCATTATTGCAGGTCGGGCCCTGCAAGGCCTGGGCGGTGGTGGCCTTGATGCCCTCCAAGCCGTCATACTCTCTGATATTACTACACTCAGGGAACGCCCTATGTACCTGGGTATTATGGCTCTTGCCATTGCAGTAGGAACCGTTATAGGCCCCCTCACTGGTGCATTGTTCACTGAGCATGTCACTTGGAGATGGATCGGCTGGATCAATGTGCCCTTCGCCGCCGTCATCACCTTACTCACCACCTTCTTCCTCAACCTGAGACACATAGATCTGGCGTGGAATGCCAAGCTTCACCTCCTCGACTGGGTTGGTATGTTACTCTTCGCAGTTGGAACCATGCTCTTCGCATTACCGCTCAGCTGGGCCAACGACCTATATCCTTGGTCCTCATGGCAGACCCTGGTTCCCTTGATCTGTGGACTACTGTTGCTCGTTGTCTTTGCAGTCTATGAGGCAAGGCCAGCAGAGCCCATCATTCCGCACCGCATCTTCGGCAATATCACCTCCTCCATGGCACTTTTGTCGGGCTTCCTGAACGGCATGTTCATGTACTCACTCATCCTTTACATACCACTATTCTTCCAAGCCACCTTTTTGCAAAAGCCCCTTCAGGCAGCCCTTTCAGCTCTTCCGTTGGCTCTTGCCACTATTGGATTTAGTTTTCTCGCATCAATTGCCATCGAAACTACTCGTCGATGTCGCTGGCAGCTCTGCATTGGCTGGATACTCACCACTGTTTTCCTCGGCCTGTGGAGCTGGGTAGATAAGGACACCTCCAAAGCCACCTCGTATTGTTTCCAGGTATTCCTCGGGGCTGGTATTGGCACCGTCTTCACTACCACTACGGTGCAGCTTCAGGCCAGTGTGCAGCTCATCAATGACATGGGCCTTGCTGCGGGACTACTCGTCTTCTTCCGTCTATTTGGTGCGCTGCTTGGCCAAACCATCGGTGCGGCCATCTTCAGTTCGGTTTTCCAACGTCACATATCTAGTATTGGGCAGCTGCCACAGTCACTGAAGATATTGGAGGATCCAAGCCAAGCAATCGGTTTTATCCATTCTCTGCGTGAACTTGATCTACCTGCCGAGACTATGGCAAAACTCATAGACGTATACCAGCGTCCATTCCAGACTATATGGATAGTCATGGCAGCATTTTCGTGTTTTGGTGTATTTGCATCCATCCTAGCTAAGGAACTTACTCTAGAAAGAGAGGATGTTGGTGTACAGGGATTTGAAGAGCGGTAATTAATATAGCAAAAGGAATTATCACTGGCGATATTTATAAATGCGTCGGACTAGAGCCAATTGATTTAGACGGACAAGGAATTACCCTAGACCACTCCAGTACGGCCAGAATAGTACATGCGCTCCAATCTATCCCTTTGAGTGTCATAAGCCTCTACCCTGGTCAACCACGTGATTTTAAGTACGCCAAAAGTGGTGGCCTTCCCCACCTGTACGAACTCACCAATCAATATTCATTAATGGCGATAAGCACTAGTCTTTATCGGGTCTTAGCCCAACCTGTCGTCTTCCTCCAGGCTGTTCTTTTTGTATCGTACGTCTTTTCTCATGAAACATCCATCGCAAAGGGTGGGAGATGATTTCCCCGCCTGCACGAACGGACGAATAGACGATTATCTTGAAATTCAATCAAATCCTGGTACCGTTTCCCTGCTAAAGTCTTCACGCATGCAACTGGTGACTGATGGGTTGTAGTGGCCCCTGGAGGTTGTCTCTTGCGAAAAACTGCGCCTGCTATAAATAGTTGCCAGCTGGTCCCGACGTCATGGACAAGACTGAGAAGGAGAACCCCAAACCGACCAATCAGGCTTGGAGAAAAAAGCCTCGCAAGTTCGCTCCAAAGTCAAGACTTGGTTGTAAAACCTGCAAGTAAGCCTGGGCTCCGTATTGCTACATTGCGATCAATTGGGTTCAAAGACTCAGAAGCTAACACCCCCTTAGGATAAGACGAATAAAATGCGATCTGACCCAACCTTCATGCCTGAAATGCCAGTCCACAGGTCGCACTTGTGACGGCTATGGTGAAATGCCTCCCGCTTTCAAGACTGAGATTGAATCAAGTCATCACCACAACCAGAAGGCCAATACAGCAGAGAGCCGTGACAGTCGCCACCCTTGCACCAATGACAGAGCGCACCAGCCAAAACAATGGCACGCCAAGCACCATGACCTCATTTTGCAGAATCCAAGACCCTTTATGATCCTACCAGTTACCGGATCAGCCCAGGCAGAGGCAATGTGTTTTTTCGAGTATATTTCGATCAAGCATCTGAATGAATACCGCCCCTGCCAATCATGGCGGGAGAGTCTCATGTACTTCTCTCAAACAGTCCCATCAGTGCGGCATGCTGCCATTGCGCTGGCCCTGGTCCATCGAAACTACCTGGTTCACGATTCCAGCGAAAATGTGCACCAACCACAATCCTTGAAAGACGGGGTACCGGAAAAGACTGCCCTGCTCCACTACAATCGGGCCATCCAACTTCTTCTGAACCAGCAAATTGCTGACAGCACCGAAACAACAGCCATTACCCTTTTGGTCTGCTATCTCTTCACCTGCTTTGATCAACTGGCGGGCAACTACATACAAGCATTAAAGCACCTTCGCGGAGGCGTGGAACTCTCACGCAACATTGACGAGGCCATACTAAACAATGATATACATGACGATGCCGAAACTTCGGGGGTTCGCGCGCTTATCTGCCTGGTCACAAGACAGATCCGCCGACTCGACTTGCAAGCCGTGACATTTCTGGTCGACTGGACCCCTACCGATATCCAAAAGTCGCTTATGTACCAGCTCCCGCCTTCCGACAGTGCCTTTCAGTCCCTCGACCAAGCTGCCGACCACCTCCAGATCCTCATCGCTCAGGTAATGGGACTGCGCAATTCGGAACCGGGTGAGATGCCAGCGCTACCTCTGTCACTTCTAGATGTCGTTCTCGAGCGGCTGGAAATGTGGCCGAGTCTATTCGAAAACATGCTGCAGCAAACCAGTTCCTTTGAGTCAGATTCCGAGACCTACCCGCTCATCTCGCTGCTACGCCTACAGCATACGGTCGCATGGACTTTCCTCAGTAGTTACGGGCCTGGAAGGGAAATGGAGTACGATAAATTTCTGCCCCAGTTCCAGCAATGCGTAGCCCTGGTGGGGGATGTAGCGGCGGCGCATGAGCGGTATTCGGGGTCGTTAAAGCCAACTTTTACGCCGGAGATTGGAATTATCCCCGTTCTTTACATAATTGGAGTCAAATGCCGACATCCTCGGGTCCGACGCGAGGTCTTGGGCGTCCTGCGACGACAAACGATACGGGAAGCCGTTTGGGATAGTATGTCGGCTGCCAGAGTGATTGAGCGGGTAATCGAGATTGAGGAGGGTGGGTCCTTGGAGGGGGAAGTGATACAGCGCATGGAAGAGATTACTATGTCACAGAGGGTCGAGACTGTATCTTGGGTCCATGTTGTCAATGGACAGTCTATAGCCGGGGTGGATATTACTTATACGTTCTGCGGGCGGGACGGAATGCATACTGAGTCTCTCATGATGTAACACCTAGTCAAGCAAACGACCTCCCTTCCAGCTAATATATTTCACATTTTTCAAACGGTCACCATTCAACGCTATCTTCAAGGCGAGCCTATGCTAGTTCCCCAGGCCAGGTCTCGAATTCCAGAGTAACAGATGAGGTCATTTGACTTGGCGGGAATATGAGTCTGACACAGTCCGGAAGGATGAGCGGCTGCATCCGTTGCAAACAACTTCCAGGTCTTGGAGAGTGTGTATGACTATCATGGCGCCTTTTTAAATTGGAGCGGAAAATCGTGTACCTGAAATTACATGATATATCTATATTCTTTCCAGCTACATAGTCTGGAGATATCGGATGCAGTGTTGATATTTTGATAGCAGCTGGGTTTGAGGAATGCGCCACACCGACGGCGCCACATCGAAAACGCCACAATTTCATCTCAACCAACAGGGTCTCATCCATCGTGAGCAGGCATCATCCAACCGGGGCATCCTCATGCTAGAATGAATTCGTGGAATTTATTTGCCTCCGAGTCTATTCGCGCACATATTACTTCAGGTCTTTGATACTGAAGCCAATCTGAGTATTCTGCCCTGGAGCCGTCTTTCTGTTTCTGACTTTCAAGGCTGCAACCACATATTCAGCTGCCTCAAACCCCTGCGCCATAACCCAGCCATTCGGCGGCAACAGTAACTCCCTCATTGGCTGTTGCCATCAGCTGAATAAATGCGAACCATACGAACCATACTTCCTTCTGCCCCTTTTCACCGCTTTGCGATGCTCCCCGTCTGTAATCAGGCTGAGCGGCACAGCCTTGTTCTATCCGCGTCATTCTCGAGTTTGCCTACTGAAGTAATCGAGATCCAGTGTTGATGCGCTTAGGCCAATTGACTTTATGTTCCGCGGATTTCTCGGTGTTCTAGCCATCTCCTGAAACACGGCGTGGCCAGGCCGCCTTGTTAGCACTGCATAGCTTCCCGCGGCCATCAACGCGAACGAAGTTTTCATCAGGCTCTGGAACAGCCCTCTTCGCGGTAGCTCCACGTTCTTTTGTGTGGTCGCGCTTTTTCAATTTTTTCGATACTCCAACGCAAGATGACCATAAATAATGTGGGAAATCTCGATGCGCGCGATCAGGCGCAAGTTCAAAACGGGGACAATTACCACAACTGCACCTTTTCTTCACCTGTACAGGACGAAAAGAGCGCAAATCAGGATGTCACCCAGAGGTTCTCCGCAACCGATCCCCGGCATGATAAAGCACGCATCGAAGATTCCAAGGGCGGTCTAATAACAACCGTATCCAATTGGGTACTGCACACTCCAGAGTTTGAACAGTGGCGTGATGGTGCCCAGACTCGACTGCTTTGGATAAGAGGAGACGCTGGAACAGGGAAAACGATGCTGCTATGCAGGATCATTGAGATATTGGCGCAATCTTCGAAATTGAAGGACCCCAAGAACGATTCTATATTGGCCTACTTCTTCTGCGAAGCCACCAACTCAGGTTACAATCACGCGACAAACGTTATTGAAGGTTTAATTTATCTACTCCTAATTCAGCAACCGTCATTGTCATGTCATATACCAGCAGCTATCCCAGATACAAATCACCGCAACTCGCGCGTTGCCCGAGCCACCATTCTCAACAACATGCTGCAGGATCCAGTCCTTCAAGGAGCATGCGTGGTGATTGACGCACTTGATGAGTGCCAGGATGATCTCAAATCTCTTCTTGATATTATTGACAATCATTCATTACATATCAAATGGATTGTATCCAGCCGTAACCGACCTGACATACGCGAGCGCATAAACTCAAATAAGCAGAAAATCACGCTTTCAATTGACGAGCAGTCAACTTCAGAAGCCATTAAAATATATGTCAATCATAGATTGAATACTCTGCAACGCTCCAAAAGCTTTAATGATAAGCAAAGAACCGACATTTATGAGTATTTGGTTTCGAACGCATCTGGCACCTTTCTCTGGGTTGCTTTGGTATGCGAACAAATGCAAGCATCTAGGTCCCATTCTCTATGGAAAGATTTGAAGACATTTCCCAAAGGGCTGAGTGAAATTTATGAAAGAATGATACAAAAGGTATTCGAACTCAGCAGCAGAGATCTGCCTGAACGAGTGCTAGCGATAATGTTAGTTGTGCGGCGTCCAATTACCACCATGGAACTCAGCCATTTGGCAAGTATTCAAGAGGACCGCGAGCTTCGTGAGGCCATTGAAGACTGTTGTTCTTTTGTTACAATCAGAGAACCCATAGTCACATTTATTCACAACTCAGCAATGGAGTTTCTGGATTTGCCACTGTACAAAAACAAGTTGCTTCCATACGAAGGTGCAGAAGTACACGAAAGGATTGTGAAAAATGCTATGAAAGCAATGGAGGCCCTTGAACAGGATATTTACGACGTTGGTCATCCTGGAATTCACATCGACCAGATAGCCACTGCCACCCCATACCCTGACCGTCTTGCCACCATTCAATACTCGTGTGCTCATTGGATCGATCATCTATGCAAGATTGACCTGAAAGTTGGGTTTAGGCGTCAACTATGTGAGGATGGACCACTTTACAATTTCCTCTCAAAAAGATTTCTATTTTGGCTTGAGGCCCTGTGCCTTCAGCGAAAGCTTCCCGAGGGTATTTTGAGCATATCGAAATTGGCAAGTCATTTAGTAGGTTCAACATGAGTCCGCAATTTAGAGTTTGGAGCTAATCGTCACCAATTTCAGAGAACCATGGACACAAGCAGTAAACTCTTGGCTTTGGTTGATGATGGAGATCGCTTTGCTCGATATTTCCAGCCCATCATTGAACACTACCCACTTCAACTCTATGAATCTGGCTTGATATTTAGTCCAAGCGAAAGCATCATCAGGAAAACCTTTCAGGGGCCCGGATCAGCTTTGGTGGTGCAAAAGCCACGGGTGCAAACCCGCTGGGGGCTGTGCCCACGAATGCTCCGATTTGGGCCGCGGTGGAGCACGACATTTTCGTTCTCCGGCAAGCTGCTCGGAGTACTAAGTCGCGAAGGCAATGTTAACGTGTGGGATTTGAACGAAAAGAATTCTCAAAGCTACAAACTCACATTTGATCTCGGAGTGCGTTGCTTGGCCCTGTCTCATGATTGCCTCCTTGTGGCAGGCTTGTTTCAGGAGGGGTCCTTGCAAGTCTGGAACGCCAAAACCAAGGTCTTGCTTTGGCAAGAGAAATGCAAGGTATCAGGACTTTTCGACCCCTCTATCGCGTTTTCTCATGGGGGCAAATACCTGGCGGTATCTTCGCAAAATTCCATACGCCTGTGGGACGTTGAGAAGCAAACTTTCTTTCACTTGTGTTCGGCCACGTTTGCGTCTTCACTGGAGTTTGAGAAGTCTGAAATCATATTTTCACCCGATGATAAATTTGTGGCCATATATTGTTCCAGCACATCTCGCGTACTAGGCGAATGCCAAGTCTTTGATGTAGAAACTGGCGGCGTAAACTGCAGCCACGTTGTCAAAAAGCAGGGACAAATCACAGCAGTCGCTTTCAAATCAAATACTGGTCATCTTGTATTCGCCTCAAACTATGGAATTGGGCTTCTCAATCTCTATACAAGAACTTACAGCAAATGGCCGGGATTTAGAAGACTGGATCTTGTGAAGCTTGCCATCTCTGTCGACGGAGGCAGGATGGCTTTCGCAATATCAGGGGCAGCGTACATTCTTATATATGAATTAGGAAGGCCTTTTCTCAAGATAAGAATAGGACCTGAGATAAGAATGGACTCTGAGATAAAGCTCAGAGTGCCCAGTGAGGTGCAAGGCTTAAGCTTCTCTCCCGATGGTCTGCTACTGGCGACTAGCTGTGCTGATGGCACTGTATGGATCTTGGATATTGAAGATGCGAGACTACATCAAGTATGCGACTCAGCGAAAGCAAGGCTACGTCCATTACATGGTTCAGCAAAACCTTACACGATTGAAACCCTATTTAATGCAGGAGCCTGTTTGGTTTCTGTTTCTAAATCTGCCGAGGTTAAGTTAAGAGAGTGGAAAGCAGGCGCGGCATTGGAACAGCAGCCATCCAGATGCAAGATCGATACGCGGTCAGAAAACACTCTGGGCCTATCATCTGATGGTCAACGGCTGGCAGCATTGACTGGTGATGGAAGATTGTTGTTCTGGGACTTACATCGCGAGACAAGTCCCCGCAACCTCTCCCCTCATTTAGTCGGCTATTTTACCCTCAAGAAAAAGGGGTTCACCTTCCCATCCCCTTTTGACCAAAGTATCGATCGATTCTACCATTACTGGAAGCTCTACGACAAATTGCTACGGGATTCCAAGTACCAGGTTAAGTTGGGATGTGTAGCGGTTTCTCCAAATGGTCAGCTCCTGGTTGTGCAGTCTCACAAAGACCACCTTCATATCTGGGATATCAACTCAAGCCAAATGCGTTGCCAGATAAATGAATCAGATGTGGGCCTTGAATTTGGAGGCGCTAATGTTGTCTTCTCACCAGACGGCCAGTGTGTTGTACTGGTAGACCGATTGGGTGATAAATTGTTGATTTGGAACGCAACAACTGGTGTTATCAACAGTCAACCGATCAAAGTCCCAATGGTCGAAAAGGGACATATAAAATGCATCGCTGTTTCTCCAAACAATAAAATGGTGGCTCTTAGTTGCTCGGAGCACCTCCTGCTGTTTGACTTGACAAATGGCACCCTGCAGCAGAGATACATGATGCGTGCGGGCAAAGTTCAATTTTTGAGCGAGTCAACCGTTTTAACTAACCGAGGCACTCTGGATCTCGACGACTACCCTCATGTGGGTGTCAAAGATGAAGATGACGATTCGAAAGCTGACAAAACCTACAAATTGTGCGGCTGTGGCTTGAGTAAAGACCAATCCTGGGTTACATGGAACGGTCAAAATGTCTTATGGATACCGACTGAGTATTGCATTGGAAGCAAGACCATGGCGATAGCAAGGGACATGGTTGCATATTACAACGAATCGACTGGCCGAGTGTCTATTATTAAATTTGCGGAAAATACAACCGACCGCCTCTCTGCGGCTCGATTACAGCCCACCAGGGAATCTCTATAACAATTAATATTAGTTATTTCTATGAAACATACATATAGTGATTGCTGCAGGCGTAGCGTCAAAAACGCAAGGTGTGAGAAATTCATATTCCTATTTCTCTCCCCAACAATATCGGGGGCTTTAAAAACGCGATACTTGGACAAAAGATTCGACATTGAATCCAACCTGCTTCTTCAAAAAGAGCACAAAAAGCCCCTCCAAGATAAAGCGAAGCAGAAAAGAGGAATATAGATTTTGTGCAAAGAAATGACTTCCTTGTATCAAAGCCAAAATTCATTTCACATTCCGTAGTATAGAAGCCACACAAACAACCAAGTGTTCGAGTAGGTTTACGCTCAAAGCCAAGCATGGTTGAACTTATGTCGCGTCAGAAATCTTGATGCGCCCGCAGCTGCATTGATCATCTTGATGATCTTGAATCCATTCCAAGATCATCAGGTCTCGGGATGTACAAATGCAGCTCACTCACGATGATTTCACAATTTGCCAGCGATGATCCTCCTGACTACCCCACAGCATGTCTTAAAGTTTGACTGGTCATCATCGGACCGGACGGCCCGCATACTAAAATGCCAATTCCAAATAGGTTCGTCGGTTGCAAAAACCCTATTCTTCACATGACTCTTGTCAAGTGAGTTTGAAACGTGCTCCGGAATCTCCCGTTACTGACTCAGAGCAATGAAGTCGCTCCAAGTTTGACCCCTTTTCCCCTCCGCTCTTTGATTCGAGCTATCTAGTCGGTATGTTTAGATCTTGGGGTGCCGATCCATTTCTGCAATCACCGAGGTATCTAAACATACAATTGACTTTATCTTTATAAGGTTTCGGAGATATCTTTCTAGGTATTAAAATTTTCACCTCAAAGGTTGTTTTTTAACCAGATTTTCATAAACTTTACATGTACGGCACAATGGGTATTTGGGCCATAAAACCACTTTTTTTTATCTGCTCGCTGTACAGGCTGGAGCTGGATGTATCTAGAAATACAATTGACTTTAGGAAGACCAAAACCTATCTAAATATCAAAGTTTGATTCCGTTTCCACGCTCCGACACTGAAAGTCTAGCTAGCGCTCATGAATTAATACAGTCTTAAGGCAAAGTGCGACTGCACATTTTTGAACTGCTAGAAATGGCGTATAAACATGGCCGATACCTGATACGTAGCTTGGCGGTGAGATTGTTACTATGTAATGAATTTTGATTCGATTGCGCAAATTATTGTCCAAGTCAGTTTCTGCATTTCACATGAAAAAGCCCACGGACGGTACAGCGCAGAGGTAAATTTAGCCATTGAACCATCGCGCCAAGGAGCGGGAATATCCATACCATGGAGATATGTCTGGTAAAATTACATTTCAAGCTAGTCCACAGATCGACAAACCAAAGCTTAGATTGGATAAGATGAGGGGCATTATCAATTGATTTGCGGGGCAAAGTGTCAAGCAAGAAGCTTACTCAAGCCACGCGGAATTCTTGCAGCTTCAGGTTGCTATTTACAAAAGAGCTATTGCTCCTCATGATAGCAATCTCGGGTTATAAATAATGGCATTATCTCCCCTCCAAAAGACTTTCTTTTCCCCATCATCACTCAACTCACCACAAACGCAACCACATTCTTCCATCTTAATCATCCACAACTCCACATTTCGCCAATATGAAGTTCTCTCTTGTCCTCGGAGGCCTTTCCTTGGTGGCTGCTGCTAGGCACGTTAAGCCTCTCTTTGAGGGCCTTGAGCGAATTCGATATGCTTTCGATGGCATTGAGGCCTATGAGAAACAATTTGGCACTGTGAACTAGTGAGTTTCCAGAATTAAAAGGAAAAGCCGACATCTAACAAGCTGGTTCTCCAGCATCATCCAGCAAGACACCCACGTCGACGCCTGGATCTGCACTCGATCCCTGCCTCCCATCTGCTACCCCCCGTAAGCAGCTTCTCTATATCTTCTGATGCCACTGCCATCCTGTCTAACCTTGCAATCACATCTAGGCCCCTGTCGGAAGACGCCATCGAGAAGCTCAAGTCGTTAGAGGGCGTGCGTGTTGACGTTCTCAATGACAACGACCTTTAGGTAATTCAAAAACAAAAACAAGTCAAAACCCCTGGAGGGCTTTCATTTCTGACTTCAGAGTTAAAAATCACAATCGTTCTAAAAAGCTTATATAGCTATCTAAGTACTCTAGGATCCTTAGTCATTTGCCTCTTAAAGGTAAAATAAACCTGATCCCATCACATTGCAAGCTAAGCCCAAGTGAACCGAACACACTACTGCGTAGTACATTGCAAAACAGTATCCAGTTTGGCAAATTCCCTCAATTCAATGTTGATTGACTTTGTTACATTGCGACTCAAAATTTCGAATTCAGAAAGGAGAAACAAGTCCATGTCCAAATAAAATTCACATTCAAGATTGCAGGCCTCAAACAACCCGAGCAAGTATTAATCCAAGCTCTAAACCACACCAACCGCACCTCAAATCCATCAATTACAAGATTGATGTGATTTGTTCCTCGTGCCGCCCGATTGAGCGAAACTATTCACTCACCTTACTCCAGGATTCACGATGATTACGACAATCGGAGGTGATGTCACAAGCCCCGCATCTGGAGGCTTGGGGTGTTATTCCCGGTGGAAAAGGCAATCCGGGGACTTCAATGGCTGCCTCTGATTGGCCCCCGCGAGACCCATTCTCCCAACCCAAGGTTCACACCGCATCCGCGGAACGCCTCCAGCCAACCGAGGTAAGGCATTGACTTTCCATTCAGAACACCTTCACCCATTCTGTTCATTAAACAAGCGACTTAGACTCCAAGACAAGACTGTTTCATTATTCGGTTTAATTGGCAGCATTCCAATCCCTTACTCGCGTCCGTGCGTGCCGAGACATCACCGCCATGGTTTTCCACCCGCCGCCCTGGGTCCCCGCCCTTCCGAGTACGTCCCCGCTCGCTTGAGTTTCCGTCCAAACGATGCTGACAAGACCAAGACATTCCGGACTCGATCAGTGTCGCAGATTTTATTAATAGTGAGGCACACGGAAGACGACCGTTTGCCTCATCAAGGAGCCCGTATACATGCGGTATCACTGGCCAGACACGCACTGGTAGTGAGACTGCTCAGAGAGTCGATCATCTCGCGCGGGCTCTCGGGAAGAACCTCGGATTTGATGCAGAGGACGGAACTGACTGGGACAGAGTGGTGGCAATCTACTCTCTGAACACGGTAAGCTGAGCGGCAAGCTTCTTGAGCACGGCTAAGATTGTCAAATTGTAGATTGACTACATCCCCGTTACCCACGCGATCCATCGGGCTTCCGGGATTGTGACTCCAGCAAGCGCCGCGCATTCCGCTTCGGAGCTCGAGCATCAACTTCGATCCTCTGGGGCCAAGGCATTGTTCACCTGTGTTCCTCTGCTCGAAAATGCTTTGAAGGCAGCAAAAGCGGCTGGAATCCCTGAAAAGAACATATTTCTTCTTCCCATTCCAAATGTTCCTTCAGGAAAGAATCTCAAAACTATTGAGGACTTGATAACGGAAGGGCGAGATCTGCCACCTCTAAACCTTCCATCATGGCTTCCTGGCGAAGGAAAGAGGCGAGTTGCCTACCTGTGTTACTCGAGTGGTACATCGGGGCTTCCAGTAAGTGCTCCAGACAAAGCACACCTGTGCGGATTTTAACATGGTGAACCATAGAAAGCTGTCATGATCTCTCACTATAACGTGATCTCATGCGTCTTGATGCTATATACTTATGAAAGCGTCACCCGGCGAGAGCGCGGTATAGAAACGCAAGTCTCCCTCGGAGTACTTCCATTCAGTCACATTTATGGGCTCGTTCTCGTGACCCACATCGCTCACTATCGGGGTGACGAGGTCATCGTGCTGCAGAAATTCCAGCTCGATCAACTCTTGGGCGCCATCGAGAAGTTTAGAATCGAGCAACTCTGCGTCGTTCCACCTATAGTTGTTCAGTTATTAAACAGCGAGGAAAAGTGTCGAAAGTATGACCTCAGCAGCGTTCGGCTCATCTTTTCCGGTGCGGCTCCCTTGGGGAGTGAGACAATCCACCAGCTGCAGGAACTGTATCCACAGTGGGGAGTCAGCCAAGGCTACGGTATGTTATTCTATTTGCTGGGTGACTTGCATGGCACTTATACGAGAAACAGGATTGACCGAGGCATCTCCCTCCGTTTTGCACACTAGCGAATCAGACAGGCTCATGGGATCGTCAGGCTCTCTGCTCCCTGGAGTAAAGGCCAAAGTGATCGACATGCATGGTAAGGAGGTGACCGAGTACGAAGCTCGTGGTGAACTCTATATCCAGGCTCCCAACGTGGTCTTGGGCTATTTAAACAACGAAAAAGCCAATGCAGAGACATTTGTCTGGCATAGTGACGGACGCTGGCTTAGAACAGGTGATGAAGTGCTCGTGCGCAAATCTCCACTTGGCTTTGAGCACTTTCTCGTCGTAGATCGGATCAAAGAGCTCATTAAAGTAAAGGTACTTCTAGTCGCCCTTTCCCCCTCAGTTCCATTGTCTAACGCCAGTCAGGGTCACCAAGTCGCGCCAGCTGAACTCGAGGCTCATCTCCTCGATCACCCATATGTTTCTGATGCCGCCGTCATTGGGATTGTGGACGAGCGAGCGGGTGAAGTCCCGCTTGCGTTTGTCGTTAAGAGCAGTCAGGCCGACAATCTTCCGTCAGAGAAAATCGAACGGGCGATTCACGAACACGTTGAGCAACACAAGGCCAGACACAAATGGCTCAAGGGTGGTGTGAGGTTCTTGGATACCATTCCCAAGTCTCCGAGTGGTAAAATTCTTAGGCGCCTGTTGCGATCTGAAGTTAATTCACCGGGAAAACCTACGGCTAAGCTTTAAACCGAGGTGTGATGGAATAATAAGACGCGCATTAAGATTAAGACACCTAGATTAGATGCTGACCAACTAAATCAATCCTCAATTGACTACACATTCTATACCGACTTTTCGCGTACAACATTACTTATTTTAGAGGCATTTAAACGCAAGGACTATAACTTGTAAAATAACATGGATCAATTCTCTTATCCGAAGCTCATGTCTTGATACCAAAACCGCCCTCCTTTTTACGCCAGTACCCTATAGCTCGTACTAAATATTATGAACTTTATCCATATACTAATGCCATCATTTGTGCAATTGTGCATTTTATTCTAAGATTTAAACCATCCAACATAAGATTGAATAACACTTTTTAAAAGCGGACTATGATAGTTACGTGCCATATGCTGTCGATTTACGGTGCTATTTTCTGGGAGCGAAACTTTAAATTCTTTTAAATAAATCAACGGAAACTTATTCGCAAATTCTTCCATGAGGCTTGAAGACACAATATAAAGGTACGCTAATTCTTGAACACGAAGGACATTTTTATTCATTAAACATTCATCTGATCCTTGGTCAGGTACTCGGTTGACTGCCCGCCATGCGTTGTACTTTTGTGGCTTATCGTCTCTTCTCCCACCCATATCTCAGTCCTCTTCTGGATGCCCGGCTCCAAAGGTATGTCGCTGTTGTCGCTTCTCGATGGAGACGATGCTCTATTCGAACGAATAAAAGTGCTGGTCTGGTTCGTGTTATCGATGCGATATCTGCTGTTGATGTAGGCTGCATTGGATCCAGATGCGACGTAGGAGGAATCGTTTCTTGACTTGCCGCCCCGGAAGAAGAAGACAAACATGGACCGGCCGAGAGCGAGATTGGCGGCGCTGATTCCAAGATAGAGCTCGAGGTTGGACCAGATGGCAGTAATGGCATAGACCCCTGGCCGCCTTGTGGTTAGTCACTCGTGACTAAATAACGGTGGAAATTTTACTCACAACTCAAGTCCGACGTGACGATCCCAAGAGATGCCGCACGGGCGATGCCGAAACCAGTAGCGCTAGCAACCGCATTAGCGGGAAGGAGAAAGTCTGTGCGAAAAGAAGATGGACTTACATTAGACCCAAGCTCATCAAGGCCCAGACGGATAATTTGGTGGTGAAGGGAAGCCTGACTTTCCAAATGACGAGAAGGGGAAGCAGAGAGCACATCAAGTCTGTAATGCAGGAATACGCTGATTTCGTGTTAGAGTGGATAGTTCTCGTATTTGCCAAGACCAACTCACCAATGGTACAGTAAATCCAGTAGATTCGGATCCGTGCATCCCAGCACTTCCCGACGCCGGTCCAGTAGGCCTCGACGGGACTGCACTCAGCCAGGAGAATGAGGATGGCGCCAAAATTTGTCACGACCAGCCCTGCGATAATCGCCCACGACGTGTACCGGTACCGCTCCGAATCCTTGATGCGCAGCAGCAGCAGCAGGATGGATATCTTGAGGAGGCATATGCTTGCAAAGAGGAGGATCTGTGCCACCCAGCCAAGCATGTTGTTGTTTACGTAGTTTGCCTTGGAAATGAACCACCTGTGCCTCCCGTTGCCGATCCCTACCTGGGCCACCTGGATGGCAAATCGCGCGATGCCCAGCGCCGTGACGACGACGATGGAATAGTCATCCCAGCCCAGGTTGTGCGTCGAAAAGCGCACCCAGATGCGCAGGCTGGTGGTGATGATGACGAGGGCGATCAGCGCGGCCGAAAGTCCGAGCAATATAGGTCCGACGTTCCTGTCCGGGGGTAGAGGATCTGGCGGCGTAACGGTGGCCATGGCGGGCTGCGAGGATCAGAGAGGAGACCTAGTCGAAAAACAAAAAAACGTTGGTAGCGAGGCCGATGTGATGCGATGCGATGCGATGCTGCTGCACACGCGTTTTGCGGGTGAGATCGAAAGCACACCAACAAGAGAGAGAGAGGACTAGTGAAAGCTGAGGCTCATAGGCGAGCCATATAATCGGTCCATGAGCCGGAGGGACCGACTATGAGGTGTGACAGAGGGTGACAGGATAATCGGGGACCTTTTTTGGGCCCAAGCTGGTCGACTATTATCGACTGCGGGAATCTCAGATGGCCGCGTTACAAGGCCTTTTCTCCATGTGGCATCTCCCGTCGCATAAGACTTGAGACTCGCTTGTAAGATTGTGCGAGCTATCACGTATCGAGCTGGTGCGTTTGGGGGGCCCCTGGCCCAAGACGTCTTTTTCGAGTGGAGTGGTTCTGTGCGGCGACCAGCAGGTCCAGAATTTCTCCCAGGTATGTTTGATCCTTGAGGGAGAAAGGTGACAGGTAGGATACGAACCAGCACGACCAACAGTTCATCCAATGTTGTCGTTGCTCCACCAACAGTAGGCGATTTGTTCCCGCGCCAGAAGGCGATTAGAATGTCTCAGATCATATAGCGGAATATGAGATTTGCATAAAATAAAAGCCATGTCTATGTCTGTCTGCCTTATTCTCGTCGAATAAACTTCTCTTTCCCCTCACCCTCACGGACGATGCCTCTCCGTGCTTGAAAACATGACCACTAAAACATGACCCAACATGGCCAAACCCTGCAAGCAAATTTTGCAGCGGGGGAAAGATGCTTATGCATCTGTCAAAGAAGCGTGGGAGGGAGGGTTGGGTTGCAGTGGTCTGGCCCGCTATATCATCAGGGTAGGATTAGCTTGGGGCGCGAACCCCTGTCTGCTGAAGAAACGATGACCACTCCCCCTGCCTGCCAAGACTGATGCCGAAGTTTAATACCCAAAAAGCCCTGTTACCGGCAATTCCGCCCGGGAGCATCCTGAATGTGGACTGCATAGGGGCCCCGTTGGCCCGTTGGTTGTTCCTGTACCACGTCTAGAAAAAACGTGGTAAATTGCTCACGCGGTTCAGATTCCCGATTGAGCTAGGCCTGCATGCAGACGCATGGGGAGCCAGAATGACAAAGCGGCGCCCATCTCGCTGTCCTCTGCATTGGCTGTTGGTTGTTGGTTGCGTGCGGGGGCTCCCTCCCCTTCCCGCTGCTGCGATTGCGTACTCTGGGTCGCTCGGTGGAGAGCGTTCCCTTGAGCGCCAAGTAGGCTATCGAATGTTCAGCAGATAATGTTGCTTCGAGGGCCCAGGTCCCTTGCAGCGCGACTGCGTCTAGGCTGACCAGGGCCAAAGCTCCTTACAAATGAAGGCCGTATCCCACCTGGAAATCCGCGCACCCCCAAATGCATTCGCGCGACGCTGCAGGACTGAGCGTTTAACTTTTGTATCACGCCCTGCAGTTCTCACTTACCGAAGCAATTATGCTGGCGAGGTTGTATTCGGGGCTTGCCTGTGCCGCAGCTGTACTGGCGGCCCCATCTTCCCCGTCCGCCTACGATTATGTGAGTTGAAGGCGCACATCTGCCACATTCCCTGCGTTATATCTGAAACCCGGCTGCGGGGAGCCGACGACGAGTACGAGTTTTTTTTTGTCGCTAACGCAATCGCCCTCCTTTGCAGATTGTTGTCGGCGGAGGCACCGCAGGCGCTGCAGTAGCCGCTCGCCTGAGCGAGGGCCTGCCTTCAGCCTCCATTCTCCTCATCGAGGCCGGGCCCGCCGCCTGGGATGAGCAGAAGATCAATGTCCCGGGCATGAAGGGCTCGACGCTGGGAACCAAGTATGACTGGAACTTCACCACCGTGCCCCAGGAGGCGGCCAACAACCGCTCCTTCGCCGTCAACCGCGGCAAGGTGCTGGGTGGCAGCTCCGCCATGAACCTGATGACCTATGACCGCGCTGCGGCCGCTGAGTATGACAGCTGGGAGGAGCTGGGCAACCCAGGTTGGAACTGGAACACCATGATCAAGGCCATGATGAAGTCGGAGACCTTTACTGGAAAGAACACCGACACCTACGGCTCTGCCGGTGTCGGCGACTGCGGCCCTGTCCAGGCCGTCATCAACCGCTTCATTCCTGAGCACCAGGAGACCTGGATCCCAACCATGAACAAGCTTGGCATCAAGAAGAACCTCGAGTCTCTTGGCGGAAACCCCCTCGGTGTCATGTACCAGCCCAGCAGCATTGATCCCGCCACCTACTACCGCTCCACCAGTGCCAATGCGTACTCGGCCGTTTCCGGCTCTAACCTGGAAATTCTGACCGAGACCATTGTGGCCAACATCACCCTGACCAAAAAGGGCAAGCTCCAAGTCGGCACCGGTGTCGTGCTCCAGGATGGAACCCGAATCAAGGCACGCCGCGAGGTCATTGTTTCCGCTGGCTCCATCCAGAGCCCCGGCCTGCTGGAGAGGTCAGGCGTTGGCAAGAAGTCCGTCCTCTCCGCTGTCGGCGTCAAGCAGGTCATTGATCTGCCTGGTGTTGGTGAGAACCTGCAGGACCACCTGCGCATCATGAGCTCGTACCAGCTCAAGGCGCAGTACACCTCGTTCGACATCCTCCGCAGCAACGCCGTGCTTGCTGCCCAGCAGCTCGCCCTCTGGGTTGCCGGTAAATTCTCCCTGTACGACTACACGGGCAGCGCATACAGCTTCACCACTTGGAAGCAGGCTGTTGGAAGCGACAAGAACAAGAACATTGTGGCTCTGGCCAAGAAGGCCGTGGGCAAGGATGGCAGCAAGGTTGACAAGAAGAAGCTCGAGTTCCTGAGCGACTCGTCCATCCCCCAGCTGGAAGTCATCTTCTCCGACGGCTACACCGGCGTCAAGGGCTACCCGGCCAGCACATCGTCGCTTTTCGGCAAGGGCTTCTTCACTCTCATTGCTGTTGTCATGCACCCTCTCAGCCGGGGAAGCATCCACATCAACTCCATCGACCCTGCCGCCAAGCCCACCATTGACCCCAACTACTTGAGCAACGAGCACGACATCGAGGCTGTCGTCCAGGCCGTCAAGTACTCCCGAAAGATCGCCACGACCGAGCCGATGCGATCAGTGTGGGACGACGAATACGAGCCTGGTCTGGATGCAGTCCAGACAGACGCGCAGCGACGGGAGTATGCCAAGGAGACCGCCCTCAGCATTTTCCACCCCAGCGGCACCTGCGCCATGCTTCCCAAGGCTGATGGAGGTGTTGTCGACTCCAACCTGATTGTGTATGGTACCAAAAACATCCGCGTCGTGGATGCTAGCATTATGCCGCTGCTCATTTCCGCACACATCCAGACGGCCGTCTACGGCATTGCTGAGATTGCTGCCGAGAAGATCATTAAGGCGAATTAATGGGGGGGCGAGTGATGGATTAGAACGCTCATTCTTGCATCCTTGATTGTCTCTTAGAGTATGACGATCAAGTGTTTTTATAGTAAACAAAATCTACTACAGAGATTTAATTTTCAAATAAAGGGATCGCTCGGCAACGTGCGACCGAAAAGTTTAAAACCAGTCTATTTAGTTTAAAAAGTATGCAAACACTTAGAATTTCAGATGCCCCCGTCCCCCCCGTTCGATAAGATTGCGGCACGCAGAGTAGATCATGTGGCGGGATTGCTTTGTGCCCGAATGTCCGCACTAGCTAAACCCAAAGCCGAACCTAATCAGCGAGGCACGGCTGCAGCCGCGAGGCTTCAAGCTAGCGCCGTTTAAGAGCGGCAAGAGGCGATCTGAGGGCGATCAAACCTTAACACGGTCGGTCCATGCTCAGATACTTGATGACAGCCGTGATCGATAAAAACAATCATATTGGACGCTGCTAAGAAAGCAAGTCAGCCGGGATTCTTCAAACGTGTTCTGCGTGAAGGCTATTTTGGCGGTTAAAAGCATCCTAAGCCCCGATGGATGGGTCTAGGCCTACGAAATTGGGTAATTTTCGCTTCACGTATATGAGATGTTTAAGGGATAGCGCGGTGTTGTTAACCCACAATAATCTTCTAGGCTGTCAGGCTAAAAAGGCCGAACAGTTCAGTTAGTTCAGTGCACTGAATCGCAGCGCACAATGGCTTATAGGGGTATTAGTACACGACTTTGACCTCCACGAACGTTGAATTAATCCTAACATTGGTTCAATGTCACTATGAAATAACAGTGATTGTACTTGATGAGCAAATTCGTACAGCTGGAGATCCCCAACTACTACGATTCCTACAGCGAATACGTATAGACAGTGTCACATCCAGTAGATAATCTCAGCAGCTGACCCCGACTTCCGAGGTAACGGCCAGGTCAACCAGGCCTGTCTGTGGTAGCCTCGGGCCTAGTTTCGCATACAAATATCGTCAACAGCTGTGCAAGCTTCATCTCATAGCCACAGACCAATCCGCCACCGGCCAGCGTTCTCTAACAATAGCAGCCATGAAAACGCGACGCCGGACGAGGCACGCTAAAGGTGACAAATTTGTTGCGTTGTTACTATATATTAAAGTGGTAAGACTTATTTTACAAATGAATGTAAATTACTTCCCAACATTCCCAGGATCCCCCATACTTGAAACTGTACATGACATGACTTAAACGATTTTTAGTAATATCTCTTCGCTGTGTATAATAAACCTATCCTTTTAGGTGTCGTAAGACTGCATGCAAGTATCACTCAGGTTACAAAGCTGGTCTTAAAGCTTTAAATTGAATGTAATATATTCTTAAATTAAAATTATATAACCTGCAGAGATCAATAATTACATAATTAATTCCGAGCCAGATTCTAATTTAGTGATATTTCTTTTTGTTGAGGTAACTGAGGAAAGTACCTAAGTGCAATCCCATGGCACTTAAAACGGATAAAACGGAAGCTTAGAAGGAAGTGGTGGGGTGGGGCGGAGGAGTATTATGAGCTTGTAATAGCTGCACGACTGCTTTATGTCCTCTCTTGGCAGCCCAGGATAAAGGCGTATGGCCATATTTACGATCCACTGTCTTAATCTGGGCGCCTTGATCAAGCAGCAGCTGCACAACTGCCCTATGCCCTCTCTCAGCAGCACAGGATAGCGGCGTCTGGGCATATATCTTATCTACTGCCTCAATTTGCGCACCTTGATCAAGCAGTATCTGGACAACTGCAGTGCGCCCTTCCTTTGCAGCCCAGGATAGTGGTGTCTGGGCATATATCTTATCTACTGCCTCAATCCGGGCGCCTTGATCCAGCAGCAGCTGTACAACTACCTTATGCCCTTTCTCAGCAGCCAAGGATAACGGTGTCTGGCCAGCTATCTTGTCTTTTGCCTCAATGTGGGCGCCTTGATCAAGTAGGATTTCCACAACTGCCTTATGCCCTTCTTTGGCAGCCCAGGATAGAGGTGTTTGGCCATATATACCATCTACTGCCTCAACCTGGGCGCCTCGATCAAGTAGCAGCTGAACAACTGCCTCATGCCCTCTCTTAGCAGCCAAGGATAGCAATGTTTGGCCATATCTATCTGCTGCCTCAATCTGGGCACCATGGTCAAGCAGCAGCTGCACAACTGCCACATGCCCTATGTCGACAGCCCGGGATATTGGAGTCTTGCGATGGAAATCTTTAGCATCAATGATAGCAACCTTATTTGCGCTTTGTAAAACGGCTCCTAAGGCTCCTATCACTCCATATTCTGACAAAACATGTATAAGACTAGTCCCCTGTGTGGGATAATCATGATATAATCCTAACATTCTGTAAAGATGCACCCATAATTTCACAACACTTTTTGATGACCCTGTGAAGTATTCTAAAAGATCCTCTTGAGGGAGATCTTTAGTGTCACTTTCCTTTATATGCATCACCCATGAGGTTATACTATAATATAGGAAAGGAAACTGAGAGTGTATCTCTTGAGGCCTATCGGTTTCCAGCTGGCGTATTTCCTCCATTGCTAAGTAGCGTATGCAGACTCTGGAAAGCCGATGATGTACAACTACAGCTCGTACATCAGCCTCGATGTGTCCAGACGATTCATTCGTTAGGTTTATCGGCATGTTTATGTGCGGGCTATAGTTCTGAGCTGATAAGCCCTTCTCAACAAAAAAGTCCTTGAGGGACTGGTGGATAAACTGGACAACCTCTCCATCTAATGTGATCTCTGCAAGACCATAACTTAGCGTTTGAACTCGCCTTTTCATCATCTCGTTGTCTGATGGATAATCCTCATTGTTCCCTTCTAGACATTCTGACAATGAATGATATGAACGATCAGTATCAATGAGCATAGCCCATCGTAACTCATCAAGTGACAAAGGTCGTGTAGCAAAACAAATCCATTGCATGAGCTTTAAAGATTCCGAGCCCATGCATTCGATGGCTTCGCTGTATAAATCGTTGAGATTTTCACGGATTGAACGCACTTCATGCTCTATCTTTTGTGGCCCAAAACCTTGCCTCTTCATGCGTTGAACTTGATTGACCACAAGCCAAGCCCATAGGAAAATCCCCCGGGCACGTGAGATAATTAATTGTTTGATTGTTGGCGACAAAGAGGATAGCTCATTGAGAACAAATGCAGATATATCTTGAGTATTTTCGTCCTCTGCAATTATTTGGAATGCGCAGTCCACTTCTAAAATCGGATAGTGTCGACAAGTAAAGCAAATATGGAAATGCTCGAGGTCAATAGCTGGAAGCTTCTGAATGAAGGACTTGAACATGGTGACTAACTCAACCGCATTCTGCTCACCACATTCGTCTAGTGCATCAATAAATAACCAGACCGGGCGAGCCTTCAAAGTGGTCCGAATTGACGACTCGAAGGAGTCTTGGAGTTCGCGTTGATGCCAGTGCCACTCTTTACCCTGCTCGCCAATAGTTCCACATCGTTCTTGGAAAGTAGCCACGAGGTCTTGTAGTGCATGAGGAAATTGGCGGAGCTGGTGAAGAAGCGACCGGAACAGGCCCATGGGTGTCTTTTGGAGATCAACACCGCGGCCATGGAAGAAGAACGAAAGAATGACGTCTCTCTTTCCCATTGTCGACGTTAACATGATATGGTGCAGCGCGTGTCTAAGCAGTGTCGACTTCCCAGACCCAGGCTTTCCTCTGATCCAGAGCAGCCCTCGATGAAAAGAGGCCCATCTCGTAAATGTTTTGTGAGTAAGCAACCAATTGCATGTTCCATGTTGTGCGGTATTGATATCTTTGAAGCGATTATCCATTTCTGGGAAAGCCAAAGATCTTAAGCACTCTTGTAAAGGAATGGAGTATTCCTCTGTATCTATGCTGCATGGTAAGTCAATGATTCCCATCCTGTTGGCGAAGGCGGCCGTCGTCGCTAGACTAGAATTGGCCGCTGGAGCCATCGCTGTTAAAGGAAGAGTTACCTTGGCTTTGAACTTCTGATTTCCATCTGACTAGTTCGCCGAGTAACCGTTTAAATCCGTTGTCATCCATGGAGCTAAACTTGGCTATGCTGCTATGATCGCCGTGGATACTGATCATATTATAACCTTCAAGTGTGGCTGATTCCTTGGAGACGACTAACCCGATACCAGGCAAAGGCAATTCTTCAAAGAAGCACGTAATCTTAAGATCCCGACCGATACTTTCTTGTTGTCGTACCATAGACCAGAACCGAACTTGAACAGACTCCAGGTACTTGTTGTCTGTCTCTAAGATAGCCAATAGGGATTTGTTCATGGACTTGAAAAGCCCAAGGGCCGAAGCCAGTATAGTAGCCCAGTTGGCCATCCAAGCTCCTCTGTGAGGAGTACCAAGGAATATAATACCCTTAGTGTGTTTAAATATGCTTTGGAGATGTGGTTCGGGGTGATGTCGTGAGAGAAGAATAGCTTCCTTGCAGACGAGGCCGCCAAGGCTGTGGGCGACGAAAACTAGGGGCCGAGAGGATGCATTGGAAGCGGCTCTGTCGGTTGTCAAATCGTTCAGGAGATTTGTGGCGTGATCTGCCAGCCCGTTTTTCGCTGCGACTGATTTCCGTACAATATACGCATCGTAACCATACGTGAGTATCCGAGCTCTACTGAGCTTGGGCGGCAAGAAGGTCTCGGGCCAGGGTCTAGACTGCCCCTTGGCAGTCCAAGTGCTCTCACGATTACCAGACAGACCATGGACAAAGCAGATGTCAATCGTGGCATCGTCGCATTCTTGCAGAACCTTTACTCCGTCTGGAAAAGAGGGAACTGGGATTCTCTGACGAGAGGGGGTAGGGTCTGGCCTGTGGTCCAAAGGCAAGTGGGACAAGCCGTCACCCTGCGGCTGGTCATTTCCTGATGTATGTTCTGCCCGGCGTTGCTTTTGCCGTGGAAACTTCTGCCGCAACCGACCCTTGAATGATCTGATGGTGGACTTCATTGTCAATGCATTATAGAATCGATAAGATGGAGAGCTTGGATCGGCAGAGGCTCTGATGATTGCGTGTGGGAATTCTGCAAGGGATGTCAGCTCTGAAAAAATTTTAGGTTGCAAGAGCAGACGATTGGCAGAAACGCAGCCTGATTTCCGCCACAAACTCATCCTCCTTGCCTCCTTGTGGTACGCGAACCGCCTTTGATTGCCTAGAGTACATGTGGGGATGTTTAGCATGTGGCATCCCCTTATTGGCGCTTTTACTCACATCCAGGTCTTCATCTTACGGTTTATTGGTCCTAATATCGTAAAGGCTCAACGAATTGGCCATCCTTAGCGTGCTTCAACCGCCGTGGCGTTTTTCATGCCCAGCCAATCAGAACTCACAGGCATTTTGGTAGGGAATCTATTCTGGCTGCTATCTTTGACGAAGTAGACCAGAAAGCAGTAAAAAGCTGTAATTGGCATTATTTATAGGCATCAGAGTATATGATTTAGGGTATTTTGCGCACACCAGGCTGTTATGCCCTCTATTAAAGCCTCTAATCTTCAGTTTACAGACATTATTTTTACGGTTATCCCCAAATACTAACTATATGAGGAAATAGTCCGTGTTAAAGTAGCGTTCAAATCACGCTAAAGATGGCCAATTTGTTGAATTCTTACGGTATCATGCGCTTTGCTCGCGCCTACTGTCTCTTTGACTGGTAACTCTGCATTTCCGCACCCACTCATGCCTAGCCTATCAAAAAAAGAAAAGTCATCAAGAGAAAAAAGAATATACCTTTATATAAATGAAATAATTATCAATTTCAATACTATTATACAATTTCATTAGAAAACATCATGTTTTCAGTTTTGATGTCTGGTTGGAACAACACTTTGCTTGGTACCTAAATGCAGGCTTGAAGGCATTTGCCCGCAGAGATGGAGACTCCTAAGACTGAACAAGCTTTTCCTAGCTTTTCCAATAATCAACTATCTGGTTTCCTAGTCGATATTACAAGATGTGAATGAATTGAATTCATGCAGTAGCTATTAATGCAAAGCACTGAATGAACAGTTGCAAATCAGGTGTTCACAAAAACAGCTATGAGTTCTATATATATTCGTGAGTAAAACAATAGAACGAGGACAAATACGAATTTGTCAGAATAACGAATGAATTAAAATAACGAATGACTAATGAATTGAGCTTCTATCTATTTTACATTTGGCGCACAAGCTAACCGATAAGCGGCATCATATTTCAACCCCTGCCTAGTTGGCCAAAACCTTTTCAGCTTGCGCCTTCAATGCCTCCATGGCACTGAACTGAAGCGTGGGCCCGATGCTGATGCGAGCGACTCCGATATCCGCCAACTCGGCCGTCGTCAAGCCGCTCGAGGACCTCAACACATTCAGGCGCCCGCCAAACGCACCCACCAGCTCAACCACTTCGGCGCGGGTGATGCCTCCTCGGCTGGTTCCTCCCCACACAAAAACCGTGGTGGCGCCAGCATCCAGGTAGGCCTTGCCGCGGGAGATGACTTCGCTCAATTGTCCGCCGTGGACGAGCGTGTCGCATCTGGCGTTAACAACAAAGTCTGGAATACCAAGAGACTTGGCCTTAGCCATGACCCTCTTGACTCGGTCCGCTGCTTCGGCTTGGCTGAAGAACTTGTTGGCCATCTTGTCGTAGTCTTCGAGGTTGACGCCGACCACGCCAAACTGAATGAGCTCCGTGATGGCATCCTCAAGATCATCCCCGTAGCCGTCCTGGAAGTCGACGGAGAGGGGTTTGTTGGTGTCTTTGATTGCGGAAGCAATTATCCGAGCCGCCCTGGCATTTTCTTCGCGGGTGAGGCCATCATCAGTCAGACCTGCAACTTCGGCAACAGCATAGCTGGCTGTGGCCAGGGCCTTGGCAGCTGGAATAGACGCTACAGCCTTTGCAGAAACTGCATCGTAAACATTGGCGAGAAGAAGAGGTGAGCCAGGCTTGTGGAGAGCCTTAAGGCTTTTAGCGAGGACGTTCTGAGCGCTAGCCATGGTGTAATTGAGAAGATAGAGAGGAATAAAATAGTGTGTTGTTTATTGTTCTTTATCGTTGTAAAATCTCTGAGACCGCTGAGAATGATATTTCCATTTTGAATGCTTCTCATTACACTTTTATAACAACTGAAGCCGTGAATTACGCTGATCAGTAATCTGCAACGCAATCCCTGGTGTTGAGTATGGAGTCAAAGGGCGCTAGGCCCAAACAGGAGCATTGATGCCAACTGCTTCTGCTGGAAGCGGACAAGCGCCAGCGGGCGTCATTGGTGCCTGCGGGACAGCGCCAGAAGAGAATCAGTGCTACCTTACAAATCAATCAGTTGTGACTCTTTGCGGTCAATGGCCATTATTCGCACGCATGAATCCTATCGCATGCGGGCCTGTCACAAAGGGCGTATGAGTGGCTGAGTAATGGCGTCCCGGCTTAGCAATTGCCGTGCCAGTGCGACGACGGGTCGCAGCGCATGCCCAGTGCCAATGCGGGAGGAAGAGGAAGTTGCAACACCAGAGCGGAGCAGCCTGCATCACATTGGCGGCCAGATAATTAATCCAATAATTCGCTGCAACGCCTATACTTTTTGTCAGCAATCTCGGCCACTCATTGGGTTAAAGTGTTTGGCATGTTGATACCGCAAACGGTTAGCCCATGCTACCTCAGTTGATGCTTCTCTTGCACACATGTGCTATCATGGAGTCTTGTCGCGATGACGTTGGAGGGCCCATTGGCAGATGCAAACATTTATCAATCGCGCCTCCCTCTCCATAGATCTAGATTTTAAACACAACCAATCCAAACAACACATTATTCACTGCTCATTCTATAAAGAGAACCAAAGTCCCTTCTCTCATCAACATCTAGAACAGATCATTCCCTACAACGACCCATCTTACACAGCACTGACCCACAACCCTTCACCATACTTTTATCTCACATCGCCTTCTTTCTTGATTAAGCTTAAAACATGCTTGATCTCATCAGGGAAGCGCCTCTCGGCCAGGCGATTCGCCTCATTTCCCGCAACAAGTTTCTCCAGTACCCCGAAGAGAGGGATGACTATGAGCTTCCTCCCCAGTACGTCGAGAAGCTTCGTCCGACAGAAAAGTCGGACGAGCAGTCTCCGTCCCAAGACTTGAGCCGGGTCATCTCCGACTCGGTCAAGAGCGAAACTGGCGACCATTCAGGATCCTACCAGAACGAAGACGAGGACATTGAGAGCCTCGGCCGATTAAGGACCGTGACCAGCATCCGCACTGCCCCGTACAGCAATGACCGTGTGCAAGCCGAGCGACAGCTTGACTTGCAGCGCACCCAGTCTATTCCCATCGACCCCCAGAAGACGACTGATGGCATTGTGCTTGTCGACTGGTACACGACGGATGATCCAGCAAACCCACAGAATTGGTCCAGCTCGAAAAAGTACTTTGTCGTCTTCGTCCTGTGCTTTTACACATGGACCGTCTACTGCGCTGGCCCCATCTACGCTACAGCTGAGGAAGGCATTCAAAAAGAGTTTGGAGTCAGCGCTGTTGCTTCCACGCTCGGTCTGGCCCTCTACGTCCTTGCCTATGGCATTGGCGATCTTCTCTTCTCTCCCCTTACCGAGATCCCGGTCATCGGGCGCAACCCCGTCTACTATCTGACCTTTATCGTCTTTTGGGTCCTCTCATTCCCCCCCGCTGTCGTTGATAGCTTCGGTGGACTCCTGGCCTTGCGATTCTTCCTTGGATTCTTTGGCAGCCCCGCCTTGGCGAACGGAGGAGCGACCGTGGGTGACATGTTTGCGCTCATCTACATTCCCTACGGACTGTCCTGGTGGGTGTTTTCTGCCTGGGCTGGCCCCGCCTTTGGACCGTTGCTGGGAGGCTTTGCGGCCCAGGCCAAGGGCTGGAGGTGGCCCATGTGGGAGATTGTGTGGATGGCCTCGCCCGCGCTCATTCTGCTGATCACTCTCATGCCCGAGACCTCTCCTTCGACCATCCTCTTGAGACGCGCCCGCCGGCTCCGCAAGTTGACGGGAGACGCAAGACTTCAGTCCCAGAGCGAGATTGACCAGCGCCACATGAAGGCATCGGAAATCCTCTTTTCCACCCTGATTCGGCCCATGGAGATTATGATGAAGGACCCGTCCATCTTCTTTGTCAACCTTTACACTGGCTACTTTTACGGCGTCTTTTACACCTTCTTCGAAGTTTTCCCTCTCGTGTTCCCAGTCTTTTATGGCTTCGACCTGGGCCAGACTGGTCTCACCTTCCTGGCTTGTTTCATCGGTGTCATCATTGGCCTCGGCGCTTACTTTGCCTACCTCTACTTCTACATGGTGCCCGACAACATCAAGAATGGTCTTCGTGAGCAAGAGCACCGGCTTGTCCCCGCCATCATTGGCTCTTTCCTCTTGCCGATTGGTCTGTTCATCTTTGCATGGACCTCCAGGTCGAGCATCCACTGGGTGGTGCCGCTGATTGGCGTAGGAATCTTTGTTATTGGACACTTCTGGGTCATGCAGTCTCTGTTCATCTACATTCCCTTCTCCTATCCTCAGTATACCGCTTCCCTCTTTGCGGGCAACAGTATCTGGAGATCGGGTGTGGCTGGTGGTGCTGTCGTCTTTGCTAGGCCACTCTTCATCAACCTTGGTGTTGACAAGGGTGTGACCCTTCTCGCAGGCTTGAGTGTTATGGGGATTTTCGGAACGACTGCCATCTACGTCTATGGCAAGCAGCTCCGTGCTAGGTCTAAGTTTGCTCAGAGCTAAGTGACTACGGAAAAGTCTTGGTCGGTTATTGGGCAGAATGGTGCGGCATAGTGCCACTAGCTTCCTTTGTTTCTTCTATTGGATCTTTAGTTATGTAAAAGCGAGTGACAAGATGAAGACTGTACAGGTGGTATTTCTTACAAGGTAGATGGAGTTTGTTCTTTAGTTCTTGAGTGACTGGTTTTATTCTAGAAACAGTATTTTTAGAGTTCGCAAATTAATTTATCAACTACGCTTTATTCTTGCACTGGCTTGAAATGAAAGTAATTGAATATCTATTTACTTCTAGTGGATAAAGCCAAGCGGTAGGCTCAGCTGGGCAATCCAGGAACCAGCCACAAAAATGTCGTACACGGTGTTTCACAATCAAGTTTGGTCTTATAAACCCTTTCGCACCGACCAAAAGAACAAGTAACCTGTAATTCACTGTAGTGAGGTAAGTGAAGACCTCGAAAAGTGCTTGTACTTCGAAGTCATTGGTGAGCACGAATGCACTTCGAGATAACCAAACAAAAATTGATCAATGGAACCCAATACATGAACCGTTGTGATTCCAACCAAAGTCGTCTTCTCAAAGTACTCAACAAGGACATATTAGACAATGCAATAAGGTCGAATTATGCTTGAAATAATATTTATACAGTTCTTTTCCATCCACGGAAGGCGCTCATCATCTATACCAAGAATCTACAGTATGCTCTAGCCAAGATCCCTTGTGTACCCACCAATTCTTCCAAAACCAACAAACTCCAAAATCGCAACCCAATTTTTCACATCATGTTTGTTTTAGCTATAATTTCATTCACATTGTCGTGTCCGATACGACGTAATAATTCAGCCAACCGCGAAACGAAAAATGTGCGGTGGTGGATTTGCTGACTCTTTGACGCAGCAAGGTGGTACACCCAGACAAGCGACGTTTCACCCAAAGCAAACGGCGGAACATTGCCGACGGTGAATTGGAGCTTGTCGAGCAATACGTCAACGTCTGTTGAATAAAGGAACCCGTCCTGGTTGTACATAGGCGAGGTGGCCGGCGAGGTGAGTTTGTAAATCTCACACGCTTGAGCTGTTGCCGTTTCCAGCGCGAGAAATATTTCATGCAGCTTTGATGGGTTTGACAGCATGGCAAGCTGGTTGTTTGCCTTTGGGCTCGGACTGTCCCCAGTCAAAGGGAGAGATTTTATATCGAATTGATACAGGGGATGCACCAGAGTTTTCATCCTAATTGCTGTTAGTTCATTGTGTGCTTTTGTTTCAGTAACGGCATCATACATTCGAATTTGATCTAGTAGAAAACGACGCATGGCCTTTTCCTTTGGTCCGTGATTACACAGGCAATCCTTCTGTATCCAGAAACCAGCCAGATTCAAGAGCACCGCAAAGTCTTTGCTGTACGTGATCATGTCATCGATTAGCAGTCCCAAAACAGTAGAAAGTGCCGTCAGAGACAGTGCTGAGTCCGGCTGCGGGTTCCTGGATGCTCGTTGCAGCTCCGTAAAGGCGGTTGATCGATACTCGAGGTGGTGTATGGTCATGTTCCTTCCACGAGAAAGCTGAATGTGGCTTGCCGACCCCGCCAATAGCGAACTGAGCACCATCTTGCTGCTGAGAGCCAAGGGCAAAAGGTACTTTGCGTAGCCGTCGTCGGTAGCCTCTGCAATGTTTAAGCTGGGGATGATGTTGTTGTAAACTCGGGTTCAAGGTTAGAAATAACCCCCAAACTTTGCACCGAGTAAAAGAAATTCTAGGTGCTTACAATTTTGCAGAAGCGCAGGAGCTTGCGCATCGTGAATGCCGAAATGCGACAGACTTATCGATTGCTGCGGCTGCGGGAGCTGCCACAGCAGCTGGATGGGCGACTCCAGGCCCCCAGACCCCAGGTCGGTGACGGTCCACGCAAAGACGCCAGGGCCGAACTGGATGGTCTGATGGCTACTCGCATGCGATTCCTGCGCAGGGCCAATGAGCGCCAGGGCGATCCGCTCCCAGTTAGCAGCCAGATGGCTTAGGCTCTCGCGTTCGGCCCGCAGGCGGAGGACTTCCTTCTCTAGCGCGTTCATGTAGTCTTTTGTCCGCTTCCGGTGGTTCCTGTCACTCTCTGTCAACGGGACAGGCCGCGCAACGTGCGAGGGTCTGCTGCTAACCGTTGTGCCCCCAGGATCTGCTCCCTCCGCTTCCCTGCCGCCGCGCGGTCCCGGCCCGGCGCGGGGGCCACCTCCGTTTCTTGGCCCAGCACCACGGGCGACACAAACGAAAAGGTACCAAACATGGTCCTCTCGCGGTTCTTGATCGAATCATAAGTGTTTGCGCGCTCCATCTTGATCTCGTCCGCCCTGCTCATATGTACACGCAGGCTTGGCTGGAAGGATGCGAGCGGACGGCCGTATGGGGTGGTACGCTGCCAGATCAGGCGGGTGGCCTATACTTGATTCAGCGGCAAGGTGATGAAGGGGCAGAATCCTGCCGACGCCTTTGTACTGACAGTTAATTTACACGGCGGGCTTGGTTGCTTGTTGCTATGGTTTGGGAGTTTGGCTGACGGGTCAACTCCGGAGTCGCGAGCGACGGTGGTGGCTTGTATGGCGGGCTGGAGCAGCAGAGACGCTAGCCCGTACAGGTATTTTGATTCCAATTAATACTTCTGCTTGGGGGCAGTGGACTGAGAGGAGTGCCACACTGCTTAGCAATCACCCTGGTCCACTGGCATTGCTCTGAAAATCCAACCCCGCGTTTTTGCTGTGGCGCATCGCATCCATGTCATCGGTATCCGGCAATTGATTATTCACGGGTTCGCCGACATGAGCGAGGGGGCAATACTTTTTTTGCTATGGTGTTAGCATTATTCACAATGTACAGAATATTCCAGCAGTAGCGGGTTATGTGTGGGGAATAATTTCAATATTACTTTTGTTAGGCTTTTGATACACTCTGTATACAGCTCACAGTAGCTATGAGGGGAGCTCATTCATCTTAACCAGACCCAACTGCTGCAGCGCCACCAGGGCAGACTCCTCGCCAATCTCCTCGATAATCTTGCCATCCTTGACCCTGAAGATGGTGGTGCCGGGAAACCGCATCTCCTTCCCCGAATTGGGTTGTGGGAGGCTCCCGACTGGCAGGTCGTAGAACGCCTCTCCCGTGTGTCTGCCTCCACCGAACCAGCGCACCACGACGTAGTCGTTCTCGGCGATCAGGGGAAACGGAGAGAGTAGCTTGAACGAGACATCTGGAAACGCCTATCATGATGGGTGCGTGGTCAGCACTTGAGCTTGCCCTTGCCCTTGCAGCATGCGGCGGGCTTGGCAGTAGGTACTAACCCGCTTGAATTTAATCAGAGACTGCTTCGCGGCTTCTTTGCCCACGTTGCGCCCGTGCATCGGGTAGAAGACGGAAAAGTCGTCGGAGCACAGCTCGTCAACCACTTCGGTGTTGCCCTTGGTCCAGAACTCCTCCCAGTACCGTGCGACAATCTGTCGGTTCGTGTCTTGAACTGTTGAGCCGTTCATCGTGACTGTGTTGGGGGCACTGCCGTGCAAAAAGGCCGCTAGCTGCTTCCAGAGACCAGCCCAGTAGCCCTATAAGTATTACCTAAGATGCCCAAGGTCCATTAGCTTCGAGGTCACTCCAGCCGCTGACTCATCAAATGCCTTGGAATTTCTTTTTCATGCACCATGAATCAATTGTCATCTGAATAGTAATCAGACAACAGCGGATCAAGCACAGCTGCGGAGTGTTTGCGCACGGGCCTCGGGTATAATCAGACGATATTCCCAGAGTGGATGCCATAAATTTCAGATTAGTAACCAGATCCGAGACTACCCTAGAGTCTAGTTCCGAAGCGCATGTTCGAGTCATGATGAGTGGGCCATCAAAAAGGATACTAGCAAAGAACTAGAGGCAATTTTATTGATGAAGATGCTATCCGCTTTAGATTATTTGATATGATTCAAAGAAAACCAAATGTGAGAAGTCAAGCATGACCCATTTTACTCACGGCATGTGCGGGGGAAGACGACAGAGATTGTTACAAAATTATTACTCGAGTAGGTCAAGCAAACACTATCTGTGGTAGATTAGAATCATAAGGCACTGGAATAGTAAACCCAATGATTATTGCCAACGCTTGATTCTGTATTAGATTGGATGTCTCAGGTTTCAGAATCATCTCGATAGCAAGAGAGTTCACCTTGTCTCCACTATTAAACAATAGCGAAATGATTATGAGACATGTCAATCATATCGCCCCAAGGCTTACAATTTGTCACTTACAAGTGCCATTTAGTCTTGACACATGACACATTCCATCATGTCATTTCACAAATATTTTAACCTTGTTTTCAAGACTGATAAACTGGTTTCATGGAAAAAACAGCTTTGGTCCTAGATTGGAGAACAAATCTCCAATATGATTCAATAATTTCCTATACTATCGCTAGAATAAAGAGAATCTAGGCATCACACATGCAATCGTAATCACCATCTAATTTAGAGAACAGACCCACCCGAGTTCTTTTGTCTGGGCTCACCTGCAGCCTCAAACAGGCCGTTCTTCAGAACTCGCAAACCCTGAGCGGAACTCTGGCCCGGCGCGACCCAGGTGACGTTGTGTCCCAGGTTCTTCATATAGGCCACCGTCTCGTTGTTGTAGGTGTACTCGAAGGAAACCTGGCTGGGCGA
This sequence comes from Calonectria pauciramosa, assembly GCA_017140785.1. Lineage (NCBI taxonomy): Eukaryota > Fungi > Ascomycota > Sordariomycetes > Hypocreales > Nectriaceae > Calonectria > Calonectria pauciramosa. The sequence continues at coordinate 1,521,246 of JAACIZ010000013.1, forward strand.
CAGCTGGTCGTGCAGACGGGGCTTGGCGAGCGCCTCGGCCACGGTCAATCCGCCGTCAATAATGTGGATGGCGTTCTGGATCGTGGACGTGGTGATGCGGCTGCCTCCGGCGGCGCCAATGGCAAAGTACAGCTTTCCATCGGGCGTCTCCGCAATGATGGGGGAGATGGAGGAGAGCGGGCGCTTGCCGGGGCGGACGTAGTTGGCGGGGCTGGGGATGTAGCCAAAGGCGTTGCTGGAGCCGGGGATGCTGAAGTCGTTCATCTCGTTGTTCATGATGACGCCCGTCTCGGGCACCATGAGCCTGGATCCGAAAAGCAGGTTGACCGTGGTGGTCAGAGAAATGGCCATGCCGTTGGAGTCGGCGGCCACAATGTGCGAGGTTCCGGGGGTCTCAATGGACTCGAGGCCATCGGGGTCGTAGTACGACACGTTGAATGTGCGCACGTCGGAAATCTTGGAGCGGATCTCGGCGGCCGTCTTGTTGGAAATCATCTCCTGGACGTACTTGTCAAGGCCTGACACGAACGAGGGATCGCCCAGCTCGGTTCGCTGGCCGTAGGCGAAGCGCATGGCCTCGTCGAGTCGGTGGGTTGTCAGATTGACCTTGCTGGCGTCGCCGAAGCCGTCGTATCCGTTGACAATGTTGAGAGCGCTCAGCGCAACGGCACCGCTGGAGGGTGCGTTGGTGCTGGTGAGCTTCTTGCCCTTGTACTGGATGGAGACAGGCTCTCGCAGTGCAACAGTGTAGTTGGCGAGATCCTTGAGCGTCATGGTGCCATTGGCTGCTTGTAGCGCCGTGATTGTGGCGTTGGCGATTGCGCCCGTGTAAAAGGCATCGGCTCCCTCGTTTGCAATGGTCTCAAGGGTGTCGGCGTATCGCTTGCGTGTCATGGTCTCATTGAGCTTGACGCGCTCACCATGGGGCGCAAAGTCCATGGCCCAGCTTGGGTCCTCAACGAGAAACGCATTGGGGCTGACACTGTCCATGTACCTGACGAGGTCTTCATTGACCTTGAAGCCAAACCTGGCCAATTTAATGGCCGGGGCGAGCACAGTCGCCCAGGGCAGAGAGCCGTAGTTCTTGTGGACGTATTCCAGACCACGAAGCTCACCCGGCACGCCACTATGAGACCCAATGTTAGTACTCCGCCTTTGCCCATGTAAGCATGCAATGACGCAATCGTGAGACTCACCTGGCCAGACCACCGTAGATGCTCAGGTCGGTATTGTTTGTGTACATGTCCTCGAAAGCAGCAGCAGGAGCTGTTTCGCGGAAATCGACAAACTCATAGGAGCCATTGCTCGACCGGATGAGCAAGAAGCCACCGCCTCCGATGCCGCTGTGGTACATGCCCATGACACCCACGCAGGCGACGGTACCGACCAGCGCATCGGCAGCATTTCCTCCATCCTTGATGAGCTTCACGCCAATGTCGCTGCAGACACTCTCCTCAGACGCCACAGCGCCGTGCTTGGGGTGCTTGCTGCCGCCGCCGCTCGGCGCGCAATGGACCGAGGGAGCAGCGGCGAACAGGGCGAGCGCAAGGGCGCCGACGCGAGAGGCAAGGCGAACCATGATAAGATGTAAGCGGCACTCGAGCACCAGTTACTCGGGAGGAGAGGCAGTGATTGGCAGCGCGCCGCACAGCGAACGGGAGGAGGGCAAAGACATTTTATGTCATCCGGATCGTCGGCACCAATTGGCTGGCTGGGCCGTCGGCAACCATTGCAACGCGGCTATTGCTCGATAAACGTGTATAGAGATAAAAGCCGGCTGGTTTCAAATGACAAATGGAAAGCTTGGATGCGGGGTTATCGCGAGCACCTGGGCCAAAGGTCCTTCTGTCGCGTCATGAGCTGCTCAAAGGGGCAGGTCGCGTTGATGGGACCGAGCCCGGATGCGAGGTCCGCCGCCTGGTCGACGATCAAAGGGCACGAGCTCTGCCAGTTTGCCTATCAACGGCCGGGCATAGTTTCATTCTGCATATCACGCTAATCGCCCCAGAAATGAGGAGCAGCGCGCAAACGGTGCCAATTCGTACTGGAACATTCTGCACCCCGGCTGCCAGATCCACTGCGCGCGTGCCTGTCATGACAGGGCCATCCGATTGGCCGCTGCCTCCGTTTCCCCAGCCCAACCGGCCGGACGAAACCCACGAGCTTGGGAGCCTTTCCGCGCCCATGCGTGTGCGTAGGTTTTCCAACAGGCTTTGATTTTATAGGTAGAGAGAATTAATACCCGAAAACTGCCAAGCCAAGCATTGTGTGCGGAAGGGCGCGATTGACGTTTTTCAAGTCCAGCCTAGATAAAGCTTAATATTAACCTTGGGTTTTGGACTGAGGCGGTGTCGCCTGTGAAGAAGCACCTAGGCCGATTACTGCTTAGGCGCTCGCAGGGGTCTCGGTTCTAAAAGTGCCATAAACCTGGAGCTGGCAACAGTGAATGAAAGAAATGGTGATCGTGAAGCGATTATTAGGTTGATTAGCCATTTGATGTGAAAAAGCCACTAGGGTAAATTAGCGATTGAAATCTGTAGTCTGTCTTCAAGGGCGGGGGTAGAAGTGCCAAGAACGGGAGGTATTCTGATGTGCCTAACTAGGCACTGCCCTAAATTTTCTATAAAAATACACCTCTTTCGCGCCGAGATTTCTGTTTTTATAATTTGGAGAAATGACTTCTAACCCAGGCGATATCACGTGAACCGTAGTTTCTTGGGTTATTATGTAGTCTTCCATGGTGTAGTAGAGGATATTGTTGCCCTCGTAAGATTGAATCTAGATGGGCTGCGAGAGGCATGGCCTGGTTGTTTCGTTGATTGCCTTGGTTGCCTTGTTGATTGCCTTGGTTGCCTCGTTGATTGCCTTGGTTGCCTGCTGAATTTCTTCGCACGCATGCGATTCGCCGATCCTGCTTTGTCAGCTCGTCAGCAGTATTTCGCCAGCTGCTGACATTGTGCGTGTAGCCTCCTTCGGACAACATCCTTGAAAATACTCGCAGTATTCTTTCAAGTAACAAAAAAGAAAGGGTCATAATTCAAGATGAGTGGGATTTCATTTGATGGGCCTACAGAGGGAATTAATAAAGTCGCTGGCATAACTGCGTTCGGGAAGAGCACAATCCCCGTCGGCACTGCTTACGAAACCTCGCCACGATCTGTTCAGCCTTTCTCGACAGTCCCTCTCCCGCCTAATCCCAATTTTATTGAGGAACCAGATGTTATATCCTGGCTGCGAGAGAAAACCGCAAAAGCGGGTAGTCGCGCTGCGCTCGTCGGGCTTGGTGGTGTTGGGTAGGTTGCGTGACCCTATGTCCTAACGATGTTGCTGACAGAACAAGCAAAACACAGATCGCACTCCATTACGCGCACGAAGTTCGACACGAGTCACCAGAAACCTGGGTTTTCTGGATATCTGCAATTTCTCGGGCTTGTTTCGAGGATGCGTACCAAACCATCGCTGACAGACTCGAACTTCCAGGACGAGATGATTCGAGCCAGAATATACTTCAGCTGGTATATGCCTGGTTGTGTGATGAGAATAATGGACCATGGTTGATGGTGCTCGATAATGTTGATGATACCGAGACATTCTTTTCAATGCAGACCCCCCTAAGCTCAACTGAACAGCCACTAGCTTCATTTCTCCCAAAGACTGGTCGCGGGTCTCTCATAATAACATCTCGTAACAAGGAAGTGGGGGAAAGGCTGGCTGGTAAAAATAATATCTACCAGGTGCTGATTATGAATTCCACGAAAGCGTTACAATTGCTTTATCGCGGGCTCGGAGACGAGGCCAGCGATAATGACCAGGAAATGCTTGACCTAGTTTCTACGCTAGGCTACTTGCCGCTTGCAATAACTCAAGCTACCGCTTTCATCAAATACCAAAACCCGCCAATGTCCATAACTGCATATCTGAATTTAATTCGGAGGACTGAGAAAGAGATAAACGAAATCCTCAAAAACAATTCTGACAACCTCGGTCGAGATGGTTCCATCTCCAATTCGACCGCAGTAACTTGGGAGATTAGCTTCAAGTACATCCGCCAGCAAAGGCGCTCCGCCGCCGATCTGTTGTCTTTTATGAGCTTTTTCAATCCCAAAGGGATCCCTAGATCTGTCCTTCAGGATTATATATTTGAACAAGGGGGAGACATATCTGAGTTTGATGAGGATCTGGAACTTCTCCTCGCGTACTCATTAGTCACAGTTTCTGAAGATCGGGAAACATTGGCTATGCATAGGTTGGTGCAGCTTTATATGCGGAGATGGCTGTCATCTTTGAATGATGTCAAGCAATGGGAGCGGAAACTTTTGTGGATCATGTCTGAACAGTTCCCACCCGGAGAGTATGAGAACTGGGCGCATTGCCGGAAATTAGACCATCATATTGACGAAATCATCAAACGGATGCCGGAAGATGAAGAAGAATCTTTGAAATGGGCTAATCTTCTTTCAAACGTCGCATTATATCGAGGGAAAACAGGAAAATACAATGAGGCTGAACAGATGAACCGGCAGGCTCTGGATGCTCGGGACAAGATTCTCGGAAGAGACCACCCGGACACACTCATCAGCATCAGCAATCTTGCAGAAGTACTTGAATCTGAGGGCAAATACGAGGAGGCTGAACAGATGAATCTTCAGGCTCTGGATACAAGAAGGAGGATACTCGGTAGCGAGCATCCGGACACCCTCACAAGTATCAACAATCTTGCAGAGGTGCTACAGGCACAAGGAAAGCTGGACGAGGCAGAGGAATTGACCCGGCAAGCTGTCGATGTTAGGGAGAAGGTTCTTGGCCGAGACCATTCAGACACGCTCACGAGTATCAATAATCTTGCGGAGTTGTTGCAATTGCAGGGAAAGTATGAAGAGGCAGAGGGGGTAAGCCGGCAAGCCCTAGATGCAAGAGAGAAGTTACTTGGTCTCAACCATCCATATACGCTCATAAGTGCCAATAATCTTGCAGAGATACTGCAATACCGCGGAAAATATGAGGAGTCAGAGCATATGAACCGACTAAACCTGGAGCGGTGTGAGAAGGTGCTTGGTAGAGAGCACCCATATACGCTTCAAAGCGCCAACAATCTTGCGTCACTGTTGCAACATCAAGGAAAGGATGCGGAGGCAGAGCAGATCCACAGAGAAAATGTAGAGGTGTATGGAAGAGCTCTTGGGAAAGGGCACCCATATACACTCACAAGTGTTAGTAATCTTGCAGCGGTACTGCAATACCAGCAAAAGCATAAAGAGGCTGAGAGATTGAACCGACAAACTTTACGTGGAAGGAAGGTCGTATTGGGTAGAGAGCATCCCCAAACACTCAGTAGTATCAATAACCTCGCAGTTACTTTAGAAAGCCAGGGAAAGGACGAAGAGGCTGAGGCCTTACACCGGCAAGCGTATGAACTACGAGTTAAAGTGCTGGGCGAAGAACACCCTGATGCAGTCACAAGTATGAATAACCTCGCAAATATCCTGCAAATTCGAGAGAAGAACCAAGAGGCTGAGATATTATATTGGCGGGCGCTTGAACGAGCAACGAAATTTATCGGCATGAACCACCCTGATTCATTGAGCGGTATTCGTTACTTTGCGCTTAGACTGAGCAAGCAAGGAAGGCACGGAGAGGCTGAGGCAATCTCAAAGCTGTTTCTTGATGAGGGAACTGCCACAGAGCTGATGGATAGCTATGCGCAAACAGCGCTGTCGTGGGCTGCAGAGGAAGGGAATGCAGCGATCATGAATATGCTACTGGAAGAGATAGTTGGTATCAAAGTGGGGGTTAATATTGGTGAGTATACTCAGCCATCAGCCAGACCACCGAAGAGATGCTAATATGGGTTCAATGTTAGATGATCCTCTCGAAAATTCCGGATACTCTGATCCTGAAGACTCTGATTCCTCAATGGATAACAATTCGCTTTTTTCCCTCCCAGCCTCCATTCCTAGTACCGCGACCGTTGAATCTGGGACGGACGGAATCAAACTATTGCTCATACAAGAGCTTACAACTCTGTTTTATAGAGATACAGCGTTGATGTCTCTTATTTCTGCGGCTACCTCAAAAGAAGGAATTGGGTTTGAAAGGATGCGAAACAACTTCCGGAAACTGTTGAATCACTACGCTATGGACCTCAAAACAGAAATCTTCGATGATACTCATCGGGATCTTGTGAGTTTTGTGAGTTCCAACTCAACTCGTATCACCCGAGAGCTTTTTTCAACCCCTTCTATTTTTAACTCCAAAAAAGATCTCCAAATCTCAGAGAGGATGAGAAATAGGCGTGCTTTGGAACGTAGACAGAGAGTAGAAGAATATCTTATCCAGACACAGGGACAGGCTGAATCTAGCAGCCCCGATAAGTTCAAAGACATCAAGTACAATGAGCCGCCTACAAAGAAAGATGAAAAAGATGAGGATGATCTTGATGCGGACAGTGATCATGATTCTATAGCTGAAGAGATTGGCGAGGATGAGCCCTATGACGGTTCACTGCGACATTTGCAGAACGTGGAAAATTTTATTCTAAGCAGCGTGGCTTATCAAAATCTCCATCGCCGACTCCACGACTTCATCTATCCATCACTGCGATCTAAACTTCAAAGATTGGTGACGGAGTGGTCGGGATCTAGCCACAAGTATCACGACCATGTCGCTCGATACAGGCTTTCTAGTCTGATCGTGGAGCTACAATGCATTCATCCACGTCAAATAAGAATTGAGTATGATGATGAGTCGAGAAATAAACTGGAAAAATTTGTGGCGTCATGCCAGAACACGATACAGAACTGCACTGGCGAGCGTTGGGACTGGTGGCCGCTGCCCGCATACCCAAAGCCTCTGGGGAAATTAGACGTACGAGTGCGATGGAAATGTGTAAGTCATCTTGAAAGCTTGATCGGGAATTCTGACTGAAAATACTAATTATTATTGACGTAGACTTGTGGCGAGGATAGATGGGCCGAAATACCTCTACCGTTTGCTAAACGCCTTAAGTCAATCATTCGCCATCTTCCAAGTTCCTCCACTCCCAGCTTGCAAGCCCCACCTCCTGTGAGCGTCCAAGGGTCAGGCGCAACGGGTGCTCGTGGAAGCAATGTCCCCAACCAAACCTCCAACAATGCTCAAGGAACTCAACAGCAAGCGAGTTCGTCATCCAATATTCCCAATTCCAGCGCACCTGGACGAAAGACAAACATGCTCAACAAAAGCATGTTTGACAGTCGCATTATACTAACCGCGAATCGAGGATCGGAGTATGATCTTTCACAAATCAGCCTCAACCAACTAGATAACCACCTTTTCTTTGTGAAATTGAAAGAGGAGTATTTTAAGCTTCGAGGGTTTCTTCGCGGGTGGCTCAGTGTCTGGCGCTATTCGCACTGTGACTTCTACATGGCAAGTATTTCAAGATTTTATTCATCCATGAAGCTCGATTTTGATCCCATTTTTTTTTGTTTGGCTAATTCTGATTTGGGCGTAGTTTGAGAAATTTGAGGATCACGAGTTTGCCCCTCGGAAAAAGAACTCCTTCCCAGATGGGAACATTGATTATGAGTACTCGCCAAGTCCGACCTCCATGATCCCACCAATATGCGAGCACGAGTTCAAAAAGTGGTTCTACAGATGCCATCAGCCACGGCCATTGCTGCATTGGTACCACAAGTGTAAAAAGCTAGGACGTAATTCTCAAGATCTCTTGAAACTTTTCCCAAAGAAGAAGACAGAGCTCGAAGCTGGTGGAGACAAAAGAGAATCCTTTTGGGGAATCTATGCACGAGAGAGGATTTTTCTTCGCTGGGTATTGTTGTACAATTTCCTCTCCCTCATCCCCATGTTGGTCTTCTTTGTGGCCTGGATTGTGCCGTCAGGACTAAGCACTGACCTACAGAACCCATCAATTCCATGTGTCATGGTCGGCACATTGCTTTCTCTATTCTGGAGTGTGTTTTTTAGTAGTCTACCATTTGGAAGGCTTCATTAAATGGGTTAAATTTATCCACTAGGCTGAATTATGACCATGGACGCCTTCAATTAATCCTTCGAAAGCTGAATTGTGGAAATTTATAGAGTCTAAGGTTGTTTAAGTTTGTTGGAGAGTGTCAAGCGTTAGTCATGCTTTGTTTTATTAGTCAGAATTTGTTTACCTCAAAGGCATTTTGAATTCCGTTTGTATGTTAGCTCGGCTATATTTTTCTATCCAAAAGCGAACCTCGGCCAAAATTTGTATCTTTTACTCCCAAAATATAAGATTTCACTTGTAGAATTAATTTCAGAAGTCAGTTTAATTTGGCCCAGAGTCTTGAGAATCTAGCAGAGCCAAATCGTGATTATTACATCAAGTTGCTAATTATGATACAATTCGTCTACATTATTGCTTAGGCTGAAGCCACTTCGTTGAACATATGTAACGGATGAGCCGGATTTGGATGGCTCACAAACTGCTTCCACCTCTGAGGATCACTCGCCTGTCGAAGCTTTGCGTAGTCAAATAGAAGCCTGGCACACTGGTTGACTTTAGCGACCACATCCTGGCCATCCGCCCGGGAATGACAATATGAATCGGTCCGGTCAAAGATCGTGTCATATGTAGGATAATGATACTTGTGTGGTTTGAAGCCTCCTTTTCGGCTTTCTTGCTCATGACTAGCGGCCTCTTGCTCTAGAGTAGTGTACCATGGGGACCTGTCGGACTCTTCCCCGAAGGTTGAGGCTGTCTCCGATCGAATCGGAAGTGATTGTTTTATGAACTCCCAGAAACTTTGTTTTGGCTCCTTCTTGCACTCGCACGTCTTCACGCCTCGAAATCTTTTGTGCCCATCGTCGCCTTCAACTGGGGGCACATTGAACCGAAAATATGCTGAGTCATTAGCAGTTGCTACATTTTCAGTGTTTTCGTGGGCATTTTGCGTATTCAAGATCTCACTTTCACCCGGTTTAAACACCTTGTAGATGAAATAAATAGAATGAGTGTTTCCAAACAGCTCGATACGTTCCTTTTCGTCACAGCCCAAGCTCTGTTTTATCAAGATATGGCGTTGATGTTTTTTATTTCTGTGGCTAACTTAAAAGAAGAAGTTAAATTTAAAAGGATGAGAAATAAGCCCTGGAAACTGCTGAACCACTATGGCATGGATCTTAAACCAGAAATGTTCAATGATACCCATCAAGATCTTGTATGTTTTGTGAGCTCTAACTCTGATCCTTAGACGCAATGACAGCTCTGCTCAATTCCTTAGGGTCTGTGGTCATCGGAAGTAAATACAAGTGGCAAAAGCCTAGGCAGCACTCCCTTTCAAGTTTTTGCTCTATCATCGAAAGAAATCTTGTCCTCCCTGCCATCTCGCCCTGAAAATTTGAACACAACAGGAGTAGATAGTCATCTCGGCAGTAGGTCTTCCAATGGTTTGTGATGGCAGCGATCGCCAGATGCTTCTACATGTACCAAATCAGAAAAGAAAAAGGAGAGTAGTAGTGAGATCTCGCGTAACTTGATTTGACTTACCTATCTTGATATTTCGTGGGAGCGTCATGAAGCGTGCATACCCGCATTGTGCTGAGATGCGCGGGTGGTGGTGGTTCGCGAACACCAAGTTCAATGTGGATATTATCGGGGCTCCTGATTCGCTGTAGTCGAGCTCTCTGCGCAGCGAAATGTGCAAGAGTCGCTATTGCTGGGGGTGCTGCGAGGAGCACACCGACGATGGAGATGAGGGCCTCGGTGGAGATTGTCATTTTTCAGTTGTTTCCTGTGTGCAGAGTGGGCGAACCTGGTGGTGAACCTTGTGGGTTATATAAAATGTGATAGGGCATTTTGGTATATCTGAGGCTGATGCCATTCCCTGCACTATACCTCAAGGAAAGGGCATTCTGGTATTCAGAACCAGGCCTGTGGCGTCGGCAGATGGCGTGTGATTGCGCCGAACCAATAAGGGAAAGGGCACTCTGGTATTCGGTGGAGCCCACACTACCAAAATGCCCAATCCCAATAGGCCGGAGCTGGCCAGCGACTGCCCAATCAGGACACCAATCCGCCAATTCATAGTCCGCTGTGGCTTTCGCCCCGCTGACTTGGCTGCCTTTGACTGGATGCCCACGGCGAGGAGGCACGCTTGCCTTGCCTACGAGGCGTGTTGTGACTGCCGCCACTGCTCAGGTAGCCTGAGCGCGAGCGCCCATAAATTAGTCTTGCAAACCCCCCATTTTCGCAAATTCGTTGGCCTCAACCAGGCGCTTGTTTATCACTTGCCAAAATACCTACCACTTTTACCACACCTTGAATATAGGCGCAAACCGTTCCTTTATTCAACATGCCTGCAACTGCCAAAAAGAGTGCCGCTGAATGGGAGAGTCAGAAGGACAGAATCATCCAATACTATATCAGTGGGACCTTGAAAGGGACTGCCAAAATTATGAAAGAACAACACGGCTTTGAAGGATCGTGAGTGAATCATGAATCAAATTCTTATTTTAACGCTAATAAATATTCGTAGGGAAAAAGAATTTAGAACTCGACTGAAGTCTTGGGGAATAACTAAAAACTTGAAACAAGACGACTGGAAGGTTGTCCATCAAAGGGACTCTGCCGGTAAACAAACATCAGTCCTCATCGGTGGAAGATGTGTGAGCGAGACAAGGAAAAAGAGAGCCATCGGAAGGTACAACCCAGCATTCAAAACGCTTTCCCACACAACCCCAAAGATATCAACGGAACACGGCAACTGCAGCACAGTTGAGCAATCATCTAGTCGGGGAGTTACATACCGCACACCTCCTCCACGTCTGCATCGCCTAGTGAAGATATGCAATATTCCTGGATTACGCTTTTTCGAAGACTTTGCTGTCCAATGTAAGCCTTTTTACTGCCAAAGTGTTTATCGAACCTTACTGAGCTCCCATCTTCCCAGACGCATTTGTAACCGACATGGTTGCGCACACGAACTGGCCAATCTTACCTCAACTCCTAGTCCCACATGATTCTCTGTGGTCTATCCAACATATAACAAATCTGGCAAGGGAATACTTGGATCCCTATGCTAAAATTACCGAGCTGTTGGCGAACTCGATCATGTCGCAACATTATGGCATTGTATCCCGAAAACCAAATGCAGACAACCATCTTACTTTTCATGAGTCAGTGGGAGTCTTGATACGATCGTGTATTCATCTCTCTTCCAACAATCTCTTGTCTCAAAAGAATATGGATGGTTTTCTAAAATGGATTTTGCAGCCAGCAAGCCAGTCATTCTTTTATCATCTTGTCGCAAATTTGAGAACAAGTCGCAGCCAAACCATGGATATATTTTTATCGCGCATTCTTCTCAGTGCAGTTTCGCTTGAGCAAGAAGATTTTGTTTCCTCTCTCCTTCAAAACGGCGCGATCCCCGATTTCGCCAGCTGCAGGCCTTCATCTAGCAATACGCCCAATTATCAAGAACTGGGATTTTGGGAAGAGGACATATCATGTCCTCTTCAACGAGCAGCTTTAAGGTCAAATACTCAGATATGCAGGCTTCTCGTCGCCCATCCTTCATACCACCAAGACGTGAATGCGTCGTCCTCCGCTTTTCCGTTCTCTCCACTCGAGATTGCCGTTTCTATGGGACGTGGGAATTTGGATATTGTTGAATTACTGATGCATCTTGATCTACACGGTGCTGTTTCTTCACATCTGGAAATCACTGCTTGCCTTCCGGCCTCAAATATGCACATACCTGTACGGCATACAAAAAGAACGCTATTGATGAAGGCTGTAGAGTCCCAGAACGTTGACATGGTTCGTCTGTTTTTGCGGAACGGGGCTTGTGTGAATCATGTCTCTGAAATATCCGGCACAGCGCTGCAGATTGCGAATTCAAAAAACGACTGGGAGCTGGTTGACATGCTGGTGAAAGCCAATGCAGCAGTCAACATGAGTTCCGACATTTTGGAGAATGTGGCCAAGAACAATTTCGTCACATGGCTTACGAGAGCAGCCTACCCGAAAAAGATGAAGGTTGAAAGAATCCTTGACAACGAAATTCGATGGGAGGCATTTTTCTCTCCAATTCAAATTGCTTCAAGAAATGATAATCTTGTTATGGTCCAGCGACTGATTGAGGCTGGAGCAGCGGTTGATGAACAGATCAGTTGGTATCGGATTTGGAATCAGATACCTGAGCCGACTAACCAACCCCATGACTTGAGGTTGTATCAGCGCATGAAGATGGAATCAAGAAGCCGGTTTCAATCAGCGCTGCATGAATCAGTGTCTAACTGCAACATTGAACTGACGAGACTATTGCTAGGGAAAGGAGCATATGTTGATAGCCAAAATGCTCTTGGAGTGACACCACTACAGATGGCATGTGGCTTAGATCGGTCAAAGTTCGAAGGCGAGCAGATTCATAAGCTAGTCGAACTGCTCATCCATTTCAAAGCAGATGTGCATGCGCCATCCAATGTGACGCCATTGCACGCTGCGATCAATGCACGAAATCCTGAGCTAATGCGGCTTTTGCTAAGTCATGGAATTGCATCTAGCATTGATATAGAATGGGTTCAGATGTATCACGCAGCTTCAAGCGGTGACCTGGCGGCTGTGAAGTCAATCATGCAACAAGGCATTGATGTCAACGCTCGATACGAATCAGAAGGCATGCCTGAGATGCAAGGGACGCTCCTGCAAGCGGCGGTTAAAGGAGGCCATGTGGGAGTTGTACAAGAGCTCCTAAAGGCCGGGGCTGAAGTCGATGCTGTGGTTGAAAATCAGACCGCTCTCTTGGCTGCCGTGGAGCGATGTGATTGGGACATGATGCGCCTCTTGTTGGCGCATCACGCGAACCCCGATGTCAAAGGTAGCGCTACGCCACTTGCGCTTGCGTCCGCCAACAGATGGATTGACGTGGTAAAGGAGCTCGTGGAAGCTGGTGCAAATGTCAATTGGTCGTCGCTTCCACCCAAGCACTACGAGGTGGATGGTAAGCAGCGTTGGACAGGAGAATACGCCACCCCGATTTTCTGGATGCTCTATGATTTCCACCCCAGGAATATCCTTCTCCGCGACGAGAACGAATCCAAATCAAACCACGAAATAGCATCTCTGGAAGAGGTGTTTTTATTCCTGGTCTCACAGGGCGCAGACGTCAATGCGGGCCCCGCAGGCCAGCCGAGCGTTTTGGGCCGTGCCAGTTTTTATTTTGATGCTTCAGTCGTCGAGTCCCTCATACGCGGCGGTGCGCATCTCAACCTCCCAGATTTCGACGGCACCTTTCCAGTTCAGTGGGCTTCGCAGCGTGGGCTTGGCATCTTTTCCCTCCTGGTGGATGCGGGTGCTGACGTTTGCGCCCCCCAATATTTACTTGATCGCATGTTTGAGTACGGGCGACCTCGACCTCGACCGGAGCAGGAGGAGATGGCTATCAAGTTTATCAAAGCCAATAAACACATTAAAGAGCAGAGCTATCTCCTAGTGGTGCTAGTTTCAGCTGGATGTTTCGATGCCGTCTGCCAGATGCTGTCGGCAGGGGCCAATGCCAATGTTATCAGAGATTCTACGACTCCGCTGCGGATGGCGGCCCTGATGGGGCGCTTGGATTTGGTTCAGCTACTCTTGGAGCACGGTGCTGACCCCAACCAACCAGGGTGTGAGGGTACGCCGTTGAGTGAGGCAGCCATGCAGGGACACTTGGAAATTATCCAGCTGCTTCTCGACCGAGGTGCTGACGTCAACCAACCAGACAAGTATGCACAGGTACCTTTACACCAGGCTGCAGAAAATGGACACCTTGATATTTGTAAATTTCTTTTGGAGAATGGGGCTAATATACACGCCAAGAGCTATTTCGCGAAAACTGCCCTGCAGTACGCAGCTGACGCTGGGCGACTAGACATCGTTCATTTGCTGATTGAGAATGACGACCAGGTTGATTTGATGGTTGAAAAGTGCAAAGAAGCAGCGCGGTCTGCAGAAAAGAGGGGGCATGGTCTTTTGGCTGCTATGTTGCGGGACTACAAACCTACCGTCGTCCAAGGTCCTGTATATGGCGGAGAAGATTGCGAAGTCGTGATCCGGACCTGGCGATAATTGGCCACAGGAACCAGGGACAAAGGCCGCTCATCGCCTTTTGTTTCCTATCCTCCATTTTTCAAACTCTCACCATCTTTTTCGGAAAAAGACAAAGGAATTTCTCTCTATGCTAGGTTTAGGGTCTTCTCTAATGACATTATCCTTTTATTTATTCAGCAATGATGCCGTGAGGGTCTCATCACGTGCGCCGAGGCCAACTGGCCTCGAGTATCTGTAAACAGATGCCCGACTCAGCTGATATCACAGCAACGGTACAGACAAGATGGTCTAGACCGTAAAAAACCCACAAATGCCATGAAAGATCAGCCCACATCCTAAATAGTGCAACAGTGGCTGCAGCAATGGACCAGCCTGGCACCGGCGGCGGTGACACTAGGCCGCCGCCTCGGACAGGACCCACTGGGGCTAGCCAGACTATTGGGACCAGCTGAGAACGTGATACCTAAAGTATAACTATAAAAGCCACGCTTTTCCTGAAGCCGGAATTTTGCAAACGCCTTGCCGCATCATTTGGTTGCAAGGTCGCTACTAAACATGCGTTGCATTAGCTGTCCGTCTTCAGCTCAATCTCAAGTTACCATTCGAAGTGGCTGAGACACTTGTGGAAAAATACAGGGCCAAATATTAGATCATAGGCTCTCACCGACATTTGCATGAGCACACTCTCCCTTCTTGCTCTTGAACAGATTGCTGATTTTAATACATGATGTGTGACATATGATATTATTATATCACAAGCTACCAAAAGTCATTATGGGCGTAAAGAATAAGTGCCCCAATACCAAAAGGTCTTATCATGACCATAAGGCAAACAATTTGTCAATACTGCCAACCCCACGTGCGGACTAGAGTCATGACTACGCCACTAGAATGAACTTAGTTGAGTCTGGACTGGGAGAGTCCATTTTTGGATGGGATAACTGACTACCCAGGCCCCAGGTGGATATGGCTTTCCTCTAGAAACGCACCTCAAGAGGTATTTTAGTAGACAATGAAGCTAGTCGTTGCTATATAACATGAAAAGCCCCGGCCAACCTGAGAAGCATTCCCAATCTTCTTTACACTCTCCATCTTCATCACCAATACAAATTATCACCAACATCTTTGTCAAATATACTCTTTCCAAATCAGAATGAAGTTCGCTCTGGCACTCATTGCTGCGCTTGTCAGTGTTGCTCCAGTATCTGCCGGCGTACCTATTATTTGCGCCAATCAACCATTAAGCAACTGCCTTGAATCACTTGGCTGTAGAAAGGGCCCCACTGGCAATACTTGCGTGTAGGTCTTAATATTTAGATATGGATAAAGCTTACAGAATTAACCCGATAATTTAGAAATAAGCCGCCAAAGGCTTAGGCTTAATTGTAGGGTTTCATTTCTCTGATGAGAGAAAGGTTCGTACTGGGTGGACGGACGGAATTGGAGTACTTGGCTACAAGTTCAAACCACATGGTAGCTTTTAATTCGACCTTCTTTCTCAGTATAACAAAGCACGAGTTAACATATTCGAACTAAACCCCGATAGCATTAATAATAGATTTTAATCTTATAATTAAAATTATTGGTAATAATGTAATTTATAGCTAAAAGAGCGTCTGCTAGGCTTCTGCCGCGTTGCTTCCAAAGCAAATCACCCAGGACAAAGCTTTTCTCTGTCAATTCAACGACATAGCTCCTACTACAGTAACAGTTGCCACTGCGTAAATCATTGCATATCCCAAGGCGCACAAGAAAAGAATTAAAAAGAGATTACAAACTACCTTGCTTTTCCATTATACCCACCATTTAGATAAACTCACTCGAATAACATCCTCCATACTGACCAACCCCAGACCCAAAATCAAGGCAAGTAATGCACCAATCCAGGATGAAAATCGGTTGGATACCTCAAAGATATACCGTGCCACTGGCAAGAAGGAGGACCACATGTACTGCGGATCTGAAGATGTCAAGTCACTAGCAAATATCACCTTGAATGGCGAACGAAAGCGTGCTACCAGAGACCCGTCGAATCACCAAGTTGGCGAGGCTTTCGCATTTGATAAGGTGCTGTTTTTTAAACTGTCACCTGGTTGATTGGCGTTGGGACTTTTGCATTTATAACAATTAATCGCCAGAAGCATGCTGACGATGCCCATGTGGCCCCATTCAGCCGCTCTTTCCAATGGCCTGATAGACGCCTTCGAGCGCTTACAGGCTCGAGCGTCACATTTAAGCAGTGCCGAAATGATGCCCACTTGACCGTTCTCGCATGCCCTTGATAGGGGCGTGTTTCCGTCGGCCTCGATGATATTTGGATCCGCCCCTTCCTGTAAAAGGCGCAATAGGATGTCTTGATTATTGTAAATCGCAGCCTTCATCAATGCCATGGAAGGACCATCCTTTTCGTAAACATCCTCCAGCGGGCGGGCAACTGCCTTTTGGAGCCTCTCCATGATCATATTGTGTCCTTGGCGCATGGATCTGGCTATTGCCGTGTCTCCATCAACCCCGGGGAGGTCAGGAGAGGCGCCCGGATTCAGCGGGTAGTCAACCACCTGGAGAAAGTTGTTGTACGAGCCTCGTACAAGAGCCGAATAACCCAACCATCCACGCTGATTCGGATCAGCCCCGGCCTCTGGAGCCTCTTTACAACGCCCAGATGACCGTATCTTGCTGACCTAACTATAGCAGTACCACCCCCAGCGCCTTGCCGGGTTGGATGAATACCGTTGCTGAGGAAGATATTCACCACATCCAGGTGGCCGTTGTTGGTAATCACGGCGTGTCCACACAGGAAATAACACGAATATAGATGGAGGGACAATGCTCTACAGGTGACTACTTGGACCTACCGTACTCGAGTCTGTATATTGTTTACTGTACATGAACATGTAACAGCGGAATATCTTCATCTTGTCTGCATCAAGATAGTCTTTTGTAAAGCTATAGGGTGGCTATGGCTCTCTTCCATGACTTAGGGCGTTGTAGTGGCCATCTTTTATAGTAGATGATGAATGTGTGCGAGTTAATGGTGCCTGTATGTGTGAGGTTTAAATAGCCTAGTCTTGATCTCCTGCGAGAAACCTCTAATCGTATAGAGCGTAGGCATCCGGTAGACAGAGTTCCGGCCAATTAGTTATGTGCTATGAATTACATCATGTCGACATTTTCAACCATAATCAGCATAGTAATTGATACAGAATACGAGGCTCCTAATGATCAAATCGACCGCCCAGATATGTTTAAATGAGGGAAGGAAACAGTATAAAGAACCAAATTCTAGGCTGCAAAGTGGGGATAGTTTCTGCAATGCTCACAGGTCCAGTAAGAAAACGCCAGTGATAGACGCAAGAAGAAGTCTTGGGTTTGGTGCCATATGATAGCCTTGTAGCTTTAGCTACTGCGGATCTCTTAGGTTGATGTACTTGGACGCTACGGTTGGCTACAAACTACTCTTATATTTACATGTAAGCAATAATAACTTATATAATGACAAGGAAATTTGATCAATTGGACGGTAGGCCATCGAATGATGATGAACTTTAGCCGAAAAGGGGAAAATTCAATATCGCTGCCCTACTCGGCGTTGGGAGCAAATAAGCAATACTTTTTCTTGCACAAACGACTTCTAAACCACCTATCAAAGCGAGGGCCAATGTCGCAGGTATCCATCTCCCTTTATTCTCTAAAATACAGTCGCAAAATTAAAGAATAAGACAGCCACAACATTCTCCTTCTTCCTCGGTATCATTCCTGCCATCCCAGTTATCGCTGCTAATACCCTGATTAGCAGCGCCATCATTCTCGATTGTGCCTCGACCATGATCCCTATTTATAACATCTCGGTTATTATGAGGGTTGCCGTGATCATGATTCTCAACATCCGCAATATCTCTAACAGCTCTCACATCCGGACTCTCACTCTGGGCAACATCCCGATACCGCTGCTACCCTTGTCTCTGCGGGGATTCTCATCCTTGCTTCTGTCGCCATTTCTTCCCCACTCTCAGCCCGCGGAAACATCATGACCTTGGGCAGGATTCATGGCGCTCTCAGCCTTCTGGATGGTAAATTCATGTCGCACTGGCTCAATGTCCCCTGCAACTTCTGATCCCTCTGTAGCATAGATCCAATGACGCGGTGGATGGGCAATAGATCTTCTTTGTATCTATAGAATTGCGGGAAGAAAGGAACCGAAAAAGGTTGAGCGATTCCATCGACAATGGCTGCAAGGTTTGTGGCGTAATGCTGAACCAAAATCATCACCCGAAGCGACCAATTCAAGAATGAGGGAAAATTGACCCTTGCTTGGAATGGACAACGCGTTCACGGCTCGGACCACATGTTGAAATACAGTCATTTCCTTAACTTTGTCATATTAATTGAGAAGGTCCTCTATAGGCTTCTCAGCTTTGCTGTTGTCCGGTTTTGGAAGTTTTATACGCGCAGAGCCGTTCACGGACCAGGCTAACCTCTCCAAATCTGCCAGCGCTAAGCGTCCGAACATGAAAGCGGGTACATTCGATTTGTTATTCCCGTTCTTGACCCAACTCACGCACCCGATTTATTATTCGCTTAGCTCGGCTGCGGCACACTGAAGAAATTAAATAGCCCCTGGAACAGCAGCGTCCGATAGGAATGTGACACCAAGTGCTTGGACGGACTATTTGGGGAAAATGAGGCGACAACGACCACAACAATCTGCTTACCTGTTCAGGTGCAGAACGGGCCGCATGCCACTCGCTGGGCACTTGGCGCTTGGTGGGGGGGGAGGCGCGGAATAAATTGATATGCACTCGCTCCAAATGCACTCGGTCGAAATGCACATGATGATCATCTCCTGTATGGTACAGGCCGCGAACGTGGCGCCAATGCGTTGCGGTCTTTGCCACCAAGAAGACAGACTAATAGGATCGAATTTCGGCTAGTAATATCCTAATTGAGAATGTCACCATCGGTGATCTGCGCCGCGAATTTTCCATGCCGCCGGCCTCAACGCCTAGCTTGGAATCGGACGCCGCGCTTGAGAGCAGCTGGGCTAGCCCCTCCGAGGCATCACTCAGCTTCCGCGAGGAGCCGGAGTTTGTGCGTGTGGAACGCCTACCGGACGCTTTGGTTGACACCGCAACCGCCCAAGTCGACGATGCGCCAGTGAAAGAAGTGCCATGGCCAATTGACGACTCGTCTCCCCTGCCCAGCGCGAGGCTCACACTGCTACAAGGCGCAGACCGTTCAAAGGGCGCCAAGTCCAAGCCACCACCACCATTTTACATGATTGCCGACGGTACGGGCACCATCGCGACCTACCTTCATTTGCCTGCATGTATCACGACCAAAATGGCCATCTATGGCATCGACTCGCCATATCTGCACTGCCCAACCCGCTTGACTCCCGACGTAGGCATTCCAGGCGCTGCCAAGCTCATTGTCGAGGCGCTGGTCAAGAAGCAGCCCGACGGCGTGCCTTTTTGGATCGGGGGCTTCTCCGGCGGAGCCATGATGGCGTACGAGGTCTGTCGCCAGTTATCTGTTGCTGGCCACAGCATCGACGGCCTCCTGCTCATCGACATGTGTGCTCCGCGTCTCCCCAATGTGCCCAACGACGACGAGGTCGGCCTGGCCATGTTTGAGGCCATCTCCGGGCAAGATGACAGCGGCGTCTGGCAGGGCACCCAGAACACCCGCCTGCACCTCCAGGCCCTGTTCGCGTCCGTCGCCGCCGCCTACAACCCGCCGCTGCTCGACAAGGGCGGGCAGCCACCCGCTAAGCGCACGGCGCTCATCTGAGCGGAAAAGGGCATGATTGACCGTTGCACCCACAGTGCGCGCTTCGGCCAGCTGCTCAAGGATCGTGACATTGCCACCACGGCGTACCCGGGCTTCATGGAAGACCCCAAGATGGGTGCCGTGACATGGGGGCTGCCAGACAAGACTAGCGCAGATCTGGGCCCTAATGGCTGGGACAAATTTGTGGGCGAGAACCTTGTGTGCATGTCGATTGAAGCCGACCACCTCCAAATGCCCACGCCAAGCCATGCGCCATTGTTGGGAGAGCAGATGGATAGGGCTTTTGATTTCTTCAAGGAGAAGTAGGCGAGTAGCAGAAAGGCAGTGGATGGCTGAGATACGCTAACCTGTTGATTGGTGCCAGGCAACAAAACCGTGGAGGGCATGAATGAGTTCGTTGTTTAATGCAGGCCATTTCAAGAGATGACACAATCACACATAAACCATCTTCTAATTTCTATTTTTTACGGATGAGCTTAGGTCACCCATTCAATCTCAGAACTATGTGATAATTGTGGTGTATGCTGGTGTTGTCAAGCATGATGGGTACAGGGTAGCGTCGGGAGACTGATGTTGCCGAGGCGTTGCTTGTGTGTCACCTGGTTTCCCGGTGAAACGATAAAAAAAACTGGTTAAAATCTTCCTTCTATGTCATTATACTTGCTACTGTGTTCAAAATAATCCGTGCAGGTATCTGAAATAATGACTTTATGCAATTGAATGTTCAGCGACATCATCGGACGACATATCACGCTCTTAGAGTACAGCAACTGCCTCCAACAAAAACACAGGTTCACATTCCGCTGCATCACTATCATAAGTAAGCACTGGATATACAGGCCTGTGTATTTTTTGATGTTGCAATCTAGGTTTGCACGTCCGTACAAACTTCCACATATCCACTCGTAGGCATGAGTTTTTGCACTCCTCAGCATAACGGGATGGTGAGCGTCCCGACATCTGAACTACGTCATGGCGGTGAATGGCATATTTTATTAGACAAGCCCTTTTGTGCCTGCATCAGAATCTTCAAATTCCTGTTGAATTGCCTGGGCCTCCGGCAACTACTGGATCTAGGTGGATTGACTTTGTTTTTCGGCTACCAGCGACGAAGGATTGATTTGTAACACACTAGCCCGTATTATAAATTGCTCAGTCCGATTTTATGGTCGACTCGGAGATACGTATATCTAATTATCTCCGAACTACATATGGGCAGACAATGCGTTTGTGGAAAACTTCATGGCCACTGGAGAGAAAGAAGCTTCCATGAACATTCCCAAGTCTGCAGAGTGACGCACAGGCACGATTCTTAAAACTATGGCAGTTGATGATTTCTATCATAGCATATGTGCAGTTACTGTCTCTGAAGTGGCGAGCGATTGCCTTTCTCCATTATTCCAGTCCACATAGCACCAACATTGATGGAAATAACATTCAGTGAAAAACCTCGCGCCATTAGACTTGCTAACCGGACCCGATGTATGCGTGTCACTTGTCGCGGCCGTAGTATCTTGTCTGTGAGAAAATATAGAGATGGCAACTGCCTTTGCTACATTGGGCTGAGGCGCTATCTTAACCGTCCAATTGATAAACATTGTTGCTTCCATACAGGATAGATACAACAGGGAAAAATGCATCGCCGGCCTGACCTTCACTCTGCGTACGAGCGGCGATATGTTTTTCCACTGGGGAAAGGCAATGTTCCATCGGGATGGATTCCGAGATGCTGATTATTAGAGTTTAGATGTGAAGAGCTTAGAAGCTAAGCGTTACTAATCGGAGACTGCTCACTTCCGAGATTATAGTTTCACGTCCGGGTCAAACCTTGGCATTGATCCACCGTCGGGATATTGATTTCTATGCCCTTAAATCCGCAAACTTGTTCTGAGAGCGAATCCGAAAAGTCTTTTTCGCAGTACGGTGACGCATAGTGCCTATACTTTTGCAGACAGAGATGTCGAAGGATCTAAGTAGTCTGCACGGGCAGAAAGTCGTACCCGCTTTGTCAGCGGGCGGGTGCTGCGAGGGTCAAAACGATAGACACGGACGGAGCCGCATTCAAAGAGTCAGTTTACGAAAGAGGCATGGCAGCGGAACCGAGTATCTAATGGACAAGATGAAGACAAGGTGATGAGTCGAATATAAAGTAACGAAGATGACTGAGCTGAAGCCTGGAGCATTCAAGAAATACAACAAGCTGACAACCCGCATCAAAACACCACACTCTGCAAAGTTGAAATGGAGAAAAGCAAGATCACTCCCCTCTTTTCTGCTGAAAAAGAACGGCCAGAATGGCTTTTCACGAAATCTAATCGAAACTACGCCCGTTTGTATACCGCTCTTAAGGATTACTTTTACGTCAGCACCTGGCTCTGCATGGGCGGCCTTCTTTAAGCCGCTGCTGTCCTCGCTTTTGGAGTGCGAGCATTAATTCCCAGCGTCACATTGCTCACACTCCGAACTCTCGACGTCGCATTTCAGTCTCTCGGCATAACCAAGAACCGAGACATGGAGGGCGCAATCCGCAAGAAGTGGTCTGCTCAAATCTCGCATGCGGACGGAACCTTTGGCCCAAAGGCGGCCGATGAAGGTCTGGTTGTCTTCTTTGTTGGCGGTCAGGTCAACCATCCTCTCGGACTGCTAGCTCCAGGAGTCAAGGAGAACAACTACTTTTTCAGCAACATCACAAAGGCCCTGGAGGGCTACTATGATAAACACGGTCTACTGGGAGTTACGGAGTGGTCTGCCAGCACCGAAACTGCAAGCAACATGAGAATGAGCATCATGTATTGGAAAGACGTGGAGAGCCTGCACCGCTACGCTCACGGCCCTGAGCACATGGCAGGCTTGAACTGGTGGACTCAGGTCGCGGCGAAGAAGTACCCCCACATCTCTGTTTTCCATGAAACCTTTATTGTGCCTCCTGGTGGGAACTACGAGAACATTTACCTAAACTGCAAGCCGTTTGGAATGGGCGCAATCACACTCCCCATCACCAAGAACCTGGATGGCACCGGCCGCAAGCAGGAAGAGTTCGAATGGCAGCGCCCCATTGTCGATGCAAAGAAGGGTCAGCTGCGCACATTCGCCAGGAGAGTTGGGCGCATGGACATGACTGCTCATGAGAAGGAAGACGACCATGTTTGGGACAACACTGTGGTGGAGCCCGAGCCTTGAATACGCATCAATGAAGATGGAACCCTTTAGTAGAGCGGTCACCATCACAAGTGGAATTAGTATACAAACTTGCCCTAGCAGGACAGTTCACTATGTTGGAGAAGGTCCGTGACCAATTGGGGAGATCATGTGTTTTGGGTTGAGTCTATCTGTAGTCGAGTCTTTTCGTGTTGAGTGTTTTGGTAAATTGCTGTTTATTGATAAAATGTCTATAATACAAGAAGGAATGATCAAATTTGATCTTAATTGATGTTCTAATCGCGTAGATCTTTCACTAGCA
Source organism: Calonectria pauciramosa (assembly GCA_017140785.1). Taxonomy (NCBI): domain Eukaryota; kingdom Fungi; phylum Ascomycota; class Sordariomycetes; order Hypocreales; family Nectriaceae; genus Calonectria; species Calonectria pauciramosa. Next base: position 1,544,552 of record JAACIZ010000013.1, read on the forward strand.
GACTCGGGAGCCGAAGACTGAGTGACTTCATTCCGCGCGTAGCGTATAGCGTGCCCAAAGGGTCTCCCATTTTTTCTTCTTCTTTATTTTCAAGTTAACTACCAAAGTTTTTCAGCCCCTGTGACTCAAAATGCTTGGACACTCTTGGAGATTACGTACTGTGCACAGTGAAGTCAGTTATGTATACTGTAACACAAAAGAAAAAGCTTGGAATCACGAACGGCATAAAACTATCATGTTTTCCTCAACGAAAGGATAAAATAGGAACTGAAATGGGAATGAATAATATGTCAATATCGCAAAATATTGCAATCTTACATATGCATTGACGCGTCTCTCTGCACGGTTTTACTCAGGACCTCGCTTACGAGTGCTACTACTCACTGGTCTGCTCTGGCTGTGAAGTATGCTCCGCAATAACGATGACTTAGCTAAAGCCCAAGCCACTTCACACCGATGTCCTCCTGTCCATGCAGCCCCCATATGACACGGATCGTCGATGGAACCAAGGATTGCGAACTTCGCAAGTACAGGCCCAAGCCCAGCGTTAAGCGGACCTGGTTCTACCGCCCGCACTGCAGCATCACACGCGTGTGTGAGAAGTGGCCAGCGTGCACCAACACTGGCGATACACGCCTTAACGAACGCGGCTTCGGCAATATCGAGTCCAACACCAGGCACAAAGAATGGGACGGATACCATTTCGCCTACAAGGTGGATTCCGTCTACAAACACCGCCATCCCATAGCTCTAATAGAAATGAGAGCCAGGTATAGTTTCGAGTGAGCTCCCGACGAGGCCCGGTCTACTCCCACGCTCTATTCAAACATTCATTATCCCTTTGACTGTGGTAAGACTGCACTTGGGTCACTTGCAGCGATCCTATCCAATCGAGCAGCTTTAAATTGAAGGTACATTGACATTCAGCTAAATGTTATGGGAACAAAAGTCACTTTATTACGGGTGGCAAAGTTGTGTCGATCTGTGCAATTGCCGCGTTTGTCAAGATACTGCTCCTACACTTGGGCTGATTGGAGAATCTTGGCCAGTCTCAAGTAGCGATTTGTACCTCTCACTCGGTGGGGCTCGTGACCCAAGTGCAGTCTTACCACAGCTAAAGGGATATGAAGCAATCAGAAATTGGCAACATGTGCTTCCTTCCACACAATGTGCTAACATGGTCGCAGCCTATCGATCGACAAGAGCCGAAAGCGGTTCCGTCACTCGAGATCGAGAATAGCCTTTGTGGCAAAGACTATTGAGGCTAGCTATACTCAAATAGGTGTTAGTAAATCCTCGATTCTTCTTTTTAAACAGAAAAGAAAAGGCCTTTGCCGCTCGGCAGAAGCCTAAATACATGTGGCTGAATTGGTGGCGCTTCGAGTGGCAATTTCTCCCGGGTGGAGCAATTCTTGCAGTTCTCACGACTCCATGGGTTGACATATGATGGTCGAGGAATAAATATAAGCCAAGAAGTTCGCAACTTCTCTCAATTCTAGGCGGTCACGGCAGATAATTCTACGTCAAAAGTACACGACAAAAGTTGATCATCCGAATAGACTTTGTTGGGAGGGTGTTAGCATTTAATCCGGAATCTTCATGCCACTTCCGTCAAAGTTTAACCATACAGCTTATGAGTGGAAATCTCTGTTATGGCGATTAGTTAAACCCGCAAGCAGCCCCTGAGCACGCCCTTCCCCCGGATTTTACGACCCTTCCACTGATCCTGGCAGTGAATCGGATGTTGCTGAGGTCATATACCTGCCATTCGACTTCTTCTGATTCTGTTCATATGCAATCCATTACATGTCATTAGCCGGTCAATAGTAACAGCTAAAGACTCAGTCAATAGCGATGAAGGACATATCTGCCGAGGGATATATCGCAAGTAAAATTTTGGAATCCAGACATTTGCATGAATGCTCAGCATTTCATCCAGATTGTAGAATGGTGTTTTGTTGCGATATGCTTTTTCTTTATCGTTGCCCGACTCGCTGTGCGTACATGGAAACGAATGTGGAACTTCTGGCTATCCGAGGTTTTGCTCATTATTGCCGTTGCTACCTTCACTACTCTGGTGATTGGGAGTACATATACCTGGATCCATGGTGAGGATGACTTTAGCACGTACAGCGGTTTGGGTATCGCCAAGGTATGTCGGTCCTACATGTTGAAACGCCCACTAACGCGCTGCCTAGTGGGAATGGTCAGTCTATGTCATTTTTGACCTAGGCTTTTATTTTCCACGATTCAGTCTACTTGCATTTTACAATGAACTCTTCCCCATCACTGAAGAAGGGCTCAGAAAATGCTTGTACCTCGTGGTGGCCTTTAATGTTTGCGCTTTTATTGCTGTTGCGATGGCGGATTTGTTTTTTTGCGGGCTGCCCATTTCGAAAAACTGGTACATCCCACCCCACAGCCGTTTCCTCTGCTTGTCAGCGTACAATCCCGACTAACAATGCCTCTTGAAACAGGCTCCAAGATACATCTTGCTCGATTCTTAATGTAAAGGAGCTGGTGTGGATTACTTGGCCGATTGGCTTGGTTGCAGAGCTGCTTGGTAGGAACCTGTCTCGTATCGCTGTATATTTGCACATTGCTAATTGTATCCAGTGTTTGCATTGCCATTTGGTCTGCTTCGGACATTGAAAGCTACGCCGCGGAACGAAAAGATTGCCCTCAGCTGCATCTTTGGTCTCGGAATTCTGACCATCGTAATGAGCGTTTGCCGGTTTGTTTTTACTAATGGGTCGATCTACACCCACAATACAAGTGAGCATTTACAAGTGCGTGGGCTGAGGATTTATTGTACTAATGCGTCTTAGCTCTCGTTGGCTCAGCAGTAGTCGTGAGCCAGATCGTCGTGTGCGCAGTGCCGGCACTCAAACCCTTGCTTCCATTCGTCTTCACGGGCCGGGCTAAGCTCACCAGTCTCGCAACAGGATCAAGTGCGAGTACGAATGAGGATGAAAGAACTCTACAAGGCTCCTACAGCACAAGGGGAGGAAGAGAGAAGGATAGAAGCGGAACAAATGAAGATAATATGCCTGAACTCGCGACATGGCATTCGGAGGAGGATAACTTGACCGACATTTCGCAGCCCCGCGCGTCAGGGCACAAGTGTTAGAAATTCACGGGCTCGCCACAAATCATGCCACATAAATGAATTTAGTAATTGATATTTACTATTTTTCCTTAATGCAATCCAACTTTCTTGCTAGTTGAACAGCATGGATGGCCCAGCCTGTTCGTCATATGTTCGCGCTTGTAACAAAAATCAACACGAGTTGATACCTGTTCATGCCAAAACAACTGGGTCTGGACCGAATTTGCCAAGAAATCATTGCCCTTATTTTAGAGCTTGTCTTATGTAAAATCTAATCAAGGACAAAACACTAGATTTTGTTCGCACCGAAGTGAGGATTTCTGATCCTTGTCATCAAATAAAGTTCGACTTTGACGTGCCGAATCGATCAATTTTTGTTGCAGCGAAATCCACTGTTTTCCATAATGGCAACAGACCATTAACAATAGTTCTAATCGAATTTCAAGGGCGAAGCGACCGAGGAAAAAGAAGAAGAAGAAGAAGGCTCATTAACACTCGAGCAACTAGTCAGAGCTGCTTGGGCCAGATCTGACTGCATTTCCCCTCACCCTGGCGAAAGGGGGCATCTTCAATTTCCGGACCGCTCGGGAAAATTCTTTGCATCTTCCGTAGCCAAATAAGCATACCAATAGGGTTGAAATCCACACGGACCCCCGTATTTAAACATCAGACATCGGACAGGTCCCAACTTCTTGGTTCTATGGCGGAGCAATGGTGATCCACAGTCCGCCAAGAGCCGTGATTAGTGGAAAGATTAGTTGGTCCCCCGGCGCTAACCCGGTTCATCAACCGCCAGACCAGGGGTGAAACGCTCCGACGATCCCATTCTAGTAATTGCAGTATGGCAGTTCCGTACCAGTCTATTGATGGCTCGACAATTTAAAAGAAGGACCAAGTAACGAGGAATCGTGGTATATCATCCTGCCTTAACTTCTTTTTTAGATATTCTTTTTAAATAGACTCTCTCCGAAAACACCACCATGCACGGCAAAGGGCTAGCTTCTACTGTTGCTATTGCAGCATCGCTGCTGGGTAGCTCACAGGCTGCTGATATCTATGTTTCACCTACGGGTAGCGGTAGCGGAACGCTCTCGGCTCCTTATGGATCAATTCAGTCTGCTGTGAATGCCGCAGCTGCCGGCGACACCATCTACTTGCGCGCTGGAACTTACAGCCCTTCAGCAAACATCCAAATTACGAAGAGTGGCACTCGTACACAGCCCATCACAGTTCGCCCTTATGCCTCAGAAAAGGTGATTCTGGATGGCGAGAACATGCCCGGGTAAGAGATGCTTGGCGTCCAGATCTCTCTCTGTAATATACTAAAGGGCATTCCTTAGCACCCCATACGGTCTTGACGAATCTCTTCCAAACAAGGAGAGAGGTATCCTGCACATTGAGGGTGCCAACTACTGGAAGTTTTCCAATCTAGAGTAGGTTGGCCTTGCATTCATTTGGTAATCACAGCACTCATCACCATGCAGACTCATCAACGGGCCCTATGGCATCTATGCAAGGGATGCATCCCACAACTACTACGAGCGTCTCTCGACGCACGACAACTATGAGACTGGCTTCCAGCTTCAAGGTACCTCGAGCAACAACACAGTCATCTACCTTGACTCGTACCGAAACCGAGACCCGCGCAAAAACGGTGAAAGCGCCGATGGATTCGCCTGCAAGGAAGGGTCTGGCGAGGGCAATGTCCTCCGCAATGCGCGACTGTGGGACAATGTCGATGATGGTCTAGATCTGTACCAATTCGGCTCTCCCGTCACCCTGGAGGAGGTGTATGCATGGGGCAACGGCGTCAACCGCTGGGGCTTCACCTCGTTCGAGGGAGATGGCAATGGCTTCAAGCTAGGCATCACCGACAACCCACCTGCAAACCACATCGTCCGCAACTGCATCGCCTTTTCCAACGCCAAGAAGGGTTTTATTGACAACGGAAACCCTGGGTCCTTGACCTTTGAGCGCAACACAGCTTGGAACAATGGCGACAATGGCTTCAACATGCGCAGCTCGACATCCAAGCTTACAGCGAACATTGCTGCCGTAAACACCAACGCTCAAGTGAGCCTTGTCTCTGGTACCACAGCGAGCGGCAACTCTTGGAATATCGGCGGCACTTGGGCCAACTCTACCTTCAAGAGCGTCAGCCCTTCGACTCTGAAGGGCACCCGAGGTTCAGACGGCAAAGTGCCAGCGAGCGACTTCTTGATCCCCACCTCGGGCCAGGCGATCGGGGCCACTACTCTTCAAAGCATTTAAAGGTTTTGTGCTTGCCAGTCAAAGATGTATATAAATCATTGATAAATATAGATGTACATAGCTCAAAATATATTTCTACGCCAGAACTCCCTCATGCTTACCAATCTATTTGCTTCTGACAAGGTCGCTGGCAATTTGAACAGGGGCAGCTGGCACGGGAGTGGCAACATTACACTTTGCTGAGATCGACAGGTTCAAAACTGTATGCAAGTTTGCAATGATTACGTCAATGTACGTTTCCTCATCCCTGAAAAGGGCACTCTAGCCACGACTAGAGCCCGTAGGCATGGTTGGAGGAAATCATGGGTAAATCGCCTAGAGTATATCTACCTTTACCATGTGCGTCACTATTACCTTTGTTATAGTATATTGCTAGTGTAACCAATCTAGCTTTTTGTAAGGTCTAGGGGACCTATAGTGCTGTTATATTATAGTTACTATTTTGGCGGAGGGAAAATAATACCAACACCCAAGCCACTACCCTATAGGGGCATTCAAGTAAAGTCAAGCTGTCAAGGACTTGTGGAGAGAGATAAAGGAATAAGAATTAGATAAAAAGATAGCTGTAACTATCAGAGAGTGTAACAGTTTTAGTAATAGAGAAGTTCAGAGCGAGCGAGCGACTAGCGTGGTCCCAAGTTAGTAATTTACAACAAACCCCAATGCAGTCATTATTAATAGTTAACTACGCTACCACTGCCCCGCTTATATATATGACATTTGCGGCGAATTTGGCTATTAATTTCTAATTATTTAATAGGCAGATGGTAATGGAATGAGAGTGCTGATTATTATAGGTCTTAATATACTGATGTTACGGAAGTTGGCAGTGATCCACCTGATGTGATAGGAAACTCCTCTGCATTCCATTGATGAAATTACTCATCTTAACATCTGAAGCTCGCTTTATCCTCTTGAATGTTTTGAAATAACAAGGCATTACTATACCAGCCGGAAATCAGTCAGGCCTTGTTTTTGAAATGATTTGATTGCCTTGACATCAAAAACACTCCCAAAGCCTATTCGTTGGTAGGACCCATCATTTCGCAGTTCCAGAAATAACACATCATATACCTTTGGTATAATTGAAGCATCTGAAGGAATATATAGCCACGTCTTATGGGACGTACGTACACCGTACCGGGTCGCTACATGACATGCGACCACACTTGCAACAATTGGAGACATCATTGTGGCTCCGCAGCCACCCTGCCGATTATCCATAGCAGCCCAGCCAACCGCAATATTGGGCTCATGATTAGAAAATACGGCATAATAAATGTCTTTTTGGGCCTGAATTATGCGCATATTGGCAGAGAAGTAGAGATTTTCTGGCTCGCAGCAAATATCGCCTGTAATAGCGCGGATCCGTTGCGTGCAAAGCTTTTGCGATACTCTCTTCCCATCTAGGTCTAATGGACTGGTATCAGGGCCTTTTATAACCATATTAAGAAGATGGCCTTGCACTGAGAGAGACTTTACCATTAGCACTGGTTCAAAATTGCGTGGGTTTCTAGGATCCGGCAATTGAACCCCGTCGCCTGTCGCTGCTAGGATCTTGAGAGCACCCTCGAAACGTTTGGCTCGCCTAAGCCATTGCACCGGATTTTTCACTGATAACCAAGACCACGAAGGAGCTGAGCACTCGCAAGAGACAGATCGAGGCGCTGCAGATCGCCAAAGAAGGCCATAGTGTATATCGTCCCGCCACAGGCCGGAGAAGTATCGTGGGATACCGCCGTCTGCCATTGCTTTGTCCAATTGTGATTTTCTCTCCCCACTAGCCAATTCCGTAGCAACACCAGATATTGCATGGAGATGGTCAGTGTAACGGGTGAGCTCTGTGCATGAATAGCCCATCATGATCTTGTACCATGTTTCGTACTCGTTGAGCATGGGCTTTATGTCTTTTTTAAAGGGCCGGTTATATGTCAAGGTGGTTCGGCCCATTGAAAAGATGGAATCGGATAATTTCCGATCTTTAATTTCCATTCCGTATGAACATTGGCGGCCTGGAACGGTCCTGGGCGTAGAAGATAGACACTCAACAAATGTGTCCGATGTGGTAAAGTATATGATCCTTCGTGATAGAATATGCTCCTGGAATACTTGTGGTGGGTCAGCATTTATAGTCTTTTCAATGTAAAAAAAACGCTTGCCGTAGAAACTCACCCCAACCTCTTGATAACAAAGTGCCGTGATCCACCTCAAGGTTGAATATCTTTTCAGCCTTCATTTCTCTCTTGAACGCATAAATATTCCCACAACGCTGGCCATTCTCGATGTAAGGTAGCTGCGCCATAAACTTCATAGGTTGTGGCCTCATTTTCAAGAAACCCTCCTCAGAGTCGTTGGTGGCGCAAATTGTAAGCACTGAGTTCTGGTAATACTTTCCCATCTTGGTTGATTCCGCCTTCCAGTCAACACCATCGTCGCCGTGCTGAATGATACAAATACTATCAATCCAGAGGTATGCTATGCCCAAGCCTCGTACAACTTCAATGGCGTCAAGAAGGTTGCCTGTGATATAGCCGAATTGCCCAGCAAGACGGCGACCATAATTTGTAGTCGTTGTATTGCATTGCTCAGTGTTGCGTTGCCATCTGTGACTCAACGTCACGTACTCCCCTGTCATGTTAGCTGTTTCTACCAGCGTAAAGCCGGTATCCATGACTTTCAAGCATCGTGTTGGGAGGGGCCTTTCTTTTGGGTCTTTCAGCGGCTCGCCCGAGATTGATCGTGAACATGGGCCATGTTTGCCAGCAGTACCATGCTCGGACTTGCAATTCTGCAGCCATTCCTTTAGAGCTTCGTAGAATTCCGGCGAATCTCTCTTTCCATCGCTTTTCTTCGTGCCAAAATATCTTCCGCTGATGGTCTTGCTGCGATATGCCTGACTGTCTAGAAGAAATGAAAAGGTGCCATTGTTAGAGGGAAATAATTATTATCTGCATCGTGAATCCCAGAATCACTTACTGGTGTCAGCTGCAAGACAAATTTCAGATACACTAAATTGTTGCTTGATTAAAGAATGGTCAAACTTATCTCCATTGTGATAGTGATGCTTGCTGAGAACTACATGCAACGTGTGTAGCTGAGGCTGCCTGCTGTCCTCTCCAATGCCTGATGCTCGGAGCAATAGCCAGCGGCATTCTTCATGAAGACGGGGATTTTGGAACCTTTTATCGTTTTCTCTGTGTATGCTGTAATTTTGGCGCATGGCGGAGGCAGTGTCCCATAGTAAGGCACAAAATCGACAGCCGGCTTCGCTACTTTTCTCCAGCGCAACGAGGCTGTACGTGACTGGCGTCTTAAAATGTGACATTTTGAGCTTGCAAACATCCAGCTCTGCACATTTCGTACATAAGCTCATTTCTGTTATTATCGAGACACGGGCGGTGCAAGCGGTGGGACTTGGCGAGGGCGCAAGATTGAATTTATCGACTCGTTGGTTTGCTTTTCAATCCACGAAGGGATCCCGGCGACTTAACAGTGCACAAGGAAAGGTAAATAAAGCAATTTCTTCTCAGCCAGCCTGGTCTTTTTTTAGAATGTAAGCGCGGCACAGAGCCTGATTTGAGTGGACGTGCGACGCCATTTTAGCGCTTTGAGGCCCATGGCCAAAGCCACACCGATGCCCAGCCGTTTCAATATGCGCCGAAGCTACGAGTGATGTTGCCGCGTTGCGAAGCCTTGGCATAAGCATGCTACTTCCCATATTTTAGTCTGCTGGTCTTTGCATGTGTCTGCGACCAGAAAATTCTCAGCCTGATTTTGCCCATTGACTTTTAGAAAGATCATTTATTTTTGCTTCTGTACACAACAACTGTCCATTATTCCTCAATTTCTTCCCTTATGGCTTGGAGTTAGCTTGCCCCCACGTTTTACCACTGGGTACACTTTTCTCTGTATATCTTTCATTCGATGCATAATGAAGCGACGTTTCATCAATATTCTTCCGTCCACACCCTTTCAGCTCTGGTGCTGGGGCATGGCGATTTTGAACCTGGTGTGCCTTGTCCCTATGGGTTGTTACCAGTTTCTGGTTTTCGATAAAATACCACAAGACTCCCACTGGAAACGTGTCCAGGCATTGAATGGGCTCTTGATGTTTATTATGGTGTTTTGGGCCCTTCTTTCACTGTTATTCATCACACTCAACATATCTATTGCCTCCCGGATGCTTATCCTGATGCATTTACTACTAACACTGGGACTCGCAACTGGGCCGATAGTCTGTTTCAAATCTTTCAATATGTACGACCAAAATTCGGCTGCAAGCTGGGGTTACCTTTTTTCTATTATTGGTCTACAGTTCTTGGGTGAAGTGACAAGCATCTTCACTTACATCTTCTTGAAGAGGCGTGATGACGAAGCTGCCAACCCAGTCAATATCACTACGGCCAGTGTATCCATTGATCCTAGAGATGCTGTTTCGGATGGTGCGCTTGGGGAGGAATACCGGTCTCAGCTGGCTGATGGACTGTCCAAAATTGAGAACAGAGAAGCATCAGAGACAAACATGATCAATGACGAGACTTTCACCAACCACCCAGTTCAAAATCAAGCCACATTGAAACATTCGAAATCAGCAACAGACTCTACTAATGCCGAGCTTACGGCGAAAGCAAAGTTACGCTGGCAGTATATGCTACTAAAGAATCCAGTCCTATATTTTACGATTTCATTTTTCGTCTTTATTGCGCAAATAACACAATTAGTCATATCCAATTCAGATATCGTCCCAAACACGGGATTGGATTGGTAAGTATCCCGACACAATCCCTCATCCTTCACAAAGGCTAATCTCGCCAGGTATATTATTGCTACATCTTGTTTAACTTACATCGCAATGCCCCTTCACATTATAAGTCTTTGGGTCAGCGCCGTACGGAATCATCGGATACTCAGCACTCTGGCCATGTTCTTCGGCGTTGTAAATTCTTTAACAGCGGCTGCGTACATTACTTTTTATGCTGTGGTGTCGCAGTGGCATCTTTTCTCATCAGAAAACTGCTCTGCTAGTTATGATGCGGGCGCGGGGCTTTGTGAGTATGATACGGGCGCTAGATTTGCAAGATCTATGAGGACTAGGCATATAGTTTGCCTAGTGCTGGGTTCGCTATGGCTGGTTATAAGTCCCTTTGGGTTAATACTGGCATGGACATTGTTATCTTATTAATTCGTTTACATGTATATCTTCCTCAAAATTTGGACAAGCAAGTTTTATTTTTTTTATTTTTTTCTATGTTTATTTTTGGTAATCTGAGGTATATTTTAGCGCACCAGCCACTCTAGGGTAACAAATATCGCCAAAAATCGTAATTATCACTGCAATAGAAAAAGCTTACAAAAAGAGATCGTTAGTAGACGCGCATGTATTGTACACACAAATATCTGCATAGACATGCTCAATTCTGAAATCTGGTTGTTGGCCGGCGTAATTTCTGCTTTGCAGCAGCGCATTCATTCAACAAACCCAAAGTCATACACGTAATAAATGGTGAATGCAGTGTGGGTCGAATTGAAAATCCCCTCATTTTACTGCTGCGCGGCTGGATGCGTGAAAGGGAAAAGTTTTAACCGACGAGGCCGAACTCTACTCCACCAAGGCGGCTACGATCGCTCGGGTCCGAGCAGCCTCACCCGCGATCGACGCGTCGTGTGCTGGGCAAAGGCTAAACGCGGCAACCGAGACTGACTGCCACGTCCCTGTAGGGCATGAAAGCGGCCGCCAAAACACGTCGGCGATGGCTTCAAAATGGCTCCAGGAGTTGATATAGACTTTCAAGCCTGCATATAGATAGCCACCGTCTCGGTTGCGCCGCCGCCGGCAACTTGGGTGAGTAGTGTGCGGGGGGTCGCGGTCAACGCGCCGAAACGACACATCGCGACCCGAGGTTGGCTGGTGACAGGTCCAGTTTTACCCATTGTTCCACATGAACAGGAATTCAGGCCGAGAGCAACGGGCTTGTGTGATATGACAAGTGTAGACAGGGATGCGTTCCCCATTGGGATGCGACGTATGGTTTTATTGCGAAAAGGTTAAAGACTGGTTTTGTGGTTTCCAGGCAGGCCTGAACGATGGCAGGATCCCTATGTCGGCTGAAGGAACGAATCCTTGTCATGGAGTTCAAAATTTGAGTGCGACATTGAGGCTTTCCGATGCTTCAGTAGGCGATTCCATAGATGAACTAGAGGGATCGATATTATAATAAAATCGCAAAAGACAGCATGACTGCACAACTGGACTAGCCTTGTTGGATTTGGGGCCGGTATTTCAAACTGGCCGAGGATGATGAATAGGCTATTGGAATTCGTAAGCTGAATGGTCTAGACATCTTTAGATGGTCAAGATGGCGATACCGAGCCAATCACAGCAGAAAGGCAAACCACACTGGCAAAATATGGAGACACCAGTTGCCTAATTTGGCTCAGCTCGACCCAGGCTTACCACGGCCAAAGTCAATCTTGTTGCAGTCGAGTGGCCAAAATCGAGAATCAGCTAGTAGAAAGCATGAATCCTGTCAGGCTGAAAGTAAGCAAGTAAGCTTCCGAAAAACATTTAGCGCACAACTAGAGCCAAAACGTCTACCAGCTTGGGGGTTATTCCGCGCCGTGAGCTACATTCCCATACCAGCCGTAAATCTCCGGTCGGTCTAGACCGATGTCTGAGCCATTCCCGTATCCAAGATCGGGACTTCTGTCTATACTCCAAGAAATTCATGTCGACATCATTCACTATTCTGTCGACATATGAAGTCGCATTCATCGAAAGAAACGCGCTGTCACACGATCTGTACTGACTGACAGCATAGTTTTCCCATTCAGCCGCTAAAATAGAAAACGGCGAACGGGAACTCTGTTGATCTCTAGTCTTGTTGGAGCATCATGGTCGCCTCTTGAAAGCCGAGTGGCGTTTCCCGGGCCATTTGCTCCACAAGCATCCCTCTACCGTCATTCCCATCTGAACTTTGTTCTGGTCAGGCCTTGGAGCATTGAAATGCTTGTCCTCGGCCATGCCGCTCGTGTTCGCCCTGCCTCGGACTTGATCCCACAAAACCCGTAAACCGCCAGAAATTGGACACTGCAATTCCAAAACGCCCCATCGCTGTCGATTGGTGTCGGTCTGTCCCACAAACTAGAATAACTGCTTCGTTTTTCTAGTAGGTCGGGGACATTCGCAGAAGCATCGCTGCCTTGATAGCAGAGCAATGACATTGACCGGCAAAAACTTCCTGGTACGCCCGATCCACGCAAACAAGACACATCGCAGGCCTGCTTACCACCGGTTCAGATTGGAGAGTGGATTCTCGTAGGAGCCTGCTTCGTGGTTGTGATAGCCCGGCTCCTCGTGCGATCATGGCATCGAGTATGGTCCTTTTGGCTATCCGAAATCTTCCTCGTCATCTCCCTGCTGTTCTTCGTCACGCTTGTCACCGGAGACAGTTATTCGTATTCGATCGGAATGGATGCCTTCGATGATACCTATTACGATGCAGGGTTTGCAAAGGTACGTCAAATACCACGATACCTCCCAGTCGTAAACAGGGCCTGATGCTATGACTAGTGGAAATTTGCCAGCTCAGTCATCTTCGATTTGAGCTTCTACTTTCCAAGATTCAGCGTCCTCGCATTCTACTATGAACTTTTTCCCTTCACCGAAACGACGCTCCGACATTGTCTTCATGCTGTTACAATTTACACCGTCGCCGCGTTTGTAACTGCGGCATCAGTGGATATTTTTTGGTGTGGTACCGACGTGGAAGAAAATTGGTACGTTTTTTGTCGACGCATTGGTTTCACAATTCTCGTTATTCACAGTTTGGCTCCCTTTAGGATGTACGATGCGAAGAAGTGTGCTTTGGCAAATACCATTAAACCGATGTATGTCTGCTGGTCGATTGGAATCGTCTCAGAGCTGTTGAGTAAGATTCCACCATCCATACCGAGTTCAACACTGACCTTACTTTCTTAAAGTATTTGCGTTGCCATTTCAGATTCTGAAGACAAAGGCCTTGAAGCCACGTGAAAGAAGGGCCCTGATTTTTATTTTTGGTTTCGGTATCGTGACAATCCTCGTCAGCGTCACAAGATTTGTCCTCACTGTCCAATCTATTTGGGATTATTCGACTTGTAAGGGCTCCAGAAACAAACTTCCTTGGCAAACACACTAACTTCCCATAGATCTTGTTGGATCAGCAGAAATTGCAACCCAAATCATTGTCATCGCCCTGCCAGCACTGCGTCCTTTGCTCAATATGATATCTCGTCGATGGAGCAAACTCTCCGATTATGGACCTCAATCAAACGCAACAGGTTCGATGCGTGATATAGAAAGAAATACGGTCCCTTCGAGCACATCCGAAATCATTCATATACAACGCGAAGTCACAACGTTTCTCGACGACACCGACAGTGCCGAAGTAGCATCATATAGAAGCAAGTTCAGAGAAGGTGAAATGTAAAAAAAAGAAAAAAAGAAATTTAAAAGGTTAAAAGAAAAAAACCAGAGGAAGCAGCAACAAATGACGATGCGATTCTATGAGCTCATGATAATTCGTTTCCCCCATCTATCTATGATTCACATGGTTTATTTTCATTTCATTGCCGCCAGCGAAACCTCAATCGCCGCGGGTCTGTTCCAACGCACGGAAGACACGGCACCTCCGTCGACCAAAATGTCATTTCCAGTGATGAAGGATGACGCCGGGCTCGCTAAAAATGCAACGGCATGAACAATATCTTGCGGGGTGCCAGCCCTGGCAGCAGGAGACAAGGTCACGAACTTTCCAGCACGGCCAGCAATCTCTTTGCGGCCAAGTTCTGTGGAGATGATTCCTGGGCTGACGGAATTCACCCTCGCGCCCTTGAGACCCCACGGGCTCGCCGCAGCCTGGACACGCAGCAAGTTGCCTCGCTTAGACGTCGCGTAAGCGTACGCAGAGCTGTGAGGTGCCGCATCGTCGGCGCGGAGGGCGTCGTGTTTCAGAAGCTCCTCGCGCGAGGCCGTGGCGAGGTGGCGTTCGAATTCCGAATCCATCGGCGGGCCCATGTGGCCTGCCATACTGGCGATGCAGACCAGGCTGCACCCAGACTCAGCAACAGGCAAAAATGCTTCGATGACGTTGGCCGTCCCGACGAGGTTGATTTCGTAGATGCGGCGAGCGGAGCCTCCATCGGGTCCGACGCCAGCCGTGTGAATAATGGCGTCAATGCGTCCGATGGCCTTGGCCTTTTCGGCAACTTCCCCAACAGAAGCAAAGTCGGACACATCAATGCGCATTTTTTCGACAAAGTAGCCTTCTCCAACCAAGGCGCTTTCGGCTGAGGAGAGGATTTCATCCGAGTAGTCGGCGAGCAGGAGTCGTCGGCCGCTGCCCAAGTTGCGCGCGATCGCAAGGCCCATGCCTCCACAACCAAGGACGACGACGACGTTGGAAGACATGGTAGCTGCAGGTGTTTACTGATGAGTTAGGCTGTTTTAATGCTTTAATGAAGAAGGATTTTACGCAGTGGTAGTTATACAGAAATTTCCATTCGTCATGTTTGCCATGTTAAATAGTCATGACACTTGGTGGGATTCCGGTCCCGCTTTCGTTTCGTGTTTGCTGCTTGCATTGTGGGTCTTCTCGATCTGGCGACAACCGCGTATACGGCCTATTTCGATCAAAGAACAAGCCCACATGAAAAGAGACTAAGTAGAGTCTACTGCAGCCATTCGTATTATGTGCCCGCAACACTTGACAAGATCAAAGTATCTGCGCCAAACCGGCTTCGACGTTGCCGTGCCGCCTTGGCAGGACCCACAGCGTCAGGGGGAGGCGACCACCACCTTCGATTTGCCGTGATGCTCATTGGTTTTGTGACGATCGGATCTCATTTCATTCTCAGTAGTGTCCTCAAGATGCGCACGGCTGGATTGATACAGGGCTATACGCTAATCACCCATGTCGCCTGATCGAAAGCATGAGTAAGTACTCGCCACAACTTGCTGTGAGCAAGGGAAATAACGTGAAGACACCTCTGACCTCTGAGACAGGTGGGTCGTAGCGGCTGCAGTGATGCTCTCACAACCAACAACCAACAGAGCAGAATTAACTAGCCCTGCCCCTTCTGATCTAATCTTGAAATTAGCCTTGTTCGATCTCACTTAGAAAATTTCCTTTTTTGTTCGTGTTTCTTAGCAGTTCAATCTCTTAAACTTTGACTTAATCGTCCCTCCGACTCTCCACGCTCGTTTCCGATCCACCATTCCGTGTACGGACCGTCCCTCCATTGCCCAGCATGCCTTCATCAACCATTACTTTTCTTCCCGTCCCCTTCGAGTCCGGGATCCTTGCGGCTAAGGTAATTGGCGCCGATCCTACTGCCACCACATACGTCTTCGACTGCCCCGACGGCTCCAACACGGTCGGATGCGGCATCTACACCGGCACTCTCACCCTCGGGCCTTGGGCGAGCAAGACACTTTCTCAAGGGGCCGCCAAGACGGGCGAGCTTGACGTGGACATCAAATCCATGGACGACGAGGGAAACCCGTGGAGCTTCTCTGTGCACTGCGACATGTCACGGACCGTGGCGGAGGTGTGCACCACCATCAACATCGGTGGCAACGACGAAGGCCATCCAACGGCAACGATAACTGACAGCGAATATCTCAACGGGTTGGGCTACGGCACGCTGACGTACTTGCCCGTGACTCTCACTGACGGCCTGGATATGCTCGCTGCGACGTACGTGGCATCTACCAGGGCCACCGCCACCGCCGACGCGTCCAACAGCGCTCAAGCTGCCTCTGGTACAGAAGCATCGTCGAGCAGCACTCCCGGCGCTGACAAGAGTTCCGGCGCCGCTTCTTGCCTCGCTCGGGTGGCTACCGCCGTGTCAATTGCAGGGGTCGCCATGATCATTGTGCTCTCGTAATAGGATAGGCTACTGTAACACGAAACATAGCAATGTATAATTCTCAATCGCAAGTTTTAGCCTCTTCAATCTAATTAATTTTATCTTTTTTTTAGATGTAAATATCGATGCTGCATTTGCTACTCAACCACCAAACTACGGTAGCTAACCTAGAGCGTGCACAATTCTCTTCCGATCGGAATGCCATTTTATCCAATCAATCTCTGCATGTAAAATCTTATTTTTGGTTCTTTTCTTATTTATTTTGAGTTTTCTTTTCTCTTACTACATTTCATCTGCTGGTCTTACATCTTTGGTTGTTCAAAAACATCTGTTGAATTGTTTCCCAACCGCACCACTGATACACAAAAATTGCCGACCGTGCTTTATACATTTGCGAAAAATATTATGAATGTGGGGATGGAAAATTAAACTTCGTCGATCCTTGCCAAGACTGTGGGACACCGGACTCGGTGTGTTCCTTCACCCCGTCTCCCCGAGCCTCGTCAACTCTTTCATTTCGAGCAGTACGACTCGTAAATCAACCCCAATCCCCATTCAAAGCTCAAACCACCAAAGGGAACATTATCGGCTAAGCCGGGTGTATGCGAATAAGCAGATTGCGCCAATGGCTCTCGAGACTCCCCCGGCTTCACTAGCGAAGCGCAGATCACAAAACGTGTTGGCTCAACGCAATTATCGTAAGTCTTGAGTGATTTCATGAATGTAAGCCCATCATTTTTCTCTATACCTAATGCTGAGCCACGGTTGATCGCTAGGACGTAGACAGAAGCAAACACGACATAGGCTGGAGCAGCGCGCTACTGCAGCCGCGTTAGAGCTGCGACGCGCGAATGGTTCCCTGGGCGGAACATGTAGCACCCCGATTAAGTACTGCCAGGATAACACATCTGTCCCATCGTGGACTAGTCTTCCCGTCGATTTCGTGGGGGCAAAGCAGGGTACAACCGTGGGTGCAAACCTGTCCAGCTCCGATATCTATTCTTGTTTGTATTTCTGTACATCCACCGAGTACCACAACTTCGCGCGCATCGTTGCCAAAGAAGGATTCGGCCTTCGAGATCTTATCAAGTACGGACTCATCATCTTGGGCTACGCCATAAATGCCGAACTCTTGCGGGCTGCTAGCTTTTTACCAGCAAAAGATTGGATGCAACGTGTCAAGTTATCGATGGGAGGCGTCAACTTCAAGCGGGCCATCACGGCCGGCATCACATTTATTGCCAAGCTGAATCCCCCGCCAGAATACAACCCAATGATAGCCTCAATGGGCGTATCATACCCCAGCCGCCCTGCCTCGCCGTCCAGAATATCCCCATCATTTTCGAAGATTTCGTGCACAGCTGCTCTGCTCATCAATACACAACACCTGGGACTTACCGTCCATGATTTGCTAAAAGGAAATAGCAAATCGCCCTTCATCTCCGATGGGGACAGAAATGAAGACGACGCCTGCAACCATACTGGGTTCAGAATAAATCTCATCAGTTACCTGAAAAGTAATGTACCGGACCTCGTCCCGACTCCCACTCAATTGACCATTCCGCATCACCCTAGATTCGACCTAATACCATGGCCAAGCTTTCGGACAGAACTCCTGGTTGCACTTTCCCACAACCCCCCATTGATTGATTGTGATGATCTGATTTTGGACCTTATGAATGACGGCGTTTGGTGTTGGGGTCGAGCCGGTGACACGGCATCTGCAGACCCATGTCAGGCTGCGGCGTGGGATTCACGAAATTGGGAAGCATCGGAGTGGTTCCGAAACAAATGGGAGTCCTTGACTGGAGGGCCTACTGGGGACATATGGAGGACTAGCCTCTGGTGGCAATCCATGAGAAATTGAGTCAGAGATGGTTGGCGTTCGACCTTAATCTGCGGGCGATAGAATGCATCACAATGGCGAAACTCTCCCTCCAGTGTAAAATTAGGGAATTAAGCCTCTTCGACGGCGGAATGAGGCCATAAACAAACCTAAAATTGAATCATTAATGCAGCAAATATCTTGTGTCATAATTTGAAACAGCGACTAGAAGTGATCTCACCTTTTTCTTTAGTGCGCTTTCCTATCCAGCTCCAGTCATATTTTTCTCACACATCAAATTTAAGAATGCAATACGATAATTCCGGCTTCTTGAGGCTGCCTCGGCATTGCGGAGCATTCATCTCATGCAGCTGATGTTCAGCTGCATTAGCGTCGATGACCCGTGCGCCCAACGTTTTGCCAAGAAAACATAAAATCTCGGAAAATTGGCTGTTTCTGTGGATTTGCAGTGGTTCTAGGGTTGTACTGGGATGTGTGAACCCACTCCGTTGTGAATTCCCCGAGCCTCCTTGGGATGCTGACAACGTCAGCTGCATTAGCGCCGGCAATTGGATTTGGAGATGTGATACGCCACGACAGCACTGAAGCTTTCGTTGGATACCAGCTCGAAGCGAGTTTGCCATTTCGAGGCTTTGGCGGTGATACGAGGTATCATGCATTCCGATCAGGCAGACTCGGCGGCCACATTGCTGTAACTGCATTGGCAATGCTCTTTGCCGTCTATAAAAGCGAGCATGATTGAGCACGATAGAGATATCAAAACAAGCCACCGAATAAAGCACCACCTGATCAACATCTAAACAAACCTCCACCTCATTCACCATGCCTTCCGGAACCTTGAATCTCACCGCCCAGCCGGTGCCTCTCTTCTCGCCCCCATACACAACCGGGGATAACCACTTTGACGGTCTCTCCATCGTGGCCATCAAGTATCGCGTTGCTGCTTCGCAAATCCAGCACCTAGTGCCTGACATCCTCGAGCTCGAGGACGAGCCGCTCGTCACATCCCTGTTCCTTGACTACGACTCCAGCTCCGTCGGCCAGTACACCGAGTTCGTGCAGCAGGTCGAGGTCACATACCAAGGCGAAAAGTTTGACTACAACCTTATCCTCATCCTCGACAACGCGTCGGCCATCTTCTCCGGCCGGGAGCTGTACGGGTACCCCAAGGTATTCGGAAAGACGGAGATCCACAACGCCACCGGCAACCTCGTCACGCTAGGAAACGCGCAACGCCCCGTGGGCCGACCCGTCATCGAATTCGAATTCATCCCGGAGCAGCGCGTTCCCACGCTCCCCGAGTCTAAGCAGTGGGGGCTCAACCTCCGCAGCATCCCACCGCCACTTCGCGGCGAGGGAGGCGGCTTCCAGGAGCTCGTGCCCGTCTTCATGGACTCCAAGTTCGGGCCCGCCTGGCTGGGCAGGGGCAGCATAACCTTCCCTTGCAAGTCGACGTTGGACCCCTGGTGCAACATTGACATTTTGAGATACGAGGGGGCTTTCATGGTCAAGAATGTGTCGACCAGACTTGTCATTCGCGAAAAGAACATCCCTCTGTAGATTAAATACTTTATGGAGGGTCTATTGAACAAACACGATGTACGTCGAGGCTGGGGCTGCTAAGCGATTGGAAACCTCGAGGGTGTCATGGGCCTAGAGATAGAGGGGTAGATAGATGCACAGTCGAATTTAAACAGGGGAAGGCCTCTCAGCTCCAGCTCCACCATTCATGTGCACTGAGTTCATTCCTCGGGACTTTGTTTGGGACCCGTTTCCGGGCTTTGGGCATCTGCTGCGTTCCGTGCTGCTTATATCTGGGAGCCAACCCGCCAGTACTTCATTCCAGCTCATTCTCCTCCAACAAACCGATATTTAAAGTGAATCGTATTTACAATCACCCACACACCATGAAGGCTTTCACATTTGACGGCACCCCTGGCAACATCAAGCAGACAGATCTGCCCATCCCAGAACCGGCTCAAGGTCAGGTTTTAGTCGCTGTGGAAGCAGCCGGGCTGTGCCACTCGGATTGCCATTATATCGAAGGAAGAAACACCCACACACTTGGGAAGCTGCCCATTGTTCTTGGTCATGAGGTAGCTGGGAAAATCGTCAAGCTTGGGCCTGATACAACTTCGTTTCAGGTTGGCGATCGAGTCGCTGTTGGTATCGCCGCTCATCCTGCCTCGAATGCCAACTGGGGCATCGCTATTGGCCTTGGCTATGACGGGGGCTACCAAGAGTATGCCTTGGCACACGTTCAAAGCCTCGTTAAGATTCCTGACGGCGTAACGGCCCCGCAGGCAGCCGTCGCCACGGACTCCATCGCTACAGCATACCACGCTGTTATGACAGCGGCTAAAGTCACCAAGGAGACCACTGTGGCAATTATTGGCGTAGGTGGGCTGGGGATGAATGCAGTCAAGTTTGCCGCTCTCCAGGGGGCAACCGTTTACGGCGTTGATATCAACACCGAGAAGTTCGATGAGGCCGTCAGCTCTGGCGCTGTTGCATGCGCTGCCTCGCTTGACAACTTTGCCCACGTGAAATTCGATGTCATCATCGATTTTGTCGGGGTTTCCTCCACGCTTGCAGCTGCCATCTCTATTGTCAAGCTTGACGGAACGGTGGTCCTGGTTGGATTGGGTGCCGACAAGGTCGAGGTCCCATCCCCAGTTCTGATCCAGCGAAGCGTAACTCTGCAGCCTTCGATTGGTTCATCACTGGAAGAGCTGCGTCAGGTATTGGACTTGATAGCGAAGGGAGACATCTCCCCAGAACTTGTCGAGGTACCCTTTGAAGAGATTCCTCAGGGGCTAGAAAGTTTGGCAGGAAACAAAGTGAAGGGACGACTGTATGCTCGCCCTCATATCGAATGAGAATATCTATTTTTTCTACAGTTTAATTAGCTCGTAAAGTTGAGCTTATAGTGAACAGTTCACAGTATGATGGCCCCTGAACTTTTGATGGTGATGCCTAATCAGGTTTTAATTTTGTTCAATCTTTCTTAGTGCTTTCGCAAATTCTAAATCCCCATTTTTGCTGAGGCATTAAAGCTCAGCCGCTACCGTTAATGGGGAACTGTTTGACGGTTGGGTGAAATTCACCGCGTGTTCGCCCGTTGCTGCGATTTTAAAGAATCTTGTGAATAGTGATATCATTAAACGCAATTGGCTACCTCAAAACCAGCGTTCTAGACCTTGGCGAACCAGCTCTATCCAGTCCGAACATAGGAAAAGGTGACTAGTTTCGGTAAATTGGTAGCCGATTGATTCAATCATCCACACTTGCGGGCGTTGGTCTGAGGCGATGACCAAGACATTACCTTAGTCGGTGCTCATAATTACAGAGTCTCTAGCTATTATTCGGCCATCAGTATCCTCTCTGGGCGAGCTCGTATCGCATAAAGTGCCGAACTTAAATTCCAATTCGCGCGAATATTCGGTTAGATATCCCCGTGTTCTGGTAAAATCTAAGATCAACGGGGCGGTCTAGCCGGCTAAGGCGGCAGAATATACATCCACGGCGTTTTTTTTTTGACCTGGATCATGGGTTTGGAATCAAGAAAGCTAAGATGATCCCAAAACCGCACCATACACGCTCAGAAAGTTCCAGTTTATTCACATTATTTGCATGACAGTTTCAGATGAGGGGGGATCTCCGTAGGTGATGTCCATGCTCGGGCACCGATCGGGAGCCGAACCGCGTATGCGACCCTTTGAATAAATTACCAGCTTCTTCGGCAGAGACGATCGACGATCCGATTATCCGATTGACAAGCTTCTTGGTCGCTGCGAGGCAGCCATTGAATTATTCTAGATCAATTAAGTGCAGGGAATCCCCTATTTTTGTCATCTTCTCCAACTAATCTAGAAACCCCCCGCTGGGTCGGATTACAGAACACTTGCCTTTGCAAGCACTGGGCCACGGACAATATAAGTTCTAGAACCCGATGGCGTGCTTTTCTATATTCGAAATGCATGGTTTTCTTTCTGACTTGTGGCTGTGTAGCCACTAATGATTCTGAGGCTTCCGTGCGGTCGGTTTCCGTAATTTCGAGCGGTCGCACTCTTCGCTTTCGCTTTCGCCTTCGCTTTCGTCCTTGCACCCGGCGAATGTATGCCTTGTTTGGCCGTCTAGAAAGGCTACATTTTGTAAGAGTCATACAACTCGTAAGCGAAGTCGATATTCTTCTTGTCAAACCTCTGCACTGCCTCCGCTAAAAGTCTCAATCGTAGCTTTTGTGGTCAATTTTGCGCTGCAAGTGCATCGCGACAAGTCCGAGCCACATTGCTCGCAAACTTAGTTCAACCGAGATTCATGCCAGGAACAAGAGCCATTCCGCCCTATTGGGCCAACGTGTGGGTCATCAGGATCGACAATTCTCAAATTAGGAGGTTTCCGCGGCAGTAGGCATCGTCTGTGGATTGGTTGAGGGTCAGGATCTCACATAGTTCAGCCCTGGTTGTAAATTAATATACCCCAACCCTAAAAATGGTGTACCCCAGCTTCGGGCTCGGATTCGGGCGCAATGCCTCCGTGCTCGGACGGTCAAAGTTGTTATTTACACTACCGCTAACTATTTCATATAAAGCGACATGAGTACCTGCTACTATTGATTCAGAGACACCTCAGCATTCATCATCATCCTCAGCACAAGACTTGCGATCAGACAACGGCAAGATGATCTTTACCGCGTTGGTTGGTGGGCTTCTCGTCCCTACGGCCTTTGCCAGCAATTCTTATGCGCAAACCTCCTCATCGTCATGCAAATGTGTAAGTTTCACTCTCGGCCGCATACGTTCGCCAATAGGTTCCGAACCAAACGTCATAACTAACTAACCTCTGTACTCAGGGACCGGAAGACTCTTGCTGGCCCTCAACTGATAATTGGAATGATCTGAACACCACTGTCTGTGGCAAGCTCATCGCCACCAAGCCTATGGGACTCCCGTGTTATCCCGGCCCCGACTACGATAAGGAAGCCTGCGCCGCCGCCATGGTGGGATGGTATGAGTCGCCATATGTTTCTGAGAATCCCGTCGGATTGGACTTTCCCGTCAACATCACCTGCTTGCCCATTGATATCAACACCACGAGCGCCGACGCTATTGGCTCTTGCTCCATTGGCTCCAACCCTCGCTACGCCGTCAATGTCACCACTGTTGAGGACATTTCGGCTACCCTGGCCTTTGCAAAGGAGAACAACTTGAGAGTTGCCATCAAGAGCACCGGTCATGATGTCCTCGGTCGCAACGACGGCTACGGCAGCATTGCTGTCTGGCTGCGATATTTCAGACAGGGTATCACGTTCCAGGACACTTTCGAGTCCTCGACCGGCTGTGCTTCGTCCGGTTGGGATGGCGCTGCCATGAAGCTGGCCGGCGGATACATGTGGCGCGAGGTCTACGCCGCCGCCAAGGAGAACAATGTCGTGGTTGTTGGTGGTGGTAGCCCCACAGTCTGCAGCACCGGCGGCTGGATGCAGGGAGGAGGCCATGGACCTGCCAGCCACCAGTTTGGACTTGGAGCCGACAATGTTCTTGAGGCCGAGGTCGTCATCGCCGATGGAACCGTTGTCACCGCCAACGCATGCCAGAACCAGGACCTATTCTTTGCCGTTCGCGGCGGAGGAGCCGGTACCTACGGCGTTGTTGTCTCCACGACCATCAAGGCTTGGCCGCAAGTGAATGCCACCGTCTACAGTCTGAACTTCACGCCCTCCGGCAACGATTCTTCTGCCTTCTTGGATGCGATCGCCGGGCTCCACCAGTACATCCCGGACTTCATGGACGCTGGATTTTCAGGATACGCACACTGGCAGGTCGATGGGCAGAGCACCATCGTTGGCAACTCGACCACTGGCTACACTCACGGGATCGCCGTGTTCAACAAGACGGAGCAGGAAGCCAAGAGTGCTGTCCAGAATCTGAGTGACTACCTCGCTCAGCAAAACGATGTCCTAAACATTGAAGAGACCTTCAAATCGTTCCCCGACTATTGGTCCTTCTTCTACAACAACAGCGGAGAGCTTTCTACCGTCGGACTCATGGCCGCCGCTGGATCTCGGCTTTTCGACCGAAAGTCCGTGACCAACCTGACCGCTGTCCGTGACATGATCGAAGTCATGGCTGGAGAGGAGGGTCAGTACACAGCCGTTACAATCTCCATGGTGTCTGGCGGTCAAGTCTTTGAGGATGCTGCTGACAAGTACTCCGGTGTTCTTCCTGCTTGGAGAACGGCCTACTTCCACGAGTCCCTCGCCAGAATCATCAGCCCAACCGTGTCTCAGGAGGAGAAACAGGCCATGCACGACGACATCACCTTCACCAAGGTCGGCGCCATGAAGGCTCTCACCCCCGATACTGGTGCTTACATGAACGAGGCCGATCTCAATGAGCCTGATTACATCGTTGACTACTTCGGCGCCAACTACAACAAGTTCCGTGCGATCAAGGCCAAATACGATCCCGAAGATCTCTTCTACTGCCACCAGTGCGTAGGAAGTGATGAATGGGAGGAGGATTCCACAGGACGACTGTGCAGTGTATAAACAAAGGCTGGGTATGGTGGTAGTCATTTTTCCTTTCCTTCTTTAAGCCCTTTCAAGATGCCTGTTTAGGTTGATCCTTGAAGTAGGATGGTACATTATCATTCTGGCCGCCTGTTTCAAGTTGTTACATCTTAATGGAAATAGTTCTCGGTATATTTTATTCATAGAATTGTTCAAATAAACCATACTTGCCACCGAAACCACTAAAATTGAAGAGGCACTTCATCTCCTCTTTTTCAACCCCGCAACACCTCTCGCCTCGTGCCATCTTTCAAGCCACAACCTCCGTGTCCGTTCAAATACTCGAAATTGTGTCAGAATCTCACCGACCAACGCCAGCCACCTCATCATAAGCCATCGTTCAGTCGACATCAATGACCACCTTCAAGGCACCGTGCTCAGAAGCCTTACCAAACGTCTCATAGGCCTTTTCAATTTCGTCAAGTTTGAAATCTGTCCCACATACTTCAGCACTTTATTCACAAATAAAGGTTTCAGCGTTTTACTCACGATGCGTGATGAATTGACCAGGCTGCAGCTTGCCTGCTTCCATAAGCTTCAGCAGCATGGGGGTCGTAACCGTATCGACAAGTCTTGTGGTGATGGCTATTCAAGTTTTATTAGTTCGTTATCTGCTGAATATTAAATCGCATCGAATGATGTTGCATACCAATATTCTTGTCCCACAGGTTTTGGATATGGAGGTCAACCTTTGTACCATGAACGCCGACATTGGCCAAGACACCTCCAGTGGCAAGAAGCTCTTGACAAAGTTCAAAGGTGGCAGGGATACCAACCGCCTCAATGACGGAGTCGCACCCCTTCCCGTCAGTCAAGGCTTTCACCTCAGCCACGGGATCCACTTTGGAACTGTCAATGGTTTCAGTAGCTCCAAATTCCTTTGCAATCTTCAGTCTTTTGGCATCCATATCAATGGCAATAATCTTGGAAGGCGAGTACATCTGAGCGGTCACAATAGATGCTAGACCAACTGGTCCAGACCCAACGACCACAACACTACCTCCAGGCTGAACCTTGCCATTTAATACACCACACTCGAGGCCTGTGGGGAAAATGTCACTCAACATGACCATCGCGGCATCATCAGCGCCCTTGGGAACGGGGTGGAGGCTAGAGTCAGCATGGGGGATGCGGACATATTCGGCTTGGGTGCCATCAATGGTGTTGCCAAGGATCCAGCCTCCAGAGGTGCAATTGCTGTACATCCCCCGACGACAATATTCGCACCTTGCACAGCTGGAAATGCAGGAAATAAGGACCTTGTCGCCTTTCTTGAAACGAGACACGCCATTACCAGTCGATTGAACGATGCCGACACCTTCATGGCCCAAAACACGGCCGGGGTGACAGGTCGGCACATCGCCCTTTTGGATATGCAGATCAGTACCACAGATTGTAGTCTTGGTTACTTTGATGATGGCATCATTTGCGGAATCAACTTCTGGGATAGGCCGGTCTTGTAGAGAAACCTTTTTATCTCCATCGTAAACGAGCGCCTTCATTGACGAGAGGTATCGAAGCGTGAGCAGGCCGGCGGGGTTCGGCCTCATCTGGCGAAGAGGGGTAGCTCGGATGCCTGCTGAGCAGCTCTGAAAAGCAGAGCGTGATGCTCGGGGCAGGATAGACCTGGCAGCTCTAGTAACTGTTGCCATGTTGGTATGAATTCTAGGCAGGAAGATTATGGCTTGAGGTTGAGAAAGCAATTGAATTGGAAGAGGAGGGGCAATTGAAATAAGTAAGGAACCCCTCTGCGCAATGCCATCAGAGCGTCCACGTGGGAGGCTCTGTAATGATGATCCCGGTAAACCCGACAGTTGTCACATCAGGCATACACGAGCCGTCAGGAGAGCATGGTATGACATCAAGTCTCCTACCAAGCTTTGGATTGTATTGTGGGGCCCAACTGGCGAGGATGGTGAGACTTCCGCCTCTACCCAGGGGTTGCGGATCACGATCCCCGCGTGGGGATTCCTTAGCGAGCTCACGAGGCATGGAGTGGTAAGACAGCTGTCCAACCGCTAATCAAATGCACGTATTACAGGGACTCGACTTTACTGGCTTACTTACTCTCGGGAGCATTCAAAACTAGAGGTAGAAATGAGATGACCTACCGACACTTAAGACATATCGATCCGATGCAACCGAAAATTGCGGATAGACCCTCACTGCGGATTGCGGATGCGGAGCCGCGACTGCGGAGTGATCTGTCAATACCCCGCATCCGGACAAATGGGTTGTAACTTCAAGTAACTAGAAAGCCAAATTAAATTACGTGTATTTTTAGGTGCCGGTCTCAGCTTTTCTCTAGTCCATAGTTGGGGCAAATAAGGCGTATGTTTATGGGCGAGCTTACACAGCAGCAACATTCTTGGTTGCCCCCTGCTGAGACAATCCATAAATGTCAGTTAAAAAAAAAAGCAATCCTATGTCCAAGGGTTTGGCTAAAATGTAGCTCTTTCAACCAAAACTACATTTGGAAAACTTAGGCAGTCTAACAACTACGAGTCATGAGTGCGATCAAGGAGTTGGGCAGGTTTCACATTGCCCGGCAACCCCACATTGGCTTCCCGAGCCTTCAGGCCCATACGTGCGCTGCACACGCTAATGCAGCACATGAAAAAGCTACTAAACAATTCGAAACTACGGGACTTGGATCGCCCCGAACATTGTCATATCCTGGAATCCGATTCCTCGTTCGATTACCAAGGTTCAATCTGATAGCCCACTCTAGCCTGGTGTTAGCCATTCCAAGCGCAGTTGACAACACACGAAACGAATCTCAAGCAACCAATGTTTTGTTTTTAGCAGAATGGAAAGGATTGCGCTAGGGAAAAACTCCAGGCGAAATAATGCGAGCCACCCCAGCTCAGGCTTTCTCGACAATGCACGCCGCGGCTGAATTTACACCCTGCACCAAAGAGATACCTCGATAGGAACGCGAAAAGCAGTCGTCCTATAGAAGTAACACTGCGGATACAATTGTATATTACTGACCCACTAGGTGACTACTACATAGCAAGCCCACCTGAACAACTGCGTTGGCATCTTCGAGAAGGCGTTGCCTGCAAATTATACTTCTAAATTTCCACCTAATAATGCATACTAAAAAGGAAGTCCTAAAATTAATACAAATACTACAACATCAATTCCGTCAAATTAAGAAGCGATTGAGTGATATCCAACAATATGAGAAAACTTTGACCTCACGATCGAGAAGGAAGGAGACCAAGTCTAGGTTTGGAACCCAAAGCAGATTACGTGCCCCCTTCTCAAGAATTGAAAATATGCCGCCATTTTATGATACTAGTGAATTTCATCGGTGAACAGTGACGCTTATATGACGTTGTGGTCGTTTTTCTGCGATTGGCGATAGCGCCCAGTCCAAATGATTTCTGGACACCGATGCGGGCAGTGCATGGTTACTCAGGCGGAAATGTGCAACTCCAAA
Organism: Calonectria pauciramosa; assembly: GCA_017140785.1. Taxonomy (NCBI): domain Eukaryota; kingdom Fungi; phylum Ascomycota; class Sordariomycetes; order Hypocreales; family Nectriaceae; genus Calonectria; species Calonectria pauciramosa. The sequence goes on from JAACIZ010000013.1 coordinate 1,572,708, forward strand.
GCTCAAGGCTGGCTACACGAAAAGGATATCTCCAGCCTAGTGGACGCAATAGATATACTAGCGGGCACGAGAAATCCTCTAAAATTACTGCTAGACGAGCGCCAAGGTGGAAAACGGCCAAAAAAGTCGGGTTCGGCCCGACGGTGTCAGGGTCGCGATAAGAAGTGGTGCCACACAAGCCACCTTGGTTCGTCGCAGGCCGCTATCTCCCCCGCCGCATCCCCGCACTAGCCACCGCAGCGTTGCACCGGAGCATTTATCGAGTAAGGCCAGGGCATCTGCAATCCCCGAGACCGCAGTGCATCGTAGTCTATCACCGTTAAGATAGCTGATAGCCAGTGGGGCGGCGGGTCGAACATGTTCGATCGCTGATGGGCCAGCCACCGCCTTTAAGGGCCGTCGCATTGGAAACAGTTTATCCCTCGCTGGATACTTAATAGCCTCAACCCGAAAGCCAGTCACGGGAAAGAGAGGCTTGTCTTTGAAGGCGACGAATTAGTCCTGTCGACTCTCTGCATTGCCCAAGGATGGCGTCCAAAGAGCATCAATATGGGGCTCAAGCTGAGCCACGGCCGCAGCAGCAGCTCTCTCAGGATGCGGCGGACGGCATGGCCAAGCGAGTGCTGCGGAAGATTGATTTTTACATCATCCCGGTGCTGTTCATAACCTACATGTTTAATTTCATGGACAAAACCATCCTGTCCAGCGCCTCGGTTTTTGGCCTCCAGGATGATACTGTGGGTGCATTTCCCGTCGGGTAACTTTGTGCAATCTTACATGCAGCGCCGACGACCCGAACCGACTCCCTTGGCTAACTCCGGTGCAGAACCTCCAAGGCCAGGGCTACAGCTGGGTCTCGAGCATCTTCTACTTTGGATACTTTGCTTGGACGTACCCGACCTCGTTTCTCATTGCCAGGCTTCCCGTCGCCTCGTACATGACGGCCAACACCCTTTTCTGGGGTGCAGTCGTCGCGTTGACCGCAGCATGCACCAACTACGGCGGCCTGTTGGCCGTGCGATTCCTTCTTGGAATGGCCGAGGCAACCATCACGCCTGCTTTCATGTTTCTCACGTCAACATGGTACACGCGAGATGAGATCCCAACCAGGACTGGTATTTGGTTCGCCGGAAACTCGATTGGTGGCATGGTGGCCAGTCTGCTCGCGTTTGGTATTGGCCACATTGACGACAAGGTTGGCCCTTGGCGGTGGATGTACATCATTCTCGGTATCCTCACCTTCTTGTGGTCCCTTGTTCTCTGGTTTTGTCTACCGAACCGCATTTCTTCGGCCCGTTTCCTCACGCAAGAGGAGAGGCAGTTTGCTAGCGATCGTGTAGTTATTGCAGGCACCGGTCAAACCGAAAACTCGCATTGGCGATGGGACCAATTCAAGGTATGTCTGTCTTACATGTTTTGTCGCTCCATGAAATCGATGTGGTATTCTGCTGAAACCATGGAACTAATCGTGATTCACAGGAAGCACTCATTGATCCCAAGACGTGGCTGGTATTTGGCATTGAGCTAGTCCAAAGCATCCCCAACAGCGGCACGCAAAACTTTGCCAATATTGTCATCAAATCATTCGGGTTCACGAGCCTGCAGTCAACCTTGATAAATATCCCATACTCGGTATTGGCAGCTGCCGTCATCTTTGTCACAGGTTGGGTGGCAGGCCGATTCCAGAAGATGAACTGCATCCTCATAGTTTGCGTCGTGATGCCCTGCATCGTTGGCTCCGCCATCATTTATTGCCGCGATCGCATCCCGGCCAAGGGAGTGCATCTATTTGGATACTTCCTTCTTTGCACGGGACCTGCCGTCATGCCTTTAGCTCTGTCACTCGTCCAGGCGAACTGCCGTGGTGTGACCAAGAAGATGACCATGTCGGCGCTGCTCTTCATCGCATACTGCGCAGGCAATATTGCCGGCCCCCATTTCTTCAAGAGCTCCGAGGCCCCGCACTACAACACGGCGTTCCGAACAATCATGATTTGCTATGCTCTGGTGGCTGCACTCGCCATGATCTTGCGCGGCTATCTCCAGTGGATGAACCACAAGCGCGCCAAGGAGGAAGGCTTCGCAGGCTCCGCGAGCGTCTCGGGTTCTGTGGGTGGTGGCAAGGTCATGCAGACAGATGAGAGGTCTGACCATCCCGAACTCACTGACATGGTAAACCAAGTCGAGCTTCGTCCCGAGGACTACGAAGATGTCACAGATTGGAACACGGCGGGATTCAGGTATCGCCTGTAAAGTTTCCGAGCGGCTCTAGAAGAAAGCAATGATCATCTTCCAACCAAACTAGTATAGCTTCTCTTTGCCGAAATTTCTACTCCAGTGGCTTACGGCCCCAAACTACCTTTTGTCTGTAATAAGGGTGGTACTTTCCTGAACGAATCTCTCGGCGAAAATGTGCAATGTAAACCTGGATTTCATCCTTTGACCAACCAAGTGCGTGAGCCATGAACAAGACGAATCCTTCAGTATCCGATTCCAGACCAAATTGAGTGTAACGTCCCATCTCCTTCATAACGGGATCCCTGGGCCATTCTCCGATAGGGCACTAAATCTCGTGTCAGAAACGGTGTAGATACTGGTTGTGGAAGGTTGAGTGGTTATTCGTAACTGAGAACACACCTTGAAGTTGAATTCTTGAATATCAACAAAACCAGCGGCCTCCATTTCCTTTCTCTGCGTGTCGTCTTCAACAACTGTAAATGTGGCGCCCAACTTCTTTCCGCCCTCGATAAAAAACTGCCCCCACTGCCCCAGTGCAGAGTCCTGTTTGACTGTCCCGTCGTCGCTGGTAATAATGGACGAGGTCTCGAAACTCTCAACCCAGCCGCCGGGCTTACAACAGCGGAATGCATCACCAAAGAGTGATTTCCAATCCTTGATGCTACCGACAAGCCATCGAATGTGGATGTAATCGAAATGGTTGCTGCTAAACGTCCACTCGCGAGTGCAATCCTCGATTTCACTTGATGCGCACCAAATTAGTTTGGTGTATCAAAATAGGAATTCCAATCGGGTTTATTTGTGCAACACGTACAATCGCAGGTTTGGGGGAGTCCAGGAGGGTTGGATCGGGGATAAATCAGTCCCAATGACACTGATGTGCGGGTGTTCGTCGGCAAAATCTCTATAGGGAAGTCAGCAGTCATTGGGAACCTACAGGGATACTTTTATCTTGTTACATGGCCCAAATGCCTGTACACTCGATACAGATTAATACTTCATCCATACATCTTACGTAAGACCGGGTGCCTACCTGTCCCGGTACCGATATCAACAACATTCTAGAGAGAGTTAATGAGGAATGCACAATTTGAAAGGATTAGCTATAGGTGATTGTCTGACCTCAAGCTTTTTGCTATCTAACGGTGCCAGATAAAGCTTCTCTCCAATTCCTAAAGTCAAAGTATGATGGCTGCAAGACAATTTAGATGGGATGCACTTATACGAACACAGAACAACTCACTTTATATCCATAACCTCATTCTGAGCTTCGTCATTAGATCCCCTATGAATAGGTTACGTTGATGCAAATTAAAACAGCAATGATAAGCCAGGGTACCTACCAGTACTGTGCATTCCCCTGCTCACTGTGATATGATCTGCCGTGGATGGTTCTGTATTCTAAGATACTAGAGCTGATTGAAGCAGTTAAGGAAGCCTTGATGCTTCCCAGCGACGAATCGGCATCATTGCCATCCTCTTCAGGTCCCTGCAGTTAAACGGCAAGTCAGCATACCTAGGGCAGGCACAGCAATAGAATAGTTGGGGAGCTAACATGCTGAGCCCAGTGTTGAGCAGGCAGTATGCCTATATTTGAGACATCGTTAGGCTGCGCAGAGCCATCTGCCACTGGCACTGCTGTGGAGTCTGGACACATTTTCTGCCCAATCGCTCTAAGGGAGATTAGCAAGAGGGGCTCCCGAAAGCCGGGCTAGTCTGGCAATGCTCGGTCGGTGTAACCAGGTGAATGATGAAATGAAATGCTCGGGGACGAAAAGAGTACTCTAAAGAAGGCGGTCTAGGCTGGGCCCGAAGACATGAGCGGGGTTGGGAGCGTGATTTGTCTGTGATTATGCAGGGTCGCGGTAATAGAACGATCAACTTCTGGATCTGCCTCATTGAGAATGGTAAGACAGTGCCAAGTCTTTTTTTTGCAGAGTGGAGCGCGCCACGAACGAAACTGCATTGGTTGTTTGGAGATGTGTTGGTTCTCAATTGGCGGCTAATAGCCTACGGCTATCGCTTAGCGAGGATATGACGGAAGTTTCAATGCCAATGATGGGAGATAGCCTCGGAAGGTTCAGGAATGCAATAATAAGGCGCGAATTTCAGCCCGGTGCTGTCAAAATATTGTTGATTGGACGGCTGTTCTTGTTATTATATGGTCAACTAAAGATTGATAGACGCCATAGGGCCCATTGAACACATATTGACCCAAGATCAGCGATGACTCCGTTCGGGATATTCTGGCGAAATAAAAATCGTAATTCCATCCTTTTCCAAATCTTCAATTTTGCTACTTCGGTTTAAAATTTCATGCATTCGTGGTCACCTCAAGCCATCCCAGCGTAAATCACAACTCAACGCAGTCAACTTGGCAAAAGGGGAAGAGCGCCCCTATATCCTGCGTACTTGTTTTCTTTCGAGTAAAGGGCCGTCTCAAAAAGCCATTGGTCTAAATGTCCCACTTTTACGGTGACAGGCGGCCGACACAGTTGCTGCGTGAGGTTAGGCCGTAGCCGGAATCGCCGCAGGCGGCATTGGAAGCCAGATGTGTTGTGAACCAGTTTTGGAAGGTGTATAGACTGCGGCTTTTTCTTCGTAATTGCAGGCAGTCTTTATGTCTTTAGATGCAACTGGAATCACTTCAAGCTAGCTGCTCCTGCTGCTGCTAATCAACACGGGCCGCTGTGAGCGGCTCGATGCGGCTGGAAGCAATCCGTAAGGGTCGCAGCTCCCGTAAGAGACAGCTACTACCGTCTCTAAGACTGAATTTCGTGTATGTCAATGAGTTTTCTCTTGCGTAGTTTGCAAGAAATAAAATTGCGATAATCAAGTCTCAGGCGACGTAGTCTTATCTTAGTTGCTAATTTAGCCACAGTTCCAGTGATGCCAACGTGGTTCGCCAGGTTCGTTGTTAATCCTCTGTTAGACGGAACAACATTCCCAAGACGGCTAGTGCAAACTAGTCGTGAGCCATGTCGCCAAGAAACGGCACAGCGGACAAACCGACGCACTCACATGACTAGATATTCCGGGGATCTTGATTTCCAAATCTTTTGACCTTTTGGGCTTCGTACATGAGACCTTTGCTTCCGCTCTGTTGCCCCGCTGTATCGTCATCAATATGTAAATTGGCCTAATATCATCTCATGATGCATTCATTGATTGATGTGCAGAGATGACTGGACCAAATACAATCTTGTATGTTAATACAACTCAGACAAGTTCCCTCTCTATTCGTTAAACACACCTTTTCTCTGAAGGTTTCTTGTTTCTATTGTCTCCATTTACTCAGACAAAGTGGTCGTAAGTCCACAACAGGCGTGATACAAAAGTCCTCTACTGTGCTTGTAAATCCCCCGGCCCGATTACATGCGTACTGTGCCGTGAATTCTCCACCAACGAACTGTGATTTCATTGGGTCTCAACAAAAGCATGCAGGGGCTGCTGTTCAAATAAACGCACTAGTTTGTCCACAAATGCTATGCATTGGTTGCAGCGATCCTGTCAGCATGGGTTCTATCTTAGTATAATGGGGCCAATCCATGCCGAGGATCCATATGGAACCATGCAGTTCCTATCGCTTCTTCATCTCTCAGTCGTAGTTAGCCGAGGCCATCGAGATCTCTGCGGATCTGGCGGCTGTTCCAAATTGTTTTCTCATCAATCTTCCGGTCCCAGATACAAAGGGTAAAAGAACGAGACAGCATAATGGGTATATTTACGCCTCTCAGTTACCCTGCCATCCCAGAGAGTATCTGACCCATTCCCACCAGTCGACTCATCATTCCCAATTTGACTTCTCCTTGTTATCACATTCAACATGCCAGGAAAGATTGAAGGTGTCGAGGAATTGCTCGCAAGGTGCTCGGGGAAGGAGTTCAAGGTCCCTTACTTACTGTCTCTTTGCCCTGGCTTGACACCATCCCTGAGTCCATTTGAACAACATTTGGACTCGCCAACACAGGCATGGTGTGACACGTAGGCTTGCTTGCCCTCTTTCTTAAAGGCACTTTGCTTACTGATCCAGATGGATAACGAATTCTGAAAGCCGTAGGCGCATTGAAACATTGAACCCGTGGTTACTCGCCCTATACGTGGTTCCAAATGTGAAGGATCTTGATGACCAGGTCATCATGGCTACTTTTGGAGCATGGGTAAGTCAAGACGTAAACACATATGCGCAAATGCTAATATTTTCAGATATTCTCCTGGGATGACTGTGAGCAAATCAGGTGTTTTTGACCCAAGTATCGAGACTAAACTTACGCAGGCCTCGACTTTGGCGACTTTGATCATAAATTGCAAGCGCTGCAAATTTTCAAATCTGAAACCCTCGATAGCATTCAACATGGCATGTTGAGCGAGGATGGCCTCGAAATGGACGAACTCAAAGTCGCTCCGACGCACATATCGGCCAGGTCCACGTTCGATATGGCCAAACTGCTCCGTCGAAGAACAGAATCAGGTATGCAAATCTCGGGTTCCACTCATTCATTTCTTCTCGTAAATCTGACCCAATTGAATAGCATCCCTGAAGCTTTACATTCATGACAGCTTTCGTAAACTATGTCTTGGAGCTGTTGAGGCTCAGACTCACTTTGAGGGAGGTACCATCCTGAGTATAAACGATTACTGGGCCATGCGAATGAAATCTTCCGGGATCGACCTCACTCTCTCAGTTATTTTGTGAGCCAAGTACTATCTCGTTTGCGCCAGATCGAGGCTAACATCGCCAGACTTACTTACCACGTTGACTTTCCGGACTGGTTCTTCACTCACGAGCTTATCACGGAAGCAGCCAGATTCGTAAACATCATCGCTTCAGCGTAAGGACCCATGACAGGAACCCGCTTTGCAGCAACGTTTTGACCAAGCCCAGCACGAACGACATAATCTCACTACGTCACGAGATTGTAAGGTGCCTGCCCCCAACAATCTCGCGCATACTGACGGCGGGCAGAAATGCAAACATGTAGACAACATCGTCCCACTGCTCATGTATCATGAAGATCTCGATATTCAAGGAGCCGTCAATAAAACAGCTCAGATTGTGCGGCAAGCTTACGATGACTACCGATGCACCGAGCCTCTCTTGGTCGAACTTGCGAAAGAACACGACATCGAAAAGGCAATGGACTGTTTTCTTGACGGGTGCCGGAACTCAGCTATAGGGCTTATCCAATGGTAGTAAGTAGTGCACTGGACAATTATTGCGTGGAACTTGCTAAAGAGTTGCCCTAGTTACGATTCAAAGCGATACTTCAAATACGACCCAAGTTGGGGTGAGGTTGACATTACCATCGTGTTAGAATAGCCCAGTACGATTGTGGTGGGGCATGTAGATAAGCTTAAAAGGAGCCTTGTCTTGAGTGAGGTACCAACTTTCCAATAACAGGGTTTTTGTGTCGCATGAAGAATGCCTATTAGTCAGAGACACCCGAGTGGCACCTTACAAATACGAAATATCTTTTTCCATGTTGTAGTTGATGGAGATTGAAACAAGTACTCCGCTACCCTGTAGTACATTGGTGGCATCGTGGCTACCCCTTGATCACATGCAAACCCAGAGTCCAAGCATGACTGGACATCCCGCCCGCGAAATACGCGTCGCTCCAGTGGGATGCACTAAAAAAACGCGTCAAATGCTTACAATGACGTTTGCTGCGGATTGTCGAATCACTTCTCGCGGGTGGTTATCGTAAAACATGCCCATAGAAGACTGCTAGGTACGTAAACCCATATTCAAGGTCCAAGAACAAGACACCAAGTAGAATTAGTGCCAAGAAATAATGTTTTTTATTTTCCGTCGAGAAGTGCATGCTCCCTGGTCAACGAGCCGTGTTTTGACAGGGCCCGTTGGCGACATTGTACATGGCTGCGCCACCCAAAAATCAGGGTCCTGCGTCAATGTGCCTTTTCAGGAGTACGGTTGATTTTGCGCGATGTACCCCTTTTCATCGCAATAACCGAAACGTTAGACGTCTCCAATGCGCTCAGCACGCGTTGCTTTTTATGCTGCACCAGCCTGTTGGTACATGTTGTTTGAGCCAACGACCAAAATCTTACAATGGCCGTGTCGGATCTGCACGTGGTGGACCATGCTCGATCTCCAGTGGGGCAATGTTTTTCCATCCGAGATGTCGCAGGATGACTTGAGCATAAAGTCAAATTCTCCGCTCTCAGGGTGACCAATGAGTCCGGCCTTGGATTCTTGGTGGGCTGAAAATGATACAATCATGGGGGAGCCGAGCTAGCCGAATAGTTTCAGCTCTGCAGGAATGTTATGGAAACACGCAGCTTTTTGATCTCTAATCGGCCAGTGATAGTATGTGAGGGAGCATTGTTGCTGGATGCCGTTATTGTCGGGATTTGTGCTGCCCAAAATGTGGTCATGGCGGCCACAATTTCATCATGGTAAAGGGGTGTACAGTGGGTCTGAAAAAATTTCGCCCGGTTCATCTGTTTCATGCACTCACGTGACTTATGCAGTTAATTTTAAAGAGGTATTTCTATAGCTAAAGTAAAGTAAACTTAATATTTAAAAATTATTAATAGATTCTTTAGTATTTATAGATAATGTTATATATTTTCAAAATTTTAATTGCCTAGTATTTATAAAGATACGAATATTATATTGCCCAGGGTTAGGGTTATGTCTAGGGTTAAACATCTGGACCGGGCGAAATTTTTTCAGACCCACTGTACTCACTCGTTGGGCTGCTGTCATGATGACCCAAGTCTAGCTTATGTCTGCGCCACCACCTGCTTTTGAATCCAACATTCGGCCTTCACTGAACAAAATCAGCACTAGAATACACAAAAAACAACCAAACTTTAAGCTTACCGTCTGCATCAGAGCACACAAAGCTTTAAGCATATTACAACTAGCACCAGCCCCGTTTACCCGTTGACCGTCCATGATTTTCCTGCCTTCTCCAGGGTAGCGCAGAAAAACAAATGAATGACTTTTGTGATGCACGGCAGGGTTCAGCTGGTGGAGCGACGCCCAGATTAAGGCGCTCTCGGGCTCCACCCCCATATTTGATTTGCGCATCTTCCGACGGGACGCTAACCTGTTGAGTAGCGTGGCGGTCCATGGCCCAGCCGCACTCTCCAGCGCACCAATCGGTGATGCCCAGGAAGCGAGCTAGACAGGGCTGACTTAAAGTTAGGGTGCGTACCGGCGATTGAGTGGGAGAAAAAGTGAAACTTCAGCTGTGAAGATGGTAAAAAGTTCAGCTGAATGACTTGCGGCATTTTGCAGTCATTGACGGAGTAGAAATCAATGCAGGAAGAGAAAGAAGAAAAGAGAGGGATTTGCTGCTTCAACAGTTCAGGTCAGGAGAAGAAAAGAAATAACAAAAAAAAACAACAAGCAATTTGCCATCGCGTTGGTCTAGACCAGGCGATGGCTAGAGGCGTTCGCTAGGGCCCAAGCCGCGCAGAGCCGTGGCGCTCACCTGAGGAGCGACGTGACCAGATTGGGAACAAGTGCGCCTCGTATAATTGCTCTAGCCGTCCTGAGGGCAACGGAATTCTGCCTCGTGGCGCCGCGCCTGCTGGTTCACGCGCAGAGACTATTGGATTGCCCGTCTCCGACTGACGAGAGGTTCGCACCAGTGGCTTGTACGCCGCCCCTGACACCTGCACTTATCAGGTCGCATCCGCCCACGCCCGTCTTGACCCCGAAACCGTCTCCCTTTTTCTTCTTCTTCTGACTTTGTTTTATTCTCTGCCATCATTCCTGTCGATCAAACGGTGACTTTCGAGACAAAAACGGTTCATCACATCACAAGAGCGAGAATTACGAAAACCCCGATTCACAATGGTCGAGACACTCTCCACCTCCACCAGGTCCGCCGACTATGGCCTCGGCGGCCTCGACCCTCGCGCCATGGGCTCCATCACCAATGCCGCCGTTTTCGCCGAGCAGACGTACGCTGTGGCCTGTTCCGACATGATTGACATCTTCACCTCGTGCACCAAGAAGATTGCCGGCTTCACCACGCTGGGCCTCAAGGCCCAGGCCTCATGTTACTGGTATGGCCCCCCCAATCCCGCTCCTCGCAAGCAAGTAAATAAAACAGCTGTGGACGGAATACTGACTGCGCAACTCTAGCTGTCAGGGATCAGGCGGAAGCGAGACATTTACCGACGCAATGGGCGACTACGCCAGTACTTGCGCTGACTGGGCTAGCACTGGCGAGCCCTTGACGGCTTACTCTGGTGAGTGCTTCGCATTGATCGTATCCCGCCCACTTGGCTCGTTGCACTACTAACGCGCGATTCTGTAGTCGCCAAGACGTTTGCTACCTTTTGCGAGCAATACACGGACGTTTGCGACAGCGGCTCATCCCCATCAACCTACGCCTACACCACCGACAGCGGCGCTACCACCGCCACTGGCGCTTCCCAGGGTGTCGTCACCGTTACTGGATCCGGGGGCAGCAGTTCCACAAGCTCCTCCAGCTCGAGCTCGCACAAGGGCCTCAGCACAGGAGCTGTTGCCGGTATCGCGGCCGGCGTCGGTGTCGTTGCCCTGCTCGGTCTCGCTGGACTCCTGCTCTTCTTCCTGAAGAAGAAGAGAAAGCCCGTGGCCGCTCCCGCGCCCGGCCCTCCTCCCCCCATGGCCCAGCAGAACCAGCCGCCCCAGCAGCACTACAACGGCCAGCAGCAGCCCATTGTGGCCGCCGGCGGCTTCCAGCAGCCCTACGGCAACCAGCAGCAGCCTCCCTACAACACCAACGGCCAGCAGTCGCCCCCTCCCGACATGCAACAGCAGCAGCAGTACAACAACATGCACCCGGACAACAAGCTGTACGGCACATCCCCCGTCTCGTACCAGCCCTCGCCCTCGCCCCAGCAGACCGCTCCTTCGCCTTACCAGACCCCCTCTCCCTACCAGCCCAATGCCGCTCCCGCCGCTTGGGCGCCTGCCGGTCAATCCCCCGTTCAGCCTGCCGCTGCTGTGCCGCCGCCCGCCAACCAGATGCACTTCGCCGCCGAGCTGCCCACGACAGAGATGGTTGGAAGCCATCTACCTGTTGCGGCTCAGGAGCTGCCCGTCGAGGACCGCACACGGTATTCCGAGCTGCCTTCGGGTGTACCAACGCCCCAGCCGCAGCACGGCCAGCCGCACCACTAATTGCTTCCTGCATGTGAAGCGAGTATAAATTTGTCGGCTGTCAGCATTCCTAGCTGGAATTCTCTGCCATGATGTTTCACGGTGTAGTGATGAGCAAAAGGTCTTTGTTATGCACTCTACGCAGACCATGGCCGTGACTTTTCATGTCCCTGGATGATTGAACGGGACCGAGCTTTTACGCGTCGACCCAAAAACATATTTTATTTGATCACAAGAATACTTATCAGTTGGAAATCGGAGTTTCAAAGAGGGTTGGCAAGGACATCGGATTGAGTGGCCAAACAGGACTTAGCCTTGTATTCAACGATTCATTGGGCCATATATGCATGTCTTTAATATTAATAATAACGATTCATACCTCATTCTGATGAATTTTCTATTTCCAGCGACGCAATGGGTATTTTTGTTTGACCTTTCCACTCGCCCATCCCGGTTGAATCGTTGCATGAGAGCTGAGTGACATTCTCATCATACGTCAGTGGCGCTATGCAGTGAGGCGTGAGATAGCGATAAGAGACATCAAGTGGAGTCCGCCTATTTTACAATCAATCAGCTTCAGCCTTGCCCCATTGCCAAGTCAACCCATCCTTATTTGGGGGTCAGTTTATTCAGCTTTCCTTGGGCCATTAAATTAGCCTGACACAAGCTCCTTGGCAACTTAATAAATACAGCCGGACTCGCGTTCCCTGACTGAATCCACTTTTGCCTTTCTCCCTTCCCGATAAAACTTTCCTGCGGCCCCTAGTGATTTATTGACACAAGGCACCATGTTACCCTCTCTGACTCTCATCTTGACCACGGCTCTTCCTCTGGTTCTAGGCGCACAAAACCCTTGGGGATCATATCTTGATTGGTCTCGCGAATGCAGACCATGCTATGACGATGTGTATGAGACTTGCGGTGGGGGCGTAGCCAGCACCCGCCAAATGGTGGCGTGTGTCTGTACAGACAGTGCCAAGACGAGCCTGAGTGAGTGTTCACAAGACGAATGCTCCAAGGATGAGTTGGGAAAAATGGAAAGCACGCGCCAGAGCTATTGCAAGCGCTACACCACCACGGGCGCCCAGACATCGACAGACTCACGAGCTACGCAAACTACTACTACAACGGACACGTCTACTTCGACTGCGAGTAGCACGACTACCGAGACTAACCTTGCAATGCAAACACATGTTGACTTTGGCAAGATCCTGCTCGGCGCATGTGGAGCAGTGGCTATGATGATTTGAGCATAGTTCTGATTGCTTGTATACCACAACTTGTAAGTAAAATCGAGTTAAAACCCATTTGGGCTTGGTGAATGCTTTTCAAGTGTCAAGATTGTATCAAACTGGTAGACTAAGCTGTTACTGTACATCCGCGATGTCCCGTTAATACAATTGGTTTATCATTTTGAATTCGTAAAAAAGCCATGTGCTGATCTTTTCACCAGTACCCTGGAGAAACCCACTACAAGATATCCCAACGGAGTCCTGGCTGTTGTTGAAGCGATGCAGGAGCGATGCAAGAGCCCCTTGCTGAAAAGCCTTAGGAACTGCGGCAAAGCTGAAGTCACAGACCTCCACGCCACCAGAGAGCCTTGATCTACTTGTCGCTGATCACTCTGCTGGCTCTACTGGCGATACCATGCCTAATAAGTGTTGTATCGCCACCAGCGCGGGCATGTTTTTTCAGTAGAATTTTTGGCTAATAATTCAAAATTAACGACATATCTTTGACGAGTACATCGTATCATGATGGTGCTCCATCACTCACAACCATTCCTGTCCACCCACAGAGATGAGACCCGTTCCAGTCGGTCATTATTCTACACGCGATAAACGCACAGCATCCTGTCCCATCGATGCACTAGGATTGCATCAACAGGCTATTGGATGTCTTTGTCACGAATTCCGCAGCCCTAAAGAACGTCGTTTCCGATGGACATGTAAGAGGATAGAGGCTGGAATGGCAGCTTTCAATAATCAGGCGTAGGGCTGCAAGGATATTTTGTTTGCGGTGGGTCGCATCCTAATCATCCAGACTAACTGGCCGCGGCTAGGATCCGACGGTAGTGGCGATCGCTGTTGACAACGATGCTCACGGCTGCCGAGGCTGACCCAGGCAGCTGGCAACAAAAGCTGTAAGCGACTAGATGGACCTTTCTTTGCATAACAAAAGCTTTTATACGAACTTGGGATCATGGTTATTTGAAAGGATTGTTGAAAAAGAGGTTTTGAATTCCAACTCCCATCTGACTGTTGTGCATTCGCTCAAGAATTGTAAAAGCCGAAGATATTTGTATTAAAAAAGACCTCACTATTCTGTACATTCTACTCTATAATCTATCGTCTATGCTCTATGTCTGTCCTCTATGTCTTTACTTTTTACTCATTCTATAGTGTTGAATTCTGTTTTCTTCTTTTGTTTGATCTTTAGTGACTGATTGGTTGTTCCCTCAATTCTACTCTGCTCTCCTCATCTGAGGTAGCAGCCTTTGAGTGGGGATCTAGAATGCCCAGCTCCAATCTCGCCATGCGACCCTGGTACACACCTCCTTGAAAGTCCAGAGGAGTCTCTTCAACCAAGTACATCCACCAGTAGTAGACACCGCAGAACAGGCTACCTCCGAGGATGTTGCCAAGGAGTGCAGGGATGATGCCTTTGCGCATGGTTAGCTTCGTTATCCCATGAGTGGAGATAAACGTACCTTTCCAGATGTACAAGCCAACGGTCAAGCCAGGGGTACCTAACCAAATTCCCAACGGCATGAAAAACATGTTGGCCACAACGTGGTCGAATCCTAACGCCACAAACGCGAATGTGGGCAGCCACATGCCAATCACTTTGGACGTCACGTCTTTTCCTTGGGTGCCCAGAAAGCATGCGAGGCAAACAAGCCAGTTGCACCCAATGCCGCGGATAAAGATTTGATGCATCTCGGGCGTTATCTGTTTCTTGGTTGTGAACGAGATGACTTCCTCCTTGTAAACTTCGGAGTCAAAGAGTCCTCCATCTAAAGGCCGACGTGTTAGTATGACTCACCAAGACGATATCGTACAGCACAGTGGACACTTACACCCTGCAAGGATGGCCATAACAAATAGAGAACCTAGGAGATTGCCAAAGAAGCAAAGGAACCAGTGTAGCAGCATACGCCACACGGAGAGTCTTCGACAGAGAACGGCCACCAGCGTGTACTAAGCCCAAAATTAAAACGGGTCCTGACGCGGCAGCAAGTGGGTGTAGAGTAAAGAACCCACCATGTTTGTCGACGTGAACAAGTCAGCGCCTGTTAATATTACTATGACCAAGCCCAGAGGGAAGACGGCAGCGCCGATGATCTTGATGAGACCAGGTGCGTTCTCCTGGTACCACGGGGCCGTGAGTGCCGTCAGTGATACGGCGCACCCAAAGCTCAGAATGCAGCCAGCCGAGATGCCCGACAGGAAGACCTTGTCCGGACGCATGTTTCCTTTCTTCACACCAGCTCGACAGACGAGCTCGGCCGCCTCGGCAGGCGTAAACGCCGCCATGCCAGACAAGTCTATGGTGGGATTGGCCATGATGCTTGGGGAGGGAGTAGTGGCTTGGTGGTGTTGTGGCGTCGTCTGGGTGGGAACGGAGTCGAGCAGGATCCTGGCTCCTTTTTCAATGGGTAATAAAGACTCACGCAGGCACGCAAAAACCGTGTGACTGCAGCGAATTTCACGTCTCCAGAGATGCCGAGCTGTTTCAAAGATGCCGAGCAATGTCGAGAAAAGACCGCGAGGGGAGGGTCCACATGGTTAGTAGGTTTAGTCTTCGCGGCCAAGCTGGGCGACTCACACTTTGCGCGCACGTCCCACAAAACTCGCGATAGCAAGCCCTTATCTCTGATGAGGTGATGGATCACGGGAGGCGTTTTTGGTCTCTTCCCCCCTCCCTCGCTTCCCATTGTGGCATCTTTGAGCGGCTCGGGGGTGACTCGGAGAGTCATGCTGCAAGACAGCGTCCCCGAAGAAGTGAATCCACGACTCCGATCCGACTCGATGCCCAACGATTCCAGATAACCGGACGCGTGTCGAGGTCGCTGACCTGTGGTATGATCTAAAGTTGTGGAGTTTTGTGGATAAAGAAATCAACCTTAACCGCTGAAGTGGAACGTTTGGTGGGGGCAGCTCGGTTGTTGCAATCACAGCCACGGAGAGATGAGGGTGAGCGAGATAACTGTGACAAGACAGGTCGCAGCTAAAAATGACTCTTGGCATTGAAGATGAGCCTCAATTTTTCGCCTACACAAGCCTAGCTAAGGATCGAGTTTACTTTGGCCTGTCATTCCCAGCACGTATTAGCGTGTGCGAGAGGGTGCTGGGCAGACTTCCAGATTACATCTGGAATTGCCCCCGTCACATGTTAATAAGAGGATAAAGTTTTCATCTACGCTTATCTCTAAGGGGCACAAACTTAATTGCTGTGGATCAATCGCGTCACCGTTTTGCCTCACATTTAAGGCGTCGTTGTGGGAGCACGGCGTTCTCCCCGGAAATCCCAATCTCCAGATTATGCTTAAAAATTGGGTATCGGCATTTGGAATCGGTCCACGGCACAACGCACTCCGCGCCTCTTCAGTCGCATCGTGCCACGCTGATGCCATCAATTGCTGATGTATTTTGCGACGACGCTCGTTGCGCTAATTCTTCCAGCATGATTGCTGCTCGCCATGCAGCTCGCAGGCTACTGTAAGTTCGCGGTAGATCGCCACCAACCATGTTGCACGATATGTTTCTGCATCGCAGCAGATTGTGGGTCCCGGATGAGAAGCAGAGGGCCACGATTGGCTGGTGTAAACGCTAGACAATTTTTTTGGTGAGGCGGCATGTTCGCCGTGTCACCGTTAGCCTCCTTCGGACACCTCATCCTGGCCCGAGACTTTCGGACAATTCTCCCGGACGGGTCGGCGACCAACGAGAACGCAAGCCACTCACAAGAAACCCCCATTTCGGGACCCATCCTGGTCTTGCGAATGTCGCGACGGCCAAGAGTGCGACGCTTTCGATTGGGTTGTCACCATTTCTGGGGCTAATGTTTTGGTGCCTTCCGGTCAACCGATGGCTGGCCCGGCTTGGCAGGGCTTGGCTTTTCGTCCGTTGTGAACTCGCTTTGTTTGTAGTGCATGGGCTTGACTGCACACCCAAGTATCGGTTCTGGCAAGAATACCGCAGCAGATTGGCTGTCTTTTGATTGAACCGGTCCATAAAAAATGTTATCAAAATTCGGCAAGCGGTCCCAAAAGACGAATTCACAGTGCAGACCCAGACTAAGATTTGGTATGAATGCAATAGCAGGAAGGAGTATTACGCATACTAAATATTTAGTACGGAAACTTAAATCAGCCGATCAGGTTCTAGGTTAAAGCCAGAGATCATGGAGAGTTACCTACATATTGCAACTACTAGTTGCATAGCGGATATTAATAGGATCAGACAAGATAACGACATCAACACCGTACTTCAGCATTTGCTCTCGAAGGCAAGTCTGGCAATAGGCCCAGACTTGTTTTAGATCGATTCCTTCACTCTCGGGAGCTCTGTCTAAAATCGCGATGCCAGAGATCGGCCCTCTCAGTATGCCAATAGAAATTAGCTATAATAAGGGTGTAGTAGAGCGTGGTAGAAATTTTATGGTTGGAAGATTGGGATAGCAAAGAATAGCAAGTTTTAGAGTAGCGGTCGCACGAGGTCACTCCAATACTGAATGAAGAATGCTTCACGAGACCCAAAGACAGTCCCAAGGCCTTTAATAGTCTCATTTATTGGCTTTAATATATTGTGTATCCTACCTAGCCAACCCCTTCCACCATTTGACGTTTTTTTATTCCTAGTGTCCACAGACCAGATCACGAGTCCAGCTCAAGTTCGAGGGGCGAGTGGGGTTCCGGATTCTACTCAACTGCTAACTTAGCTCCGAATCCGCTCACGAGAGGACCGCCGCCTCATGATTATCAAAGGTTGGGTAGCCATGTTACTACGCCGAGATTTATCCTTTCGCAATTGAATATCTACTAATTTGACTTAAATTTGCGAGAGCGATTACTAAAACATATTCAATGAGCCAAGACAGCTCTCGCCACAACCAAATACCGAGCTAGTGCCATCCAGGTAGCGGACAGGAAGACACCCCAGCTTGCTCACGTACGGATGTCTGGTGAGATCTCCAGATCAAACTTTAATGATACCTAATTACGGCTAGAATTAGACCTCTGGATTGGCGAGAAACAATGGGTGTATCTGCTTGGGATTACTCGAATTGTGTAGTCGAAGATTATATACATGTGGAAATATAAGGGACACACTCGTCCTTTAAAAACTGCTATTCCATCCTCCAACAGCTAAACTATCCAACCATGTAATAATAAGTTTTGTTGGTCTTCTAGTAGATAGATGTCACAACGACCCAGCAAAGCAGGTACCGGTACCCTCTTTTCTATCGACTGCAGAAACGGCAATCCCGCCATCAGGTTTAATAATGAATTTATCTAGCAGCCTTAAGCTTGATATCAAATATGAGGTCCGTGTTGGGGGGGATGTGACCAGGGAATCCACGGCTACCATAGCCGTAGTCGCTGGTCATGTCAAGTCGGGCCTTCTCGCCAACTTTCATTGCGGTTACACCTATGTCCCAGCCCTTAATAAGCGATCCAACGCCAATCTTAACAACGAAGTCGCCGCGGCCCACAGAAGAGTCAAACTTGGCACCCTTTCCTTCGGGTTTAGAAGAGTCCTTCAGGTAGCCAGTGTATTCAATGGTGACGGTCTGGCCAACGGCAGCGACGGGACCAGCGCCCTCTTCATAAATGGTCTTAGTGACGCCCATGATGATCGATAACTTTGTAGTGGTAGTGGTTGATTGATGGTTTTGCAGTGACAGAGTATTAAAAAAAGAAAAAGGAATGAATTAGCAAGTGTTTTATGTTTGCACCCTTCTAGTTCCATTGGTGCCTAATATGCATGACTACCTTATCAGCTAAATAAATGCAGACTCTGGCGTGGGTGGGTCTTGGCAACCTTGTTTTCCCTTATCTAATTCAATAAAATCCTTCCCTGGACGTAGTTTTGTGTTCGGAAGTGGAAACTCTTTAGCTCAAAAATGATCGATCTTATGTTCGAAAGATTCCACTACCTACCTTTTGGCTGAAGCTCTTGTGGCTTGCGATTGCCTTACAAACTCTGATGGGATGATGGGACAGAAAGACGTGATCAAATCGCACATAGGCAGGTAGATATCAACCGGAAGTTCTCTATCTCACAAGGGTTAGCCGGAAAGCGATCATTCTAAGAGGTTCAGGCGCCACGTTTACGGGGCTTGAACCTAAAAGGTTTTCCTACGATTAACACAACCGCCCTCAATCAGCCTCGCGAGCGATTTCTCATACGGATGTCATCAATCTCGGTATCAAGTTGATATCACCGACACAGCCCTTATCCACATAGGAAGGGATCTGAGGCCCACTCCATCAGGTGGGCCAGTGAAGGCCTCATAGAGCCTGCGGGTAGCAGCTAGCCTCGAAACACCACAAAGGCAGATTGGCCATTAGTGGATTAGGTTTACCATCAATGGGACTCCAGTATCAGGCCTCGCATTAGCGGGCTTATAGCTGAGAGAAAGCAAAACGGCACCGTTTTTAAATACATCCATATTGGCTGCATTCCTCCGCCAAAAGAAACCCCAATTTTTCTTCAGATCGGTCAACAAATCAACAAGTGGTCCCGCCCGCCAACACTCCACCATAGAATAGGATACGCATGGCGATATTCAGCCACCATTCTTGGTCAACAAGTTAGGTGTTCTCTGGCAGGCCGCAGCGAGCTGTTGACTCGGACCACCATCAAGATTTGAGAACGATTTTAGTTAGGCGATTCATGATAGTCGCGTCATTTTAGTGACTGCCAAAAAGCTGAGCAGGAGACAACGGTATGATTCCGGTGAGCTGCTCGGGGTCTTAGGATTTTCGAAACAGACCTTTGAATGGTACCACCTTGCGTCACAATAGCATAAACACATGAGAAGACAATTTGACAAAGGAGTATTAGGAATTGGCCACTTAGGTTTCCGGAACACTCTTTCTTCTAAGCACACAGGTCAATGGATTGAGCAGCGTAGGCTAGGAGATGGAGGCTAGATCATGATAGCCTGGCTTCTTTACAACTAGCTGGTTCAGGCCAATGTTTGCAAATTAACCACCAATTGTATGCTTTTGGAAAGAGAGGCTGTGCTCTCATTAGCAGATAATATCTTAGATAAAATTTTGACCTAGGTTTATATACAAAATCCACCAAGGCCATTGAAAGCCTTGACATTAATTACTCAAAAAATCAGTATTCTGCAACAAGTCTAGCTGTCACCTGATTCCAGTCCGAAGGGGTTGTCAGCCCCAAAAAGACAAACAGTTTATTCCTTTCACTTCATGAACCTTGGCAACGGCTGCCACCTGGTGCCGGTCCGAAGTGGTTGTGAACCTAATGTTTCAAAGTCCGCACGCACAGACAGTTCATTCCTTTCACTTCACCCTTGTGATAAGGTTTTACCGTCTCGTGATAGTACTTGTAATCCTTTTGAATGGGAGGCGCAGCTGAAGAAAACCGGTCAAGCGACGGCAGTATCAACAAATGCATGCATACCAATCAGTCAATTCACCCATGCCGGTGGCATTTGGCTCCATTTTCAGCTGGCCCTCGTGACGGGAAAAAGACACATAATTTTCTGAATGCAGTTAGACAGAACGCCCTCTTCTGTGCGGCGCCGGTAGCCGATCCAGCTGAGGAGCTGAATCCGATGGCCAAGAGTTAAGCGGTAAGGCAACGGCGCTAAAACATCTAGATCAGTCCAATGACCCTAAGATGCATTTTTAATTGCAGCTAAACCATTGGCAAGTCCAATTCAGAGACAGAGCTAGCGCAGTTGGGCAAGCGAGTGTGCCGTCCACGTGATCAGCTAGTCTTCATCCATGCCTAGACTTTCAGCTTGTGTAAGTGCTCTGGGAGGTTCCGGTTCCATCCTGTGCTGTTTCTGAACAGTATAATACTGCTGCTGAGGTGAGGCAATTTGAAATACCTAAATCACATCTTGAGCACTTTTTTCTGGTCCCGAATCCAGGCTAACATCACCATGAAGCTGCCAATATTCACGCCCGCCAGTCTCATCTTGACTGTGTTGACTTGCAGTGCTGCCGCTTGGGATTTGAGCGGTATTGTTTTCAATAAGAATGATCCTCGATTCCAAGATTATCAAGCTCCTACCGCTGACGATTGTGAGACTCTAACAACCAACAAGAAACTTTTAGAGCTCTGCTGACTTGATGGGGTCCACCTTAAGCCCGCAGTCCATGCCCAGCCCTCAACTCACTCGCTAATCATGGATTCGTCCCTCGCAGTGGCAAAGGCGTCACCGCCCTAGACCTGATCAAAGGAGCATATCTAGGCATGGGAGTATCACTCGAAATCGGCGTCGCGCTGGTGGCTGCCGTTCTACCATCACAGCGTTGGGTTGGAACGTGGAATTTGGAAGACACTGGAGAGCACAACTTGCTTATTGAGCATGATGTAAGCCTTTCTCGCCTGGATCTAGCAAACGGTGATGACAACACCTTCAACGCCGACGTCTGGGCCCTTACCCTTTCAGTGCTACAACAGGGCAATGGCATTGTTACACCGGGACTCATGGGCAAGGCGCAGGGAGTGCAACTGGACGCTAGCAAGCAGCGAAACCCAGACGCGGCCTACGGGCCACATGGAATGGCCATTGCCGCCCTGGCAAATGGTCTGCTGATGGCATGTCTCGGCGATTTCCAAGGCAATGCACCCCTTAGCTATGTTCGTTCCGTGTTTGAGAACGAGCGGCTACCAACACACTTGGGCTGGAAAGCGACGCCCCTCAAGGGAAATGCCGTAAGCGTTCTTACGTTCGCAACCAAATTTTTGACTGGTGATCCTAAGTTGTTGGACCACACCAGTCAGGTGTTGCTCAATTCGCCTGCGGTAAGAACAAGCAGACAGGCAGCCCTGACCGTGGGATCATTTAGCTGACACTAGTGTCTGTAGGAAACTTTCGATACTCTCGTTCCGCCGGGCGGGAGTGGCAACACCCAGAGCGATTTGTTCCTCATTAGCCTTCGAAATTCCATTGTAACAACTCTAATCAACGCGTAGGCCACTATTTCATTCCCAGGCTTAAGAGGATGATTGCTGGTGGCCCTGCTCTAGCGCCCAATTTAGCTGCATTGTTCTGTAGTGTGGGATGGTCACATAGCCTTTCATACGACACTGGAATGCAGGAAGATGGCTATACAAGGGGATCAATGTAACCTGGCTGGATGCATCTCTGCATCGACCTCAAACCAATAGGATTAATTCATCTTGTTCAGAATGTACTGTTAGTTCACAGTTATCTCCGTGTCTATTTCATTGGTCCGTTCCACAATTTTCTCCAATGGACTTTCTTCGATCCAATTATTCTATCTCGGCTTTGAACGGCTGGGAAATGGGTGCCGCGGCTTTCATGAACAGACAACCTTTGGCATAATGTGAATTGGCTCCTTGTGAGGTGAACGCATTTGGGAGTTCACCAACGGCGAATGTCACGAAGATGTTGACCTCGCTTTTGAAGGCAGAATTGACCAATATACGGGTTGGGCTGTTAAGAAACCTGAGTGCTATCTGTTGTTGTTGAGAAGATAGAGCTTGCACAGAGGATGTTTCCCCCATACGGGCATCCCATCCTTTCCATTCGAATACTACCCAGAACGAGAGAAACATTCTACTTATTGATATTGAAGTGTTAGCCTAGTCAGACATAGTATGCAAGGCCTGTTCCGTTTCTCCATTCCTTCAAAAGCCAGGTCGCTGAATCAATACGTGTGTTTTGACAATCTTCTTTTAGTAACATAAACTTATTCTGAAAACTATTGAATAAGTGGCATTTCGAGTCCATGCATGCCATGAATATCTCCCGTTCCTCTTGATTTGGCAAGCGACGGTGAATTTGAGCAACGAAGTGTGCTCGTAGGATCGAGTTCTCGGCGTAGAGTTCCTTTGACCAAGATACATCCTGAATGAAAATTGGGTATTCATAAAGACAATAAGCCGGGCCACTATACGCAAACTCAAAGTCAATCAGCCCGGTCAATTTTGGCCCCGAACCATCCGACGCTTCTTGGAAGAGCATGTTTTGGGCATCAAAGTCGGCGTGAATCATTCGAAACGGTGGATCGAGGTAGGGACAGTTATTCTGGCGCGTGTACTCAGAAAATTCTGTTCCAATTTCCCGAAAAAAATCTGCCAATTCTTGTGACCCAGTGGACTCTGGACGGATAAAAGATTGGAGGTACTCTAGTGTTGAGCTGAAGGGTCCTTGAGGTGATTCATAGCAGGGGCCGATCATGGGACCGATCCCACCATCTTGTAACCAGCCTATTTTATCGAAACGAAGGGATGAGAGCTTGGCAATAACCGATGCAATCTCGGACAAAGCAATTTTCTTATGCTCAAGTGGCAGGTGGCTCCAGCTCTTGTACAGGTGACGACCTGGAAGCCTCTGCATTAGCACAAACGCGGCGCCGACCTCGTTATCGGGATCTAGATTCTGATGGTAAATTTCCGGAACAGGAATGTCGGTGTGCTTTTTGAGATACTGGACTGTAGTAACCTCGCTTTCCTCTTTGGCAGTGTCTCCTTTGACGCGGGCAAACCGAGCAATACAAGAGTAATTAGATTGCATTAGCGAATCATTAGGGGCCTCGTGACTTGCTTCAAACTCAAGGGCAAAGATTTCGTGCCGTGCACCTCTCGTCAGTCGCTCGGCTCGGACACATGTGGCATGGAGAGTTTCTGTTGCCAACTGTATCAGTTTGTCGAGATTGAGATTGAGCCGAGGTGGTTCATCTGAGTCCCATTCTTCGTCCTCGCTAGAGTAAGAAGACATTGTCGACTCTTAAAATGAAGTAAACAATGGGAACGCTAGATTGGTGTTGATAGGTTAGGCAGCATTGAAAAGACAGAGAAGGGCGGTGAAACCAACATGATTAGTCAGCAGCGCTTGGTTAAGAGCAATTTGTCGACCTATAATGATCCCTATGGACTCCATCAGATTGATTCTTGTTTGGCAAGGTTTCTTAGAGAAAGCCTGTGTCGCCTAGTCAAAGAGTCCTCGCGTGTGGATAGAGAAGGGTGACCATGCCTCCACACCATGGGATGGGAGTAGGCAGAAGAAGTCCAGTACTGGTTCCGAGTGACAGAAATAGTCTCCATAAAAATGAACCCAAAACTGTGCCGCGATTTTATAACTCGTATTATGTGTTGATCATGATGGCTATTACCTCGATTATGGTGTCTAGGCAGAAAGCGTAGAAAACCAGGCGAAGAAAAATACCACATCGCGCGTTAAGAAGATGAAAACCGACTTCAGTTTATTTCCATAGAATTATCGATGGGTTGAAGTAGCAATGGTTGTGTCGCCTAAGAAACTCATCAATAATACACCCTATTCATCATAGCATGCTAAGAGGATCCAAGCGACACATGCATCACATTTCACAGCAATAAGCTCGGATGGCAGAGCAACATCTTTCCGAGAATATGACGAAACTCCATCAAAGACGGCTATTGTTGGATAAGAATGACAAACGCATATTTGGGCATCCGTTTGTCATTCTTATCCTATCACTCACCGTTGCATTTCTTGGCATAGCTATTGGCGTAGCAGTAGGTTTTGGGAGAGCTCTTCACGAAGAAAGTTTATACTTCCATGCGTACATTTTTACTAGGCTTTCTAGGTCGAACTGATAAACTTACCTGAGCAAATAAAATTGACTTATCTACCTGTAACTTAGTGTATCCTCTGAACTAGTGCGAAATCCACTGTGATTAGGATTTGTCTGTAGGTAGTGAGGATATTTTTATCACTTTCTCGAGCAGCTTCGATCACTGTATAGAAACATGCTCGTTATCGAATAGCCGTTCCACGAATACGACCTGCAGAGAAGCTGCCTTGATTCCGGATTTTAGCAATATTTCCGTAGCGAAGTTTACTGCGCGAGCTGGCCCCGCAGGCGACTGCTATCTCAAAGAAAACCAGGAACCCTTCTCTACCCCTGGAGAATGGACTTTCAATACGCAGTGCTCTTCTCAGATAGCATCTAAATAGCCGACCAATTAAAGCCTCGAAGTTGGCGAAAGTGGACTTGCGGATTGAGATGGGCAGCTTCACACGGTATACACAGTCCTGTCGTGGCAGACTGTCCGTCTCATGACGACGTCAATCCATACTAGTCAAGGCTGTATGCAGAATACCTTGATGTCTTTTTTTCCTTGACCGCAACTTTACATGGCACTTTAGATGAATTGTCATGCCTCAGTCTAAACCAAAGAGCTCACAATCACATCCTCCGGAAGGCTAGCCGAATTTGGTTAAGGTGGCGCCAACGTTTTTCGAGTGGGTCTAGGTCAGAGCTTGACCAAACTCCACAGCAACCACCCATGTGCCCATCATGAAATGGTGTAAACGAGTTTCTCCCCGCTAATGGGCCTGGTATAGCTCTCCGTATTCTCCTGATCCTTCCTACCAGCCTTGAACCCGCCGCTTAGAAGCTTGAACCCATCCAGCGCAATCTTCTCCAGGCCCCCAGGCATGACGCGGATAGGGTTAGGGTGCAGATTGATTTGGTCTGACTGGGCTCCCCGGCTAAGATGTTGGTACAGGGCTGCGCAGAATGCACGAGCCTTGGGATTGGCAGGCAGTCTCAATCCTGAACAGGCTTTCATGTTAGCGAATTGTTCACACCGCCGTTGCATGGCTGTACTTGCCGTGATAGTCCACTTCCACGCCAAGTGCCTCCCAAACAGCGCCAAAGATGGGCTTTGTCTTGAGCTTTGCGACATCGAAGCCTCCGGCGGCTGGGGCGCGGAAAATTGCAAACTTTCCACCGGGACGGATCACTGAATCGGTTTGCTCCACCGTTGAACCCTGCGAAATAGCGTCAATAGCATAGTGAACTCCCTCGCCTCCCGTAGCCTTACGGACGGCCTCAGGCCATTGGGAATCATGATAATCCACCAAAAGGTCGTATGAGTATGGGGCTTCATACAAGAGGTCGTGTTTTGCGGGACTTGCTGCCCCCATTAGTCGGATCTCCCTGCCAGATGTCTTTGCAGCGAGCCTGACAAACTGGGCCGTGTAGAAGCCTACAGAAGAAGCTGCGCCATAGACAAAGACATTTACTGGCCCATCAAATTCAGCGCTGAGGGGCGCGAAGCCCTCAGTCTCATAGAAGGGACATGGGAGCTGCAAACGCTCGAAGACACCCTGGGCAGCGGTGACACCGCACAAGCTGACACTTGCGGCCTCTTGAAACGACATGCTATCCGAGATATTCCAGGTAAGGTCATAATCAATGACAAGGTACTCCGCAAATGCACCAGGGCGGTCATTGACTGAATTGGCTGCCTCTGGTGTCAGCTTTTGTGGGCTCCCAACTAAGCTATTTCCGACTGAGGTTCAATGACTTACCTCCCTGTAAAAATCCGGCGACTCGTGCCCCGATTTGGACTCGTGGGTCATTGAGACTAGCAAGGCCCATTCCGGCCTCGACCACCTCTCCCGCGAAATCGGACCCCAACACCCGCTCTTCTTGCGCAGCCATGGGATTGACTGCATTCATGAAATCAACATGATTCAGTGCCACGGAACGCACGCGTACCAGGATCTCGTTTTGCCAGGGCTTCGGTTTCGCCACATCCTCAACTGATGTGGACCTTTCGGCAGGCTTCAACACTAGAGCTCTCATAGTCATGGCGATGGTTCTTTTTTAGTCGATGAGTGCAGAATGTTGGTATTGAATGGAATAAAACCTTGCATACAATTGGAGAATATGGGATGTCTTTATAGATGTTCGTCCAGAGCGGCCATGACATCAGAAGCGAACGATCAAGCCAGAGTAACTGCAGCTATCCATCGGATCAACTGATCCCCTGCAAGTAGATTACACAGCCTGACTTTGCTTAATCAGCTACAAAAACTAGTTTTACATGAGAGATTTATCGTGTTGGTCAAGGCTAGATGAATAAGCAGACATATATCGGGATGCTCCACCGTCCTTTGATCTTCTAGAAATTTTAGAGACTCATCAATCGGAGTTAAAATTTGTAGCTCCGCGTATAATTCTTCTAGGCAAAGTTAATAAGCATTGGCTCCCATTAGCCGCCTTGATTGATCTTAGCTCACTCGACGGCGCGCCTGGACATAATACGACATACGTTAATATTACGAAAGCGAGACCGACAAGGTATTTAGATAGAGGTTTGATGCTCAGGATGGTTGGAGCTATCATGAATAAAACATCAAATTGTGACCATGTCCTTCAAATTTGGTGCTCTGGGTGCCATGTTAAGCGCACAACCATGAGAGGCGACTAACTCGAGATGGGTGGCTGAAAATAGGTTGGAAGGTAGCTTGAACACGGGCCACCACCGGCAAAACGGCACGAATGGAGACGCATGTAACACGCAATAAATCACAGTTCCAACCCGCGAAAGCTTTTTTCTTGCCTGATTAATCGCGAAGCATTGATAAGTAGCTTGAAAAAGTGACCGGGGCCCAAGATGGTCAGGATGAGAGCGAACGCCAACACATGTGGGGCAATACACGTAATTTAGACTGCCTGGGATACAGAATCTATCAAAGCCTCTTTGAATCTTAGGAGTAGCGTAATATGGTAGCCTAAAGCTCTCCGGAACGGTTTCCAAACCTGGTTAGTTTGTTTCGCAGGAAAGACATGAGCTCAGATAGAATGGAAGAATATAAATGATCATGGCATCATCCTTTCTTTGCTTTCTTGACCAAGCTTCTCACCACACCGATTCATTGCTTACTTCTCATTCTCCTCACCATCATCATCATGTCTCCCATCAAGAACGTTGCCATTGCCGGTGTCAACGGTGATCTAGGATCGGCCGTCCTCAAGCAGCTTGTTGCCTCCAACAAATTTACCATCACCGTCCTCACTCGTCCTGGCTCTCACGTCACCGAGTCTCCAAATTACAAGGTCGTCGAAGTTGACTACGATTCAGAAGACTCTCTGGCAGCGGCGGTTACTGGGCAAGATGCCATTGTATCGACTCTTGGCACGCTCGCCGTTGCGGCTCAAATCCCGTTGATCAATGCTGCCGCTGCTGCTGGAGTGAAACACTTCATCCCCTCTGATTTTGGAGGAGACTTTGACAATGCTAAAACAAGAGCCATTCCTGTTTTCAACGCAAAGGTTGATGTCCAAGAGCAGCTGCAGGCCAAGGCCGCAGAATCCGGCATGGCCTATTCTTTCATCTACTGTGGCGGGCTTCTAGATTGGGGCTTGGAGCACGACTTCCTGCTCCAGAGCTCGGATTATAAGCCCATCTTGATTAACGGTGGAGATGCAGAGTTTAGCGTCACCTTCCTGCGCAGCGTGGGTGACGCTGTCGTCGGCGTACTTACTCACCCGGAGGAAACAAAAAACCGAAGCATCTATGTCCATGATGCTGTTGTTAGCCAGAACAAGCTTCTTCAGCTGGCAAAGAGCGTTGCTCCTGAGAAGCCGTGGAGCCCAGAGGTGGTTGACCTGGATGCCATGGTTGCCGACTCTGAAAGGAGAATAGCCGCTGGCGAGGTCCACATGGGGGTTGTCATGCCATTTGTCTTCCGCGTTATCATGGACCCGCCCTATGGAGGAAAGTTTGAAAAGGTTGACAATGAGCTGCTTGGTCTTGGTTTTGCTTCAGAGGATGATATTCTTGAAGCTGTGAAGAATGCCATCAAATAAGAGCCTCAAAGATGTGAGGAGGAAGACAGAATTATGAAATTCACTTGACTATTCCGCAAATCATTTTAATTTGAAGTGAATTATGTGCCCCTTGACAACAATGCCTCATGAGTGGTTGTTCAGCTCGCATTTTAAGAACTAGCACCAGCGTGCTTTTGCGTTGCGATTCGCCCGTTCGGATTGTGGAGACAAGCGCCCCGTCTGACCCTGTTGGGAAGATTCTGAGTCAGATTTTTGGCCTCAAGCTTGAACTTGGGGGCGAGTATCGCGCTTACTCAGACCCGCTTTCGCGCTCCAATATTACCGATAGACCCAGGTTTGCAGCTGAAATCCTGTTAGTAAGGATTTCGGGCCCTTTAATTTAATCCCAATGCCGCTTCGAGTCTCAGCCTTTCCTTGCTGAACGTAAGAGTAACCAGGTAAAGTGCTGAATCCCGTCGGCATCTGCTTCCTCGGGATTCTTGGCGTCAGAAATTTCCCAATCCAGCCTGTTGATCTATACCGGAATCCATAGAATTGGGCTTATCTCAGCCCCTGAAGCAATTAATCATGATGCATCACTGGTCAGCCCTATGGCCGACTTCACCCCTCAAAGGATCCAGGAGCTCGGACTGAATACAAGGGAGCAGTGTGGGCAATAGAGTCATGTATAAATACCGCAAGTCAATCGAAACGCTTATTCCACAATTCTATAACCTTTTCCTTTTCTTCATCTTATTCTCATTAGCATCTGCACACTCAAACCCTTGCTCTCGACATGCGGTTCGCATTGTTGCCGGCCATGATGGCCATTTCTTCCTCATTTGCTTGTATATTTCCAAAGCGCGATGGCAGTTCCTCGGGACCGACTCTCATTCTTGGACCAGAAGGCTCAGACCCGAAAACCACTTCATATAGCGTGAACCACTTTGCTTTGAACGTCAACAACCTGGAACGAAGCTTGGACTTTTACACAAAGGTTTTTGGAATGCGGCACATGTTCACCATGCCGTTGACCAAGCACCTCTCAATCACATACATGGGTCATAGCCGCGGCGGGAAAAATGGCACCGGCTATCAGACGACCGAGGAGCTCATTCGGTATAAGAATAACGCTCAGGGCATGATTGAATTGGTCTATTTCAACATCACACGCGAGGACACCCCGGGTCCTCCAAAGCAAACAAGCACACTGAACCATATCGGCATCATTGTGCCCAACACGACGGAAACACAAATTCGGTTAGAGAAATATGGTGTGGAGATTTACAAGAAGGTGGGGGACCCCTGGCCATCAGAGGGCCCCTTGAGTAACCCGTATACTTTGGGTGATGCTTCGAATCTCAGTTCTGAGGACTTTGACGCCATCAAAAAGGCCATGGGAGACATCAACATGCTCAACATATTTGCGGCTGACCCTGATGGCAATTTGTTGGAAATTTTGCCCTTGGATGAGCAAGGACTCTTTGATTGATGCTAAGTAGGATTGGGAGGCAGGCTAGCTCGGTTATATACGGTAACCGCAGGGGAGAATAGGCAGACGCTTTATAAGAAGGAATAAACGATGAGAGATGAATATTTCGCAGATGAATACCATACACTTTTCTCGCTGCCGCCTATCCCTACCCTATACCTTGGAGCAGTCTCGTGTTTGATCACACCCCTAGTGAGCAAATAGGAATTGACACTTCTTCTATTAAGATACAAATCTTAAATGAAAATATTAGCGTCAAATATGAAATCTTGCATCAAATCCTCTTTAGCTTTGAGAGCAATGCGGTATGCCAACAATACGGCATCGCCGACTCTTGATGAACGGATCCGAAACCGGATTGAGGCTTTCAATTAGGCCCATGTTCACTATGAGTATGACAACAACCTAATTCGGATTCAAATACAGTCACCAGCTATTGAGTCAGCACTTTTTCCGATAACGGGCTGATTGACGGGCTGACCAACGACCTGTGTTGCCTGAAGCATGAGGCATCCACTCTGACTGTGCGAACCACCAGGTGATTGGACGTGTGACTCAAGGAATGACTCCTGTTGCTTTGACTCTCTTATGAGCCTGAAATACTTATGTAAATTGTGTCCTAGTTTTAAATCCAGATTCCTTTTGCAAGAAGCAATTACGGACCGAAAACATCATGGCCTCAGTCTCGCCCATCCTGGCGGATCCGTTGCAGGCTAATGCCTACACCACCGCATTTCCACACTCAAATCCTTTGGATAAATTGCGAATTGCAATTGCCAATGAACTCTCAAAGCTCTCGGGCACAGACGCCAATTTAATTTTTGACAGTCTTGACCGATCGACGTCTCTCAACAAAGGCGACTTGATCCTCGCCGTCCCCCGTCTTCGCGTCAAAGGCAGCGCACCAGCTGAACTTGCCCAGGAACTGTTTGCAAAGGTGTGATCAATGGACTTTTTGTCTTAGATTTGACTGACCGTATCTAGTTCAACCATGACCAAAACGCACTTGTCGGAACCCCTACTGCGGAAGGCATTTTTCTCAATTTCAGCTTTAACTCCAACGGGCTTCCCTCAACTCTACTACCTGTCATACTTCAACAAGGAGACGAATATGGTTACAACCCAATCCATGGCCTGCGAAACCCATCGAATCCTGAAGCTGGTAAAAAGACCGTCATTGTCGAGTTTTCTAGCCCGAATATTGCCAAGAAATTCCACGCTGGTCATCTTCGAAGTACCATAATTGGCGGTTTCCTGTCCAATCTATATGAGAAGTCTGGGTACAAGGTGATTCGAATGAATTACCTCGGCGATTGGGGTCGTCAATATGGGCTCTTGGCATGCGCATGGAAGCGATATGGAGACGAAGCTGCATTTGCCCAGGACTCCATTGGCCACTTGTTCGACATCTATGTTAAAATCAGCGCCGACTTCGAGCCCGAGGAAAAGGCTTACAAAGCTGCCAGGAAGCGAGGAGATGACACTTCCGCCCTAGAACAGACCGGCCTTCTTGGCGAGGCAAAGGCATATTTCAAGCGAATGGAAGATGGCGACGAGGAAGCCTTAGAGTTGTGGAGTCGCTTTCGAGAACTCAGCATCACGCGATATGAGGAGACATACGCCCGTCTGAATATCCATTTTGACGTTTACTCAGGCGAATCACATGTCAAGAAGGAGTCTATGGATGGTGCAGAAGCGGTACTTAAAGAGCGACAGATTATTGAGTTCAAGAACGACGCCTGGTTGGTCGATTTCGAAAAATACGGCGCCAAGGCACTCAATGTCGCCATCACCCGAAACCGAAATGGTACCTCCAATTACCTACTCCGAGACATTGGAGAGGCCATGCAGCGATATGAGGAGTATCATTTCGATGAGATGCTTTATGTGGTAATGTCTGAACAAGAAACACACTTGAAGCGTCTTTTCAAGATTTTGAGCCTTATGGGCGACCCATTCGACTCCATGTCGAAGAAAATGAAGCATGTTACTTATGGCAGGGTGCGTTGTGTACACTCACCACATTTCTCTTATCCATTCCCCTTCCACTCTTACCTCCCTTTGCTATTCACTAGCCGTGTTACATTTCCATAACCTGCGCACCACAAAGCTACGCACTGAATCCTAATACTAACGCAAATTTACCAGGTAATTGGGATGTCTACCCGAAAGGGGACCGTGAAGTTTCTTGATGATGTTCTTACTGACGTTGGCGATTTCATGCATGATGTCATGCGCCGAAATGAGCAAAAGTACTCACTGGTTGACGACCCTGTTCGAACGGCTGAGATCCTCGGCATATCTGCCATCATGGTACAAGATATGTCAGGGAAGCGAATCAACGAATATAAGTATGACAAGGACGAAATGACTTCCTTTGAGGGGGACACCGGACCGTACCTTCAGTACGCGCACGCTAGGTTGTGTTCGATTTTCCAAAAGGTTGACTTTTCTGTCGATGAAATGCTGAAAGCTGATTTTTCTCTCCTTTCGGAATCGCCTCATGCCATTGGCCTACTCCGAGTATTGGCGCAATTCCCAGACATGGTCAACCAGGCACTCAAGACCTTAGAGCCAACGACTATTCTAACATACCTCTTCAAGCTCACCCACAAGCTGAGCTCGAGCTATGGACACTTGAAGGTAGTCGAACCCGTTGAGGGTCCTGAAATGTCGCTTACACGAGCCGCACTGTATTATGGTGCCCGCCAGGTACTTCGAAATGGGATGGCTCTCCTTGGAATCACATTAATTGATCGGTGAGACTGAACTGCCCTTTCGATTGATGACAAGATTACTAACACTCTGCAGAATGTAGCCACTTTAAAGCTCCCCGCTACATAGATAGACTATTATTCCACGACTCCATTACCTCTTAAATCTGTAGCATTAATAATATCTTTTAGGCGTCGAACAGCATACCATTACCGATTGCCATCTTTTGCTTCCTCCACTGCTTCTTTTAGCCATATTTCCCACAAGTCTGTCCTGGGCACTGCGCCACTGCGGCTGACCCAACCGGTCATCTTAGTCTCACGGATGGCATACCAGAGGGAGCGTGTGAAACTGGGTCTTCCGTCTTGCGTATCTTCCACATCAGTAACTTTATCGGCGTCCAGCGTATCTTGTGGCGTAATATCTTGCCACTCATATCGCGGGAATTCCCAGTGGGTGGTCGAAGGCATGAGTGCGACAAACCAGTAGACGGCATTCAGCACAAGATAGGTTACGGCAAGCGCCGCCTGCATCGTCCACGAGGCATTTCCCATCAATATCACAGCAACCATAAATACAATGGTTCCAGCTCCGACGCATGAACCGAATCCCGTCGTGATGGCTTGGCTAATGTCATCGGTCCCAAAGTACAGCTCCCGAGCAACGTCTTCAGTGCACCTGATGATGAGAAACGCCCCTTCTTTTGTGCGTATTACAATATCACCGTCGGGAACACGCATTTTTGATCGGGGATGCTCACCCGGCCTGCCCGGCGGACTCCAGAGAGATGCTGCACAGAACATGGTTGTTGCCGAGGCAAGGAGGACAATAGCTAGAACTGCAGGGCCATCTGCAATGATGATGGCCCAAGCGAGGAGACCAATCGTGAGAAGAGTGCTGACCAGGCTGAGAATATTGTGGGGCGAAATTGTTTTGGCCCTCATCATAGGCGCAGGGGGTTCAAGATACGTCTTCATTTTCTCGATAGCGGTGGCTCTGCGCATCGGAGGGGTATATTCGGGCTGCTCCTCGTTGGCATCATGTCGCATGACCTCCATATCCACAACCTCACGTCTGCGATGCTTGATTTGCAACATCCGTACGCTGAAAGGCGCAAGCTTCGCGATGGGATAGATCTGGTTGGCGATGTAGGAGAGTTGCGACAGCACAGTGCCCGAATACACTCCAACAACTGAGGCGCTGACTGAGGCGAGAGCGATGCGCCGATTTGGTCGAATCAGCGCTTGGGGGGCTGGGATGAGGCGGGGAAGAAGACAGAGGTAGGAGGCTGTCATGGGCTCAACGCAAGTCTCGGTCGTAGTCTCACCTATGACGGCCAGAAGGCCGACGGCATCAAGCTTCCATCCATTGCGGGAATTTGGAAATTCTAGACCCATAGTTGCGCTGAATCTGGACGTTGCAGACTGTGGCGCCAAATGCTGCGATAGCGTTTAGTCGGACATGAGATGTCTAAGATTGTGGCTTGATGACTAAGCTACCATGTTGTGTGAATGACCTATTATTCTTGAGTTGATTATATGGAAAGACTTGGAAAGCTACGTTTTTGATATTTATAAAAAAGGAGCGTTGAAAAGTATTAATTAATTTTTAGGGAAATTACATAACATTGTGTGAGTTTATTCGCGTTAATTTATCAGGAAGGCTTCTCGTGGAACGCGATTAACGTAAAACAGTTTGCAATCTTATTGAGTACGCATTTATAGCAATTTGACGTCTAATGAAATTCCTCTATGTTATAGTACAAATAAAGCGACGAGTCCATATCACCCTACTCGAAACAAACACTTGTGTTCTGCTTGCCGAGTTGTCTTCCGTCGATGGATGCTGTAAACTCCACACTAGCCCCGGATGGGACCATGGTCACGACATAGTCCATCCTCTTGAGGGTCTCTCCGGCAGAGTTTCGGTACTCCTTGAGCTTCTCGTAGGGGATGTCGAGCGTGCACTCGATGGTACCCAAAGATTTGACACTCTCCGTGCCTCTGTTTGGAGGCTCCATGTCCTCGCACTCGTAAATCCTTTCCGACCATGTGCCGCCAAAGTCTTTCCTGTAGGTGCGGTAATACGACTTTGTGACTGGGTCCTTCTTGGACACGTTTTCTCCCTGCGGCTTGTTAGCGGAGACTCCAAGTGTGAAGTAGAATGAATTGGTGCACATACCCTCTTCAGGAACCAGGCCATTTGGTTGTTGGATTTCCAAATGCATTCGTCCGTGTCCCAAACCTTGTCCTCCTCGCGATGATCGCGGTTATTGAATCGCTCCTGGTACTTGACACCGTAACTGGCTCTGGAAATGGTAGATGTGACCTGGATAGGTGTTTCCATATTGGCTAGGCTCTCGTCCCCAGCGATGCCGGACGCTTTGCCTTCCATGAAGCCCTTGTATACAGCGCCTCGACAAATTGCGGTACGCCTGCAATTATTAATAGTTAGATGCATAGTTTTATGATGGGGCCATAAGATGTCGTAATGATTAAATCGTAAACTCACGGTTTCAATCCAGCGGATTGTAGAACATTGATTCCTGCTGCAGCATGTCTAGTCTTCAAATGCTCATACAGATATGGGCTTCCACCCAGACCTCCGACGAGGATTATTCCCTATAATTCATCAGAAATGTCCAAAAGGCACCTGCATGAAGCTGAGGACTCACCGTTACTGAGGAGCCCTGCTCTTTGGCCTTGCGGATTTGTGCATCCACTAGTTTATCAATGTCGGCGAAGACGCCGGTAAAGGCTTTTTCGATATGAGCACTGGGCGCGGGACGTGTTAGTTAAACTATGCGTAGATCATCGCTGGGATTACGGTGGTTACCTGTTGAAGTGGATACGACCGTTCTTGATAAATGGCTCTTTGCTTGTGTCATTCAGGCTCTGCTTCTTGAAGGCCTCGGCCGGAATAGCAACAATGTATTCCTTCTTGGTGTTCATAGGTTTGAACTGGGGCTTGATGGACTGCTCCCACTCTCCCTTCATGATGTCTTTGATACTGGCCCTGCTGAGCTGGTCCCATCCTCGGCCTAGCCGGTTCTTGACGATACTCTCAAAGACCTCGTCGATGAAGATACCACCACAAAGGCCACCTGTGAAATTTTGGTTAGCTGCTGAATATGACACTAAATGGTTTCGACTAACCTGTTCCTTCCACTGCCTCGTGCATGTGGATTGGATCAACGGATCCGATTTCATAGCTGATAAGATCCTGATCTAGTTAGAAAGGTATAGTAGGCGGCATCGGGGGGAAGACTTACAACCGTGCCTCCACCGGCATCACAAACAAGGTAGACCTCTCCCTTCTTCACCTTCCTGCTTGGCTCACACAAGGTTGACAGTGCAGCTGCTTCAGGCTCTGGCGCAAAGATCAAGGTTGTCTGACCTGCAGATCGGTTGTCTAGGATCCCCGCTTTCTTGGCGGCCGCCTCCATGTCCTGTCGTGCATATCCCTTCCAAATAGCGGGGACTGTGATGACGACATGAAACTTCAAGGCCTCCAACACATTCTCACCACGGTCCTTGGTAATGGTGTCGAGCACATGTGCCCAGAGCATTCGAAGGTAATCAGAAATCAAGTCGATGGCCGTCTTTCCAGTCTCACGCAGCATCTTGCGGGCGCGGAGAAGGAACTCGGAAGCCCGCAGCTCGGGAGAAACATCCTCATCTTTCAGAAGCAGCAGCTTGAACCAGCGGATAGGGTCCACATCGCTGTCTATGTCGTATCCCCACATGATCTGGTCATCCTCGTAGTACAGCTCAGTCGGCGCCTTGCCTTCTTCACGACCCGAGCCAGGCCAACTGGTAATTAGATTGATCTGATCGCTCTCAAAATCGGTCTTGGTGGCCCATGCCACTCCAGAAAACCTGCCTTGAGGTAAGGGTAATGATGCACGCAGCAGGAGCCATGGGAACTTACGTGGTGCCAAAGTCAATGCCAATAATGACAAGGTCATCGTCCTCTCCGAACTCCGAGTCGGAGTCGAAACCTGAATCAGAGAGTCGGGGGTGGGTAGGAAGCTCGTCACTGTGTCGCATGTTGATTGAAGGTGGTTTGGGTATAGTAGAAGATGACTTGTGAGATTTGAATCTCTTGAAGAGTGTGGAAGTAAAGTGCTTGATGCGTTGATGTCTCATAGTAATGGTTTGATATAACAAGACATGAGAGCTCTTATATTTAAGGATTTAAGGAGGCCTCAGAGATCGGATGAGCGTCAACCGTGAGCTACAGCCTACATGACATGACCCATCATCCCGTCTCGGCATGAAATGATCTAGAGCACTGCCCGTCATCAAGCTAGATGGATCTAAAACCTTGCTGCTTCTAAGCGAAGACAGAAATTCATGATCTTCTTTCCTTCCATGCAGGATGACTCCACGTGGGACATGAATACAAGCTGAAACAACAGCACTGTGGTGGATTGCTGCCCCAAAACAAGAATCGCCACCAGCCACCAACAGGGCTAAGCCATCACTATCAGCCTTGTTACCAAGGCTAGAAAGCGGAAATCGGCGGTTCGGCACGTTTCCAGGCTCGAATTGTGGCAAGTCAAGGCAGAATTCAAGATTGTGATGTTTGATGTCGCAAGTTATGCACGACACGATATGCGCATGATGCACAGCCCACAGCCCACATGACGTGGTAAAACGCTAGCGAATCGAACACCCGAAACGACCAACTAAGCTGGGCAGCACCAAATGGATATTTTGGCCGTCGCCGTCTATCAATAGCGATGCTGCAGAATCAAGGAATTGTAGAAAGTGGAAATTCATTTCCGGCGTAAGCTCTGGCGGATTGAGTATACGTGTTATTCGGACAAGGCCGACCGGCCAACTACCATCAATGCGATGGCGAAGAGATGATGATATTTTTGCCACGAGCGTCTGGGCTGATTTTGCCTTGCTAGATTCATGCGTTGCATTTCCTGATAAGAACGCCGATCCCCATCACGTCAACTAACTGCTTAACCCCTCCTCCTCCTTCGATTATTCGCATTGCACCTCAATCACAGCAAACTTTGTTTCCAGAATATTCTATCTAAATTATCACACACAAGGCAAAATGGGAGACAGCGACATGCTTGATGCCCCAGCGGCCCCTGGCACTGATCCCGTTCCACAGCAACCCACAACCGAAGCCGCTCAACTAGATCAGGTGAAAGGTGATCTAAACGAAGAGATTCAGGCTCGACAAGAGGCAGAGAGAAAACTCAAGAAAGTGAACGAGAAGCTACAATCTCTCCAACAACAACAAGAGAAAGACGTAGCCGAGAAGGAGCAGTTTAGGAAATCATGGAAGAAGGCTGCTGTGGAGATCGACAAGCTCCGAAACACCGGCCAAGGCTTCTACAAGCTGACAGATGAGTATCTCGTTGACCTAATTTCACAACTAAGATACACCATTCGAGACTTTTCAATCCAGTATTTCGATGGCCATCCACAGGAGGCTCGGATGAAGGAACGTGTAGGGTGGCTTGATCGACTCGGAAGCTTCAGCCCCGACACTGCTTCTTACTCTGGCTATTCGGGCGTCAAAAATATCACACGTCGAGACTCCATCAGCTCGGACCAAGATGCCTTCGAAAAGTACCTACGGAAGAAATATCAAGGCTTCCTGGAAAACACCACTTCGGACAAGACCTCCTACGAGACCTACCTGAAGCACCCAGAAAAGTGCCACAAGATCATTCAAGCTTTCCTATGGGAGGTAATCCTGTGCGATGTCTTTGACATGTTCCGATGGATGAACGAGAAGAATTCCAGCCGGGTCTGGCATCTGAGAAGATTGCTTGCGCCAAGTATGTGGACCCAGCCGAGTCGCCACTTTATTTCATTTTGATCGCTGATCCGCAACTATTTAGAGAACCAATCCGGACCAGCCGGTAAAGGCCGACCAGACCCTGAAGCAGAACGAAAGTTCCAAATCTGGAGTGCCACCACGACCGGGCTCATCTTTGATGCTGCCAACCCTGAGAAGGATCCTGACGCTCGTGCAGCGACTAAAGGTTTCAAGGCCGACTCTGTGGCAGCCATCAAAGACACCATCATCCACTGGTCAAAGCCTGATGCCCGTGGCTTGGAGGAGCAGCTGCACATGATTCTGGACAAGGCACTGGCATTGGACCAGGAGATCACTAGGCAGGTTGCGCGCGTGGTGTGGGTGTTTGACTGGGAGCGCACGCCTAAGAATGGATTTGATGAAACCACTATGGAGCTGGAGAAAGGCGACACGCTGTCTCGAAAGGATGCGGAGGTGCGATTTGTGGTCGCTCCGGGCGTCGTCAAGCGAGGCAAGTCTGCTGGGGATGGCTTCAAGAAAGAGACGAGTCTTCTCAAAATAGTGGTAGCGTGCGATTAACTTCTATTATAGAATTTTGCGATTATTAGCGTACTTGACGTTGTGAAATCAGTTTTAGATTGATAGATTTTGATAATCGCGCCAAAGATTCGTTGCTAAATCTCTCGGTTATAGAGCCCATGTCCAGATCAAAGCTTGGCGAAATATTATAGTACATGTTCAATATTAGTCGAGTCTTTTATTGAATTTAGCCGTATTAAAGATGCCATTCATTGCCTTTTTATCATAATCTGTATTCAATTTAGTTTTGTTTGATTTTAGCACTACCTATTGATATTTGTGTCATTCAAGACAACATTTCTGTGTTCGCACAGCCCCACCCTAGACCGCCTCGGCAAAAGCAGCATCATTGAAGTATAGTACACGTGCATGTGGGTTAAAATTCTCAACCCCAATGTATTATATAATTTTTAACTAGGGAGTACTGCTTTTAATTAAGGGTTTGTGATCAGCCGCATATCTTATTTTATGCTTCGGTGGTGGTGCACGGCACTAGAACTGATGAGACAAAGATGATCAACAGTATAACACACAGGTGAAAGTCTATTTGGTCAATCATTAAATACTTTGGAGTTCATTACTGTCTCCATCTATCAAGTATACTTTTTGTCTATCATTATTTAGCCTTAATCCACTCGCTTAACACTTCATGAAGAAACCGTTCCATTCGTCCTCTGCCTCGTTACAGGTTTCCTTCTGTGCCTGAGTGGCACCGACGGTGCATCCCTCATCAGTATAGAGTGTAACTGTGAGACGTTAGTTGTTGATGCCCAAATTCAATGGTAGTTGGGAATACTCACGGGTGCAGTTGGCGTTGAGGTCCTGTACATACACCGATCTGGTGATGTCTCGGAGAGGTGTGCATCGGTTCAAGCCGTCTTGGAGGACAGTCCAGATTCCCCAGTTCTCCTGGGAGCAGCCCTGCTGGCCGAAAATGCGGAAGTCGCCAATGTGGATGTCGGAGCGAACAAAAGGGTGGGAGGTCTTGGCGGATGCGCCGGCAGCAAGGGCGGCAGCGGAAGCGAGGAGGGTAGTGACACGCATTTTGGGATTGTTGTTTTTGATTAAGGTAAAATTAAATTAACAAGATGGAATTGGTGAGAGTGTGATGAGTTGTAGAATCGAAAAGCCTTGGCATTGAAGGGAGATTGGGGATTTAAGTAGGCGTGAACCGACATCATGAATGAATGGGCCAAGACCGGGATCAATCAGCGAAGGAAGAGACGATGGATGCATGGTGGGCCGAGCAGGCAACGAACTAACGAGCGGACCTCGCGTCGAACTGGTAACGAAAGCGAAAGAATCTCAGTCAACTTGAAACAGGTTCAGCATGGTGGACGATTATTGGGTTTCTGTATTTAGATACGAAGTGACGCTGTCTAGCGCTATGCATGATTGAGTGTACAAGCCCGTCTGAGAGGATAAAATCAGCGGGGCTGGTCAATCGCTCCACTTCAATGTGTGGCTTCATGCTGTGACGAAGGCTTGACCGCCCTAACTTGTTATGATCAGTGCATGCGACGGAGTTTCGGCACACGCGTGGCGCATCCTGAGCACGGATATGCTTGCGGCTCGTCGGGCTTTTTCTTGGGCCTTGACGAGAATTGTGCCCGCAGGCAGAACCACGGCCACTTTACTTGGTCGCATGATTCTCTGTTCGCATTGCGCTCAACTCTAAACAAACAAAAAAAAAAGTTGAACTCGCGTCAGTACTTTAACTGAGACTGGCTTTCCGAACATGCAAGTGAACGGTATCACCCCTGACGATCCCTACATCATAGCGGCTTAGAGGGTTTACCCACTATTATCCGTAGAAGGCATGTAGGATCACACTCATTACTTTACAGCCGATCCTACCATGAATTTAATATTCTGGTCGTTGAATATGAATATTTGTTGGGGAAATGCGGAACTGGCACAGCTCGAGTGGTATTAACGATGCTTTCGCTGTGATCACCAAGGCAGTCTAAGCGGAACAGGTCGACAGAGAGATCCAACCCACTGACGTCAGGTAGCTGCACAGTACTGGCGTCGTTGCTATGGAGGTGATGGGAACCTAAAATGACATTCAAGCATGTCTATGATGCTAGACATTGTGTCACACAAACAATTGTCTGACATATTTCGATGCAACTGTTCACTGAAGAGGTGCAACAAAGTCTTGAACCCCTAAGCCTAGAAACGCGATGTTCTCATGACGCAGACCTGAATCGGCCGCTGACGTCGGATGTACGGGAATAGGCGGAAATACGGTTGAGAGCATCATCGTCGTTTTGTCCGCCGTCGCGGACGAATCGCGCAGCGACTGAGTCACGTGTCGACTTGCCTCATTTTGTCAAGTCGCGGGGCCGTTACCTTTGCTTCCGGGGTTTCTTTGTAAACGGCGTGAACATCGAACAACCATCAGCCTTCATGTCGAAATGGGCGCCAAGACTTCCGAAGACGATATTCCCGGTGGAAATGGTATGAGCAATAACCGCCCCAACTCCCCTGTGTGTGATGAGCACTGACCGGGAACAGGCCGCGGACCCCTCTCAAACGACCCCTGCTCCGTTGGCGGAGAACCTCGCGGTGCCCATCTCGGCCGTGACGGAGACGGCAGCCTCGGAGACAAAGGAGGCGGCGACGACGACGACGACGATGAAGACGACGCTGGCTCCATGCCGCTGACGGCCGACAAGAAGAAAAAGAAGAGAAAGCCAAACAAGAAGAAGAACAAGAAGAAGAAGACTGCCCTAGTGCAGTCATCACCCCCCCGAGTGCCGCTGACGGATTTATTCCCCTCCGGAGAGTACCCCGTTGGCGAGTTTCTCGAGTATCCCAACGACGTCAACACGGCGCGCACCACGGCTGCTGAGCAGCGTTACCTTGGTCGCAAGCACATTGAGGACCCGACGTTCCTCAATGACTACCGAAAGGCGGCCGAAGTGCATCGCCAAGTCCGGCATTGGGTTCAGGACAACGTCAAGCCCGGCCAGACTCTTACCGAAATTGCCACGGGAATTGAAGATGGTGTAAGGGCTCTCCTCGGAAATCCCGCGCTGGAGCCAGGAGATGGGCTCAAGTCTGGAATGGGCTTTCCCACCGGACTTTGTCTCAACCATGAGGCCGCGCATTACACCCCCAACCCAGGCCACAAGGATGTTGTGCTGCAGCACCAGGATGTCATGAAGGTGGACTATGGCGTGCACGTCAATGGCTGGATTGTCGACAGTGCTTTTACCATGACTTTTGACCCTGTCTACGACAATCTCTTGGATGCGGTCCGAGATGCAACCAATTCCGGTATCAAGGTAAGTACCGTGCAATTGCTGATTATAGACAAAAAAAAATAGTTAACAGAGTTACAGGCTGCTGGAATTGATGTCCGCATCTGCGACGTAAGCGCCGCCATCCAGGAAGCCATGGAAAGCTACGAGGTCGAGATTGGCGGCAAAACGTACCCGGTCAAGGCAGTGCGCAACATTTGCGCCCACGACATCAAGCATTGGCGTATCCATGGTGGCAAGTCGATTCCGTTCATTAGAAATTCTGATGAGACCAAGATGGAGGAAGGGGAAATCTTTGCCATCGAAACGTTTGGAACGACGGGGACCGGCAAGCTGCGCGATGATGTAAGTCACACGTTCTCAACTTTTGATCAGCGAACATTCTGACTCGATCAGGTTGGCATCTATGGATACGGGCTCAACTATGACGCCCCTAATCAGATGGCGTTGCCGTTGGTATCGGCAAAGCGCCTGCACAAGGTCATCAAGGAACAGTTTGGCACTATTGTCTTTTGTCGCCGCTACCTTGACCGCCTTGGCTTGGATCGATACCTGGCTGGGGTAAGTGCTTTCGGTACTGCATTGGTAGGAGATGTGCTGATCAAATGGAAAGTTGAATTGTCTGGTTTCGAATGGCATTCTGGATGCTC
Organism: Calonectria pauciramosa; assembly: GCA_017140785.1. Lineage (NCBI taxonomy): Eukaryota > Fungi > Ascomycota > Sordariomycetes > Hypocreales > Nectriaceae > Calonectria > Calonectria pauciramosa. The sequence goes on from JAACIZ010000013.1 coordinate 1,615,360, forward strand.
ACCAGCAGCTCGCCGATGTCAAGGGATCGTATTCTGCCCAGTTTGAACATGTAAGTCTGAAACAATGTTTTACCAGGTACCGTGTGGGAAGCTAATGTAATCTCAGACATTGTTGATGCGGGAGTCGTGCAAGGAGATTCTTAGTCGAGGAAGTGACTACTGATTGGTAGATTGTTTTGACCAAGGGAAATTACTGCGATTCCTTGATCGGATCCAGTTCCTGTTTCAACACACCTTTGGCCGGTTTGTCATGGCTCAGAAGGCACTTTGTTGCCGCCAGGCTGATTCAACACGCCCAGATTTACTTTCACCACACTCGCTTTTTGATCTAGTTTAGTCTTGCCTTCTTCATGCACGCAACATGATTGTCTGCAAAATACACAATCGCAACAAGATCTTCTTCAGCATTCATTTCATGTGACCCTCGCCTGTAAAATACGACACTCCTCGCCCCCCTTCAAAGGAGGGGTAACGCGCAGTGATGGTATAACTGGAGAAGTGTCACTGTTGTACGTTGCATAGTAGTTATGCTCTTTTATGCTTAGGCTTGTGCAGACAATGAGCATTCAGTAGCCCTAGGGGGAACCTCGGCAATGGCTTGACCCACTAATGATTGGATCACATCTTAACCTACCCACCGTGCATTCAGTGATGTTGTAGTTTGGGGGAAAGAATCTGGCTAGAGCACGGAATTGAAGCGCTCGCCCCGCGGAAGGAGATAAGTCTTGAGAAACAAAAGAACTAACCCCAGCACGACCTACATCAAGCCTCGCTTTGCGACGAGACATCCCTTAACGGCGGGACCGCTAGAGCAAATGGAACAGGGTGCCACGGACCTATATTAGCGTGAACCTTCGCTCGACTTGCGGCTATTCAAACCGAAAAGCTTTGAGAACATCGATAGGGACCTGCATTAGAAATATATTAGGGCTTCGCTGATAGCTGTTCTCTATGTCTGTATATACCGTTGCCCGGATGCCGCCATGCCCATCCCTATCAGATATTTTTTAGTCCGATGTCTATGGGATAGATATCCACAAAACACACAGACCCCTCGGACCCCTTGCGCTACCAGCTGGGCCGATCGCCATTTCAGTAGTTTTTGGCCTAACCTATAGCGATGAATAGCCACCTGAGTAGGAAAAACATGACTCATGGCCCAGTTATTTATGACCTGGAGTGGCAGTCCCAAAAGGGCGCGAGCTTCGATCAAGGGTGCCAACGCGTCCAAACCTATCCTTGGCCACCCTGACATGTTTTCCTTCAAGTTCATGCTGATCACATTCAGCGTCCTACTCCACTGTATTTCGGGGTCATCGGGTTCTGCATCTAAGCCGCGTCTTCCCAGCGAGAGAGGGCATCTTCACTTGCTTGACGGCGTTGCCAAAAACGTCGGGGCTCTTGTTCAAGATGTTAGCAGTCTGTTGAACGGGTTGACAGATCCGACATCAGTGCTGCATGCTCTGCAAGGAATAGTACCAACAGCAACACCGAAAAACATTGACCAGGTCGCAGCAACGCTAAAGGCCATCGGCATTGCTGACAAGGCCAGCTTTTATGTCAACATCGGAACTCAAATCAAGGCAGGACTCGTGACGCCCTATGACCTTGCGGACCCTGTTTACAATCTGGGCGGGGAAGAAAACTCCCACAGCAACAAAAACACTGCTGAGCCACAGTCTCCGGTTTACCCCAAGAAAGGCAATTCCGATGCGCCCTATTCGGTTCCCGAAGCCCAACTGCGGGCAGCAATCCACATCCCCGCCACGTTTACGTATGGCCAGAAACCGCCGACCATCTTCATTCCCGGCACTGGGTCCGTCGGCGGAATCAACTTTGCCTCGAACATCCGCAAGCTCCTCACCAATGTGTCGTACGCGGATCCTGTCTGGCTAAACGTCCCTGGGAACATGTTGAACGATGCACAGGTAAACGCGGAGTACATCGCGTACGCAATCAACTATGTTTCCGGCATCAGCCGTAACTGCAACATCAGCGTCATCAGCTGGTCGCAGGGGGGTCTTGGCGCGCAGTGGGCGTTCACGTTTTGGCCATCGACGCGCTCCGTCGTGTCGGACTTTCTGCCCGTGTCCCCGGACTTTCACGGCACCGTCTTGGCCAACGCCCTCTGCCTCTCCGCAGGTGGTCAGGCCGGACTCGGGCCCTGTGCTCCATCCGCCCTGCAGCAAGAGTACACGTCCTTGTTCGTGTCGACGCTGCGTGCCCGCGGCGGTGCCAGCGCCTACGTTCCGACCACGACCATCTACTCGGGATTCCTGGATGAGGTCGTACAGCCACAGTCTGGCGCGAATGCGTCGGCGTACCTGCGGGACGAGCGCGGCGTTGGCGTCACCAATGTTGAATTGCAGAAAGCTTGCGCTGGACACCCAGCCGGATCCTTTCTCTACGAGCACGCCAGCATTCTTGCCAGCTCTCTCGCTTACTCGCTCGTAGTAGATGCGCTGAACAATGAAGGTCCTGCCGATCTCAGCCGCCTGGACTTGCAGACCGTATGTGCCAGCTATGCAGCCCCTGGCCTGTCTCTCGAAGACGTGGTGGCTACTGTTGGTCTTACGGCTCTGGCTGGGTTGGCATTGCTCTCATCCCCCGTCAAGCAAACTGCGGAACCAGCTTTGATGCCCTATACGACTTTATGATCTTACGATCACAAAGTAGAGCGCCCGAGAGCCATTTTACCAACAAGAGCAGCCAAATGGTTGAAAACAGTCAACCCGTTGGAGTGGATACATAGTAAATACTTGATTTGGATATAGAGAGCAAGGCAAAAGAGATGGTGCTATATTGCATATAATATTCTCAACTATCTAATCATATGCGAGTAATGCTTCAAATTCCTACGAGACCATATAATTATGATATTCTTTTTCTTTTCATGGGCCTTCCCTCTTGACTGGTGTTCTGCAGCTCACTGGGAGCTGCGTTTGGATTAGCCCGAGGTATTTCTACTTCCGTTGCAGTGGGTAAGGGTGGAACATCCATCTTCCTATTCGTATCCACGAAATGGGCTGCTTCTTCTCTGGTACGAAACTTTTGGAACTTGTTGCCTTTGAAGCCGTCGACATAGCGTCTGGTTTCTCTGTTCAAAGGCTGCCTTTAGCGCACCCGCAGATGGAAAGGACAGTTGGGGATGCATGTCACTCACTCCCAGGTGCCATAGACACCTATGTCACTCCCGATTGCAACGGCGTAGAAGGCTTCAGACATTTTTAAGCGCCAGCAAACGGCGTATCCTCTAAGGTATTCTTCAGGGACAAGAAACTGCTATGAAGTGGAGATTGGAATGCAACGATGCTTAGACGACACAGGAAAAATGTTGATCAAGGAAATGTCGAATTTATCAAGCGGGGTGAGCAAATGATTTATCTACGCTGCCAATTCTGACATCCAAGATGTATCCAGAGTTATCGCTGCGGGAGGCCTACCAAACGGGTCAGCTGGCAGCCCCGACCCAATAGCAGGGCATGTAATTTGTACACTCCAGGATGCTAAATTTTAGTTTCATCTTGTGAGTGGCTCGAATCAAATCTGCCTTGCCATTCATGGTAGGCCTCTCGATGATGGTGGTCATCATGGACATGCTATTTGTCAGATCAAAAACTAAAGTGATAATAGGAGGGGTACTGATGGGGCCAGGCCGTATCATGTTACCTGGAAACACTACGCCATGGGGAATACGTCAAGCCAAATTAGTTCATCTGTATACATCTAGATCCAGCCTGTACAGCGAGTAGATAAAAGGGTTCATGGCCCAAACACCGTTTGTGAAGTAGGAGACATGACGGCTAAATCCGGGGTTTCTAGGACAGCTATACAACCAAAGTGTCGATGGATTATCCATCACTGTCTCTGGATATTATTTTGCCATACATCTATAACCCACTCGCTCGCCTGATGTTGATGTTTCCCATGAGCTCCACTATCATATTTCTTGCCCATAATCTGCCTCTCCATAGCCGTTTCTAACGCCATCACCTCCTGAGATGGTCGCGAGCCGCTATTTCTAGGCTGTAGAGACGAGTGCCACATGTATTCCGCATGCACAAAAAGACGTTTGATGCACCGCAATTCTCCAAGGGGCTTTAGGAGGGTCTCGTATTTGACGAAATCTGGAGCATTGGTTTCCTTCGCTTCTTGGAGCCTTTCAAAAAATGTTCGGCGAGAGGCAGAACCAAAGCCCGTAGAATCACCGCGCCCATAGGCTGATGCCGTTGCAATATGGATAATGACTGTGAGTTTGGGTATGGTGATGTTGGCATCAAGATGCCGAATGGCCGAACACCAATCTTGGATGACCCAATCTGATGGCTGCGGATCAAAGTCGGCTTTGAAGGGTGGGAATGCAATCTCCAATGTCCGTAAATGGCACAACATGCTCGCATTTATACTTGTCAGTAGTTTCGATGCATCTAACTGCACTTGTAATCCTTCCGAGCCGATACCACCGACATTTATAAAGAATTCACTTTCTGGCACAACAGAGATGGTATTCTCCGCATAGAGCAACGGAAGAGCGTCCTGGTACATGGTGCGACAAACCAAGAGCAGACTTTTGGGGCTAGTCCAGCACTTGCACCGAGCCGAATATCCAGAACACTCTCGGAGGCAAATGGATCCCTTGAGATCGAAATAGCTCGGCTTATAGCAGGGGAAAAATCGGCGGGCATAGTAATTGTAATTCGCCTTGTACTCCTCGTATTCGCCCCGAAAATGATTTTCCCAATTGTTCACGACATTGAAGCCGGTAGCCGAGCTCCAGCACACTTGCCGATGTGGCGCAACCAAATCCGTGTATTCGAGTATCCGCCGTCGAACTTCTACCGGAAGATCCAGAAAGCGAAACGGCCTGTCATCCAGCTTGCCTTTCATGGCAAAAGTGGCAGCCGATGCTGCAAGCGAGGAGAGAGCATGGTTGTTCCTTTTGTGGGATAGACGTATCTCAAAATTCTTCAACTTTGCTGGGAAGTCAAAGAAGGGCTCCAGAATCGCCACAGCCTTCTTCGGATCGTTGGCGGAATCGCAGACGAGCCCCAAGTTGAGTGTTCCAGGTTCGATGTGGGTCAAGAGATGGCGTATAGCAATTTTCCACATATTAATGAGGGCCGAATCGAGAGGCGTTGTCGTTTGCTTATGGAAAGGTGTACCCATTGGCCCTTCCAAGTGAAGATGTATCATGAGTCTTCTCAGTCGAGAGCAGGTGTGTGGCGAGAGGCTTTTTATCCATGTCAAGTCACGTTCGAGATCGCCGCCGTCGACAAGCACAACGCTCTGTTCGAAAACGATAGAGGAAATTTCCCGGTACATTTTCCGGCATGTAAGCAACATATTATACATGACCTGGCACGAAGGCCCTTTCTTGGGCCAAGATATCCCATAGCCCACGATTAGAATCCAGTCATCGAGGACCATCGCATCTTCGTAGATGCGTTGCCTGATGTTACTAGGAAGCTGGAGGAAAGCGGATGCCAGTGATTTCAGATCCTCCATTGTAGAGAGTACTGAATAGAGCTAGGTGGGATTCGCAGCCGGGAGAAGGGTGAGAGCGCAGTTGGGAAGGCGATATTGGTATGGAGTCCTAATTGTTGCCTGATGATGAACCAACAGCCCCGAGACGATGATTCGCTGTCCGTGCCCCCGGAATATCGGCGCGAAAAGCACCGGGACCGCCACTGAAGCTGTTGGTTGCCAAGCACAAGTCGCATGCCCAACTCACCAACTCACTTCCAGACCCAGAAGTGTTGAAGCTGCTAAGGGATCGTATCTACAGCGCCACTGACCTTGCCCGAGGCCACGGAGATAAATGAGAGGCAATCCAATATTAAATGCTGATCTGCTTCAATTTACAATTAAATATCACTGACGAGAAGCTTATCGTGTTTAGTAACACCTCGCACCGTAAGTGGAAATCGTCTGCGCTAGGTACGGCTGGCTGTGCAGGAAGAAGTTCTCAGCGCGATCAATTGGAGAAACATTGACGACTTTGTCAATTTGGCAAGCTCTGGAGTTGTTGATCTCTTTTGTTGACGTTTTTTTTGTTTCAAAAAATTAATAATGATTCTATAGCCTGTGCTAAGAGTAATCAATTGCCCAGACACGCGTCGCACAAGGTCTGCGATGCTTGTGCCATCTCTGTACTCCAATCTTCCCTACCTCGGCGGCTCAAACGGGATTCCAAGCCGCAGGCTAACCGAGATCGAGGCGCTAATTATGGGCTCTTAAATCTAACTTAGATTAATATTCAATGCTAAATTATAGGATATGGACTTTATTACAGATTGTCCAATGTTGATTTGTTCAGCCCTAAGATGTGGGGAATAGTTGGACCTTGCACCACCAACGTGACCCGGCTTCCCATCCGGACTGCAGGGATATAACTAAGAGATTGATGATGGTAAATACGATGATAAATACGATGTCGCGCGCTCTTGCACCTGTTGATGTTTTTATCGACGAGTCTAATTATTTACCTTTTTTTTGCCAATTGTGAGGACCCCGTTGAATTTCGCACGTCTCTCGCTCGCCATGTACCATACGCTTAGAGGCGATGGCCATCAGGTGAGTCAATCTCATGTTTGACGGGGCTAGAAAAGATTTAATATTTCCTCGACAGCGTGGGCGAGCGCACACGGCCCATTCCCCTCAGGGTGCGGAACGAGGCATTGGTGCGGCAAGTCTGATGATGATTGGAGAAGCACACCATCGTCAGGAACAGCACCGTCACAGCGGGGAGCAGACTCGTTCCTCACGACAATCTCGGCCCTCTCAAACTTACCACAGAAAGCACACTCCACCTCCACCACCGTATTCTTATCACATACAACATTCTCCGCCGCCTCCTCCATACTCCCCTGGGCCGCCCCGTAGACGGTATTCCTCGCCGCCTCCTCCTCCCGGTCGCCGCCTTCAAGGCTCAGCTGCTCCTCTTCCCGGGCATCAACCCCAACCATTCCATCATTTTCCCAGTACCACGTCCCAAGATGGACCACCTACTCGTGAACGTGAGGAGCACGGACGTTTAACCCAATACGCTTGCGGCCTCAGTGGTCTTGGTGGGCGTCTACGACACAGCTCTCGCCTCACTTCCAGCCAGAGAGATGTCAGGGGATTGCTGCATCCTGGCTTCCACCATGAATTACCTGTCAACGCTTTTGGAAGTTTTCTGGACCCCGAGTCACGCCGTCAACTATGTGGAGGACCTGCAGATTGGGATCATGATGGGTGATGGAGGATCGGGCGCATCATGGTAGAATTTGACGGATTAGGATGTTTCACGAATTACGAGGCCATTATGTTATAATTTTAGCCTAGATTAACTTTAGAATTTTCATTATAGTACAGTAAATAGACTCGAGAGAAAGAAAACAGAGATGACATGCCAACCCGGAAAATTAATGGAAACAAAGAGCAACAACCCCGGCGCTTTGACACGACAATGAATCCTCTTTGTGTTCCGGTGAATCACAGACAAGATTTCAAAATTTCATTTGCAGGGACAAAGAACCAGCAGCATGCGTTTGATAATCGTACCCACGTGATCTAACAAAACAGAAGCACAGACTTTTGGGGAGTCATTTATATGTTCTTTCGCAAATGAGTACACTGTGAGTGCGCAGGTTACGATGCATCGCAAAGAAGTCCAGAACTCAAAACCCTTGCAATGAGACCTGCTGACAGAATAGACCAAGCGCTACGCACGGAGGCGGTAGACTGGCCATCCCATGCCCTTGAAAAATTCCACAGGGGAAATGGCGGCATCGCGTGCGAATCTGTTCACGACGTTTCCTTCATCGTTCTCGGCATTGTGTGTCAAGGCGATGGGAGCCGCCTGATTCTCATCGCCTGCGAGTAGGCAAGGAAGAAGAGTATTGCCCCAGACACTGTACAGGTCTGGGCGGCACATACTAGCTGCTTCATCAACGGCAATACCGGTGGCTATGTTGCTTTTCCACTGGCTGAGACTGGGCTGCCGATGGGCGAGGTTAGGATCGGCCGCAGCAATATCTGCAATATTGACGATATGCCTCAGCATGCGCTTGATGTCGTCCTCCTGGACAATGTTGCCATTGCAGTACGCGTCCCAGTTTATTTCTCCCTTGACTAGGGTACGCAGGTCGCCCGACATTTCCCAAGCCACAATCTCGCCTTGAAACTTGTGGAGTGCCTGGCTATCGCCAGGTTGAATTGGACGAATGTGACAAGAGCCAAGCGCAATAAGCAGCCAGTACGCAGCGGATAAGTGAAGCTTCCACTCAGATGTTACGCCAAACTCAGAAATGGGAGCGGCATCATCAGCTCTGCCTGGTTGTCGCAGGAGGGTACAGAGAGCTCGGTACTCATCGTCTTCTCCATAGGCACGCACCACCATCTTGCTTCGCAGTCGATGACCAGGCGGTTTGTCGTGATTGTATCTAGTGGCGAATTTGGTTGTAATCTTGTCCAGGCAGGCTGCAAATCTGTCAACGGCCACATGAGTAGGTGCACTGGCAAACGCCTTTCCTTCAGATGCAACCATGCACAGCGTTGCCACTGCAAGTACCCTTGTTCTACCGAAAAAAGAGCCCCGAGAAGATTGTGAATACACCATAGAGCATCAAAAATGGTCAAAGGCTACTTACGGCGGCGATGATAGCAAGACCAAGGTGGACATTACTGAGGTACTGGAAGAAACGGTTGCGATCCCCTGGAGGAACTTCCTCAATCAGGGCACGACGAAGATCTGAGACTACCACATCAGGGTTTCGCGCGTCGACCACGAAAGTCATCAAGTTGAGAACCGGAATCGACGCTCGTTTCATCGTCTGGTTGGTATTTCGATCGGAGCCGAACTGGCTGACCAAGGCACCAGGATCATGGCTGCCATAGCGCATAGTGCGATAAAAGCCTCTGCCACGCAAGAGATCTCGATGCATAGCCATTCGCCATATTCGTATACTCCTGGTTTCCTCTTCCAGGCCATTCCTAAGATAGTCTGCCTTTGTTGGGGGTGCGCCAGGAAGGAAGTTGCATACGGCATTGACCCTGCGCTCATATTCTTCCAGTCGAATATCGAAGTCGAGACTGATGCAATTCCACAAACCGCCATCCAATCTTCGCGCGATGTTGGCTGCCGAGCGGTTTTCGAAGATCTGAAGGAGTCCATCGGCCGTGCAGGCGAGCGAGCGCACTCGAAGGACCAAGTCGGTGCTGGCAAGCGGGTGCCTATTCGAGAGGGCGCGAAGATAACCTGAATGAGATACAATCTGGGCTGGGAGCAAAAGAGATTTGTCACTCTCACGAGGGTGTCGAAGCCGCATTGTGACAGTCCTGTGTTGTAAAATCTTCCAGGCCATTTCATGACGCTGCATAAACTCATTCGTCAAAGGCACGACGGCGTAGTACTCCCTCATACCGGGTCCGCATGGCGACTGAGGCACAAAATATGCTTCGAATGTAGTGCGTCCTATGTCCCGGGCTTCCTGATGCAGCCACATAATCTCCTGTACCTGGGATTGTGCGAGAACGGTGACATGCGCCTGATCGTCCTTGAAAGACCAAGATGGTGTAAATGGGGGACCACTGATTTCCTTCAGCATTCTTATTTGTCGTCAGAGGTTCCAGCTATGCACAGTGCCGTATGGATAGCTCAATTCAGCAGGAAGTCTGGACTCTGTCCATTCGTCTCGAAGAGTGAGAATATCCACATCAATGACGAAGGTGAATTGCTTTTGGTCAAGAATATCCAGCAGGGTCTTGTTACCAACAACCGGGGCGACATTTGGACCTCAAAGCCATTCTTCCGCGGGGTATCCTGCATTGCCAAACGGCATCCCAAACCCATCTACCTCGACATTCCCGTCGACGTTGACGTGCAGAACTGACATTTCCGATTTTGCGGTCGGGAACCTTTGGCGAAAGGTGGCTGGCAGAGGTTCACACGCGCTCTGACACTGTCCGAGCGGGAACTTGACGCGCAAGCGATATGACTTTGTCGGTTTAACGGTGTGGCCTTCGGGGTCAACTAGGCAAAATAGTCAGGATCGCGTTCTTCAACAAGTTGGCAAACTCACCACCATGGACCATGCCGAATCCATCTACCTCGTTGCCCTGGCCAAGAGGAAGCTGGATGCCAAAACCCATCCAAAAGTCGACGCCGCTCTTGGGCCTCGAGCATATTATTCGGGTTGAGGCACTGGCTTGGATTCCAAGGTCACTCCCACCAAAGGCGGAACCCATCAGGCCACCGACCATGACGGCGCAAGGTTTTATAAATGGCATCAATGTGGGTGATACTCTCGGCGCCATTTTGTCTGTTGAATGGGACATTTTGAGGGTCAACGACCGTCGTGGTTCAGCAAAAGACCACCAACGGTTCTGAGTGTAGCTGTTTTTGTTTGTGTTAGGTAGAGAAACAGCTGTGTTTTCGTAGAAGATTCGACTAAAGGAAGCTAGCACGTGCAAAGCACCGTGGTCTACAAACGCGTGCTGTTTTCATGGGTGCAGTCGGCACTTGTTGCACGGCTGGGGCCAGGTGGTGTTTTCGCCAAAAGATCGATACCAATTTCAACCGAGTTTGATGAGAACAAAGGGACGCCAAATTATTCAGAAATATGGGATAAATTGATCGAAATTCAAATTCATCAGTTGATCTGGGACCCGTATCAGACGAGGATTTCGCTAGTCGTGATCAAGACTGTTCTTCATGTTCACTTCAAACAGGCAACAAGCATTATGACTCACTGAATCAAGTTAATTCTTATATACATCAGGCTCCAGCTTTAGCAGAAGGTCATATTAAAGTCTATGTGAAGCTAGGGCAATTGCTAATTTGCTTTTAACTCTAGTTAACAGTTTTTATCAGTTATAGTATTTGATTAGAAATAATGTTTTATGTATTTAACAAATACATCCCAGCCTTTCTTCCACGTGGATTTCACGCAGAGTTTCAACGAGTCTACAAGCTATTACTACTACAGTACCAATTCATATACGGGAATAAAAAAGGTGACAAAAAAGCATTCGGCAATTGGAAGCAGCTTCTCCGTGGCACACATGGTTAGTCCTGGCCACCGGAGCGAGTAATCCGGCAGCTAGGTTCCGGCGCTTGATTGCAGTGTTAGAAGAATTGTTAAATGATACGATGCCGGTCCTAATGTAAAAAGGCTTCTTCTGAAGTGTCTCGAGCACATGCACCAAGAGGACCTATCACCGTTACTAGGGAATTAAACGGTGCATTTTTCCATTGCCTCAGTTTCAAACCATTATTTAATGTAGCTGACTTACAGGAAGTGGTGGTGGTTGATGTATTTCGGATACATTTTCCGTAATCCCGCGCGAACCCTTGTTCCATAATGAGCCCTATCCGAAGGTGGATTTCGTTCCTCTGTACTTCATTTTAAAAGTCAATACAAAATCTTCAAACGATGGAAACCTTATTACAGTTACATTGACATCCGGGTATCGCTCGTACTCATTTACGAAGAATCCCAGAGTCAGATCCTCTCTTCCCTATTTAGCCTACATCCGTCCATAAACCAAACTGACCACATCAATCCTGTACTTCCAAGTCATAGAACACTATAGAAGTCTCATAACTCTCTTAAAGTACCTGAAATGCCAAATACCGTACACGATGCCGGCAATACGCATGCCCGCCATTATACTTGGCGCATTGTTGCCTATGTCACGGTCATGTCTCTCGGTTCACTTGCTTACGGCTACATGGCCAGTATTATCGGCACAACAATAGGCCAGCCATCCTTCATCGAATATATGGGCCCCGATCTCATTCAAGGCCGCAAATTGGGATTGGTTGTCGGAATGTACTATGCTGGAGGGTTCATCGGTGCCTGCATCGCCGGCCCATTATCAGACAGACTTGGGCGGAAGTGGACAACGTTCATTGGCTCTCTACTAACCCTGGCGTTTAGCGGAATTTTAGCTGGATCTGTAAATTCTAATATGTTCATTGCTTTCAGGTTCTTCGTTGGACTATCGTAAGATCTCCTTCCATTGCTGTCTGGGTCACTTACTCATCGTATTCGTCATCTAGATCCACCATTCTTTTCGCCGTGATTCCGTTATGGCTCACAGAGATAGTGCCTCCAGAAGGACGTGGGATTCTTGTAGACGCCCATCCTATTCTGATAAACTTTGGATATTGCGTCGCATCACATGTTGGAGTGGGGTTCTATCACGTTCATGGGAAGAATCAACAGTGGAGAGGACCTCTTGCTATAGGGTGCTTACCTTCACTTATGGCTGCCTTGACTATTCCCTTCCTACCAGAAAGTCCACGGTGGCTGCTAATGAGCAAGAGGGAGGAAGAAGCTTGGGATATTGTCAAAGACCTACACAAGGATGCAAATGACGACAACCATGTCTATGCGTCCAAGGAGTTTGCTGAGATGAAACGACAAATCGAAATTGACCGCAAGATGAAAATTGGATACATGGAACTAATCAAGACACCTTCGTATCGGAAAAGAATCATTGTTGGTGGTGCCTTAATCTTCTTTTTGGAAGGTTCTGGTGCACTTATCATCAATAGTAAGTCTTCCAGTCGGTATTGTGGCACAGAACGTCTCTTGACCACTTCACTAGACTACGGTGTTTACCTATACGCGGCACTTGGGTTTGATGCGGAGAAACAGCTCCTTCTACAGGCTGGCTGGGTTGCGGTCGGCGCGGCTGTGAACTGGGCTGCCGTTCTTGTTGTTGACAGAATGCCACGGCCTTGGCTCATGACAATTGGCTTTGCGGGATGCCTGTGCTGCCTGATTGCAGAAGCAGCAATCCAAGCAACATCACTCGATAGTGACAACGGAAATGCACTTCGAGCTGGCGTCGCAATGCTTTACATTTTTGTGTTCTTTTATGGCTTCTTCCTTGATGGGTCGACGTTTTGTAAGTATCATCTCCATCTACCAAAGCCTATGCTTACAACTCTCTAGTCTACATTGGAGAGATCTTCCCCAATCATCTCAGAGCTTTTGGAATGACGTATGCCATGGCATTATTGAACTTGTTTAGCATCGTTTGGCAGATTTCCGCCCAGACGGCCCTTCAGACAATTGGGTGGAAATACTATCTACCGTTTATTGTCATTACATTATTGGCAGTTATAGTAGTTCCATTGACATTTCCAGACACACGTAACCTTGCCCTGGAAGAAAGTGCAACCCTTTTCGAAGATAGCACTGCAGCTAATGAAGAGTGCGCTGATGAGTCGAAAAAGGGACTCAAGGTTTTATATGAGCACACTGAGGCCAAGTCCAAAGTGTAATGACCCGAGAACGGGAATCATATGAATGTAGGCAGATGAACATGTTTCCAGTGTGTCACAGACTCAATATGAAATAGTCAAATGAATGCTCGAGTCTCGGCTGCTTGTTTGCAAGATACCACGTCGTTTCGCGCCATTGACCGCTTGATCTTCAACGAGTATCATACTTGCAAGTAATCTATCATGTATTCGAGTTCTTTGATAATAGACACATTTGGGAGCCATAATTGCGTACAAACTCAGAGACGATACATTCTAAACGCGGAATTTCCTAACATGAGCATTACATGACAAACTGCTGAACCGGATCGCCCCACCCTTCAATCCTCGTCCGATGACAAACTATTCCATTAGGTCATGTTTCGCCTATGTGTGAGCTCCAGGGTAAAGGGATTATGGCTTTTTCCGTGAATGTGGGGTACTACACCCACACCACGCGTCTTATACAGCCTTGGCAGGGGTGGTGGAAGTCGCGGGTGACCTAGGAACCAGGCCATAGAGATAGCATATAAATAGTATTTAATAATAGGTTTAGTTATAAAAAACTTTGCTTAAGAAATATATAAGTTCTACTATTATACTTGGATAATAAGGATTAGGAAATAGATTAATAAGGTACATACGTAAATAGAGGAATGAAACTAGGAGGATCAGTTAGGGCACTAAAAAGCTTTAAAAGTAATGTGGTGGTGGCTGGGGGTCGTTAGCAGTCACGGGTTTAGTGGATCAGATAGTCGTGCCAATTTTGACACGCAAAATCTGGTATAAATTACTGGCAGCTAGATCTTTTACAAAAATCAACAACTTTTGTTCACACACACACCGACTCCCAAGTTTTAAGAGCATAAGGCTCACAATAGAGGCAAAGGCCTCATTTGTTTATTCACTTGCCCTCTCATACTCGTTTCTTAATTGATGACTTTACTGAGCTACGATTATTGCACCTGACCTACCCTATAGGGTAGCTGCTTGGGTGTTGGTGCTTTTCCCTCCGCCAAAGTAATAAGTAAGCTTTCTACATCACAAAATTAAAAGTGCATTCAATACAAATATATGGCGAAGATAAATAATAGTAATATCCATGTGTGTCTGGAAATGGCCAGGAATACTCAATATATGTAATCCGTCAACTCGGACCGAGGTTTGACGAATGAACTAATGAGTGAGTGCTCGCTTTGGCTCCACTCATTTTATTTCATAGGTCACATTCCTCACCTGATGACCACTAGATGAGCCCCGCCTGCCTCTTCTGGCTAGAGTGTAAAGCCGACCGAAGCAATTGGCTACAGAAAGGGCGTCTTCTCGGCTCAAAGTTCGGGAGGTGATTCACCAGAAACCTGCGTTTGTTTGCACCATTGCTCTCTCCACATCCCAGCAACCCAAAAATCCGTCAAAGTGATGGATTTGGTCCCAGAAAACGATGAGCGCGACTGGTGGAAGGACAGTGTTATCTACCAGGTATGGCCGGCCTCTTTCAAAGATTCCGGAGGGGATGGTTTAGGCGATATTTGTGGACTCATCAGCAAGCTTCCATATCTGAGAGACTTGGGGATAGATGTCGTATGGCTCTCGCCTATGTACGACAGTCCCCAAGTAGATATGGGGTATGATATTTCCAACTACGAGGACATATATCCCCCATACGGTACCATGGCGGATATGGATCAGCTCATCGATTCGTGCCACCGCCTTGGCATGCGCCTCATTCTAGATTTGGTCATCAATCACGTCTCGAATCTTCATCCGTGGTTTCAAGAGTCTCGGACGTCCAAGGGCAACCCCAAGCGAGATTGGTTCATTTGGCGACCACCACGCTATGCCGAAGGCCTTCAGAAACCGCCGAATAACTGGCGGAGCGCCGTTGGTGGCTCAGCATGGGAGTGGGACGAGACCACCCAGGAGTACTACCTTCATCTGTTCAACCCTGAACAGCCTGATGTCAACTGGGAGTCCAAGGAGTGCCGCCGGGCTATTTACGATTCCGCCGTCAAGTTCTGGCTCGACAAGGGGATCGATGGATTCCGCGTGGACACGGTCAACCTGTACAGCAAGGACGTGACATTTCCAGATGCAGAAATAATTGATCCGCGAGAGGAGTTTCAACCTGCGGAGCAACATTTCATCAACGGACCCCGCATGCACGAGTTCTTGGATGAGTTGAACTCGGAGGTGCTGTCCAAGTACAACGTCATGACTGTTGGAGAGTTACCGCACACCCCAAACAATGAGAAAGTCCTCGCATATGTGAAACCCGGCGCGAGACAACTCAACATGGTATTCCAATTCGATACTGTGACGTTGGGCCACGGACATCCAGACAGGTTTGCCCTCCGCCCTTTTGACCTCGTTGATGTGAAAAGGTGCATCGATCACCAACAGGATGTTGCCAACCGAGGGGGGTGGACGACATCTTTCCTGGAAAATCACGACAACGGTCGCTCTATCTCACGATTCGGAACCGAAGACCCGCTCTTCATGGTGCGGTCAGGCAAGATGCTGGCTACCATGCTATGTACCCTGTCAGGCACTCTCTTTGTATACCAAGGCCAAGAGATCGGCATGGTGAATATTCCAAGCGATTGGCCGATTCACGAGTACAAGGACTCAATTACGCTGGACTTTCACGATGCCGTCAGTGCACAGGACAATTCCGGAGAGGCTCGGACCGCCGCGCTCGCTAAAGCTATGGCTGGAGTTCAACAGGTTGCTCGAGACCATGCGCGTACCCCCGTGCAGTGGGATGATTCGCCGTCTGCTGGGTTCACGAGTGGCCATCCTTGGATGCGTGTACATGATAACTTCAAAGAGGTCAATGTGGCTAGCCAAGAGAAAGATCCTGAAAGTCTTCTGTCCTTTTGGAAGCAGGCTATTCAGTTCCGCAAAAAGCACTCCGATCTCATGGTTCACGGCATCTTCGAATTGCATGACATGGGGAATAAGGAAGTTATGATGTGGACCAAGGCAGCAAAGGGAAAAGAAGCCGTGGTTGTGTTGAACTTTACCGGGCAATCTCAACCAAGGCCATGGCCTAAACATGGTTTTCAGGATACATTTAAACGAGCCTTTGGCAATGTGCCCGATCAGGTACTCGAGGAATTGGCGCCGTGGGAAGCCCGTGTCTATCTATCCTACACTTGAATGGATCGGGGATAGACATGTAACTGTTGATATGTAGCGTTATCAACTGCGAAATTTTGCTGACTTCCTATTGTTTTGTCGAAGCCCACAAGCTCCACTGCACTTGTGCTTATCCCCTACAGAACACCTATCTCATTCGATACGCCTTAGGCAGCACGTGAGATGTAAAACGTGACACAATTTACTAAGCTATGTATTGCGCATAAATCGCGCATTTTCCTCTTGTATGTATTTTTTAGCACCGTATGGCCCTAAAAGGCTCCTCTTCTGGACACATACTCCCTATTTCATTTTAATAGGGAAGATGGCAGCTGCTTCTGTTGGCTCCGTATATTTTGCCTGCACTGGCTTCATTCAAACAGGAGAACTGGTGATTCGGACCCCCGAAATTCCTTTCTATCTGCTCATAATGAAAAAAGCTAGATTACGAGTAGTGTAGAGGAATAATGGAACACCAACAGCATATTAATCTTTTCCACCAGGCTTGTCTTACATAAGCATATGAGATCCTGTAGTGCACGGGGTCCTGTATACCTCCCCATTGGCTGTCCGATCAGGATGGTTTCTGCAGTCAGTGACCGCCTTGGGCGCATAAGGCTGTATGAAGGCTGACAATGTGGCAGGTTTCCAATTTGACTCTCTACTAGCCTAACAGGTCAAACGGATGCGTCTCGCGGAACTCTGTCTTTGTATTGATGCGATACAAATATCAATACTCATTGCCCCAAACCCTTTTATATTTCAGTGCTTTAGACACTCACAGCATGTTCAAATGGCGCGCGCGTTGGAACCAACCGGAGGAGCACTATGTTCCGCCCTCTCCTATGACCAATGCATGCCGGGGATGTACAGATAACATTTTTACAAAGTCTTGGTATGATGAGCTGGCGAGCGCCGTTGTTGAGAATAGGAGGCCTGCTCCGCTTCTGAGAACCCTAAAAGCGTCCGACATCTATCGCGGAATGCTCGATGGATGCCTGTGGTGTTATGTATTAGGGAATTCACTACTTACTGCTGCCAAAAATAGCATGCCAGCTTATAAAGTGAAGGATTTGCCAAATCTCATTCCATGGTACGGACAAGAAGGCATGCCATCGTGCGAGATGGATACTTCTTACGAGTTGACGGCCATGAGTGGCATAGCTATCGATATTTCTGAACGAACTGGGACGTTTACCTTTTCGTCGTTGAACTGCGATACAGAAATATCAACAATGGTGGAATGTTTCAAATCCCATTATTCGAGTGGATATGACCTAGTCCGGATTAATATTCTCCGGGCCGTCCCAACAAAGCATTGTCCGGAACCATGGATTCTTGTGACTGAGTCTGATACTGCCTCGGTATCATTGGAGGTCATTTCAAATGATGGAAAGGTCTTTGCACAAGAATGGAAAAATCTCTCTGCCACTGGTGACAAATGGAGCTCAATAACCAAGACATGGACGAATGCTTGCATTAATCATCATGGGTGCAGCACAGATACAGGCTTTCGACCAACCCGGCTGATTGACCTGGGAGACCCTGATGCGCCACACTTGATCAATTCGACGGAGGAAACAAGATCTCACCACTATGTCGCACTGAGTTACGTATGGGGCTTAAAGCAAGAATACACCCTCACTGGAGGAACTTTACAGGACATGACGGCCAAGCTTGATATGAAAAGAGTGCCTCGGAGCATCACAGACGCATTTAAAGTCACCAAGACACTGGGGTTTCGCTACATATGGATTGATGCTTTGTGTATTATTCAGGACTCCCGCGAGGACAAAACCAAGGAGCTACCCATGATGGCCGACATATACCAAAACTCAGTTTTAACTATCTCAGCTGCAAGCGCATCGGATGTTCATTCTGGATTTTTGACATCGCCAAAAACACATCGTTTCATGTTCGGACCTTTACAGACTAGCATCCATAACAAAGACTTGCCGCACATGACATTGGCACTTGGAGTACGAGCCGGCGATCTCGAAGAGGCGATAGGAGATCCAATCCAAGACCGTGGCTGGACGTTGCAAGAGTGGCATCTTTCCCCACGCCGACTCATCTTTTCGGTCAAGGGAGTCCAGTGGAATTGCAATAAACTAACTATTTACCCTGCCGCATTTCCAGGTTACGAGAACGATCTTCCTGATGGGGCGAGGGAGACATACGTGCCTGAAGTGGTCTCCGATGGGTTTAGAAGCCATCCAGAAGAAAAACCGCATATTCTCACTCAGACTCACAAGCAAAATGAGATGGCATCGTTGTGGAATAATGTGCGATTCCAGTACGCTGTTAGGGCTCTTACAAATCAATCGGACAAGTTGCCCGCCATATCCGCTCTTGCTGCTACCGCCGCCAAAGGAAATGGCATGAAGTATCTTGCAGGGCTTTGGCGAGAGGCACTGATTTCTGACATGCAATGGAGATGTTTGATGGTGGTGGGCTACTGCAAAGGCCCTGCGAAGTTGATTCTAGACCCAAGGCTTGACAAAGAATATGTTGCCCCGTCGTGGAGTTGGGCGAGCCTGAAGTATATCGGATGGATGAAACCTTCCAATGTGAAAGAAGAGAACGCGGACCCGATATGGAACCTGAAAGTCATTGACTCTGGGGTCGAGCTGGCTGATGGGACCAATTTCGAGTTTGGCACCGTAAAGTCGGGATACATCGATCTGGACGGTAGAGTCCTGCGCGTGACGTGGGAAATATCATCTAAAAATAAGAATTTGGCCAACTCAGTCTCCATTTACGACTCGCCGAGGCGATCGGACAACGTGCGCCTGGGGGCGGGATTTCTGGATTGCCCAACCCAGTGTTTAGACAAAGGCCTCCCATTGACTTGCCTTATTGTCACCAGGGCCAGTTGGACGGATCTTTACGATGATGTTAGGGATGGAAAAAGTGCGCCCCACACTGGCCTTCTATTATGGGACTTGGGAGATGAGATAGTGGCAAATGGTATCCAGCGTCGTGTTTACCGTCGTCTCGGTCGCTGCAGGATATTTGAACACAATTTGTGGGGTCAGACAGCAGCAACTTCTCTGAGAATTATATGAATTGTCATTGCACTAGAGGGTTCTATTTTTCCGTTCCCTAATTATTATCTTTTTGTAAGCCTTCAAGAACAACGATTACGTGTGCCTGACGTTGGGCGAGAATCACTGTAATTCCAGATTGCGGTCGATTTTTAAAATTAACGAGGCGATTTCCATTTTTGCTTTTCCGCTCATTACAATCACATCAAGACGATCAAAGTTCTTTTGAACCCAAGCAAGGTTTCTGCGAACTGTCCTCCGAGTGATATTCTTGAAAAAGGCGAAGGCGGCAATGGAACCGCGCTCCATGTGGCAGCACTCCAAGAACACGATGCTATCATGAAATTATTGCTTGATAATGGAGCCAACCCGCACTCCTTGAGCAAGTCGTGGGTTACCGCTTCGATTTCTTCTGGCAGAGTCCATCTTTTCTCTTGATGTCTTAATCACGAACAGCACATTTTCTCTTGCAGAAGCTTTAGTCTTTGAATCTTGAGTGTGGCGGGATAAAATGCATATTGATGGACATAACACAGTCATGGGCAATTTCCAATTCCAAATGATGCCAACTGTTCATGTTCAATGATGCCATTAGATAGAATAAGCCAGCACTGCTCCAGACTTGCCAATCAAATAATGCCGTAGTACCATCAGTGGCTGCCTAAATAGCGTGCCGAAGTTCGCACTGCCATCAAGGCCAGCCGCCGTTAACTTTCAGAATCTGACCGGTGATGTACGACGCCTGATCACTCAATAAATACAGTATCGAATCAGCCAACTCTTCTGGCTCGCCAAAGCGTTTCATCGGAATCAAAGTATAACGATCCCTTGACATTTCACCTCTCTCTTCATCGTCGAACTGAGCCTTGGATAACGGGGTTCTCGTCCCTCCAGGAGCCACCAAATTTACACGCACACCGTGAGAGGCAAAGTCCAGGGCCCAGGTTCTTGTAAGGCCTAGAACGGCATGTTTCGAAGCTGTATAGGCCCCCAAGGTTGGGAACCCATAGTATGAAGCCGAGGATCCAATATTGACAATACTGATTCCCCCCTGCCCTGGCACCCAACCTTTGAAGTCTGATGCAGATGAAGTCTTCATGATGTGGCGCAGAAATTCCGTTGCAACATTCCAAGTACCATAAAGGTTCACAGAAATGGTTTGATGGAAGGTTTCGTCATTCTCTAAAATGCCCCCGCTCGAGGGACAAACTCCGGCGCTATTGACCAGTCCGCTGATCTGCGAGTTTTGTTTCAATATTTCTGCAAAGGTGCTGCTGACTGGGCCTCGAGAAGAAACATCAACAGAGGGATAAAAGTAAATTTGGTCTGGCGATTTGGATTTAATACTCGTCAATGATTCCGGTGGACTTTCAGTCCGATCGACAACATGAACAATGGCGGAGTGCTGAAGAAGCTTCTGAACTGCTGTCAGTCCGATTCCGGAAAATCCACCGGTCACAATGAACGCTTTCTGGGCGAATCCGTCTGATTTAGCTGCAGCCATAGTTGAAGATTGAAGAAGATCGAGGCTGATTAGAAATAGTAAAAGGGTGCATAGAATATCGGAGACAATGACTAGGGTGAATATTAATAGCTGGGTCAATGAAACATGGCGAATATTCGTAATGAACATGATCTAATATGCAATTGAAATACATGACAGTGTTTCCATGCTGTTTGTCATTTAACCTGTAGTAATGAGCTATGCATATTAGAAAAGCGCAGAATATCTCATGAAAGCGCGTACTAATAACAAAACAACCAAAGATTATCTAAGCTCTCTTTGATCATACCTCTCTTAGTCAACTATTTCTATTCATTGAGTGATTAAAGAGATCGGTTCCATTTGGCAAACATACTTTCACACTCATGTAGAAAGATATTATGTGTTTGAAATTATTCATGTCATCTTTGCGAACCCGTTCACTACCTGGCTAGGGAAATATTACTACTTCAACTACAAGTAAATTAGATTCAATTTTTATTCAACTAGTAGTCATTATATTTTCAAGCATATTCTGATAGATCTTGGCAGTTGCGTCCGTCATCGGAATTGGCGCCTCAGGTGGTACGGTTGGAATTCGAAAGGATCGACCTTTCGCAATAATTTCCTCGTACCCTTCAAATTTCAACTCAGGCCACGATTCAAAGAGGCTACCATCCAATTTCCAAGATTTAGCTGCATACAACCTGATCTCGTAAGATAGTCTAAGGGCTGATGCTGGCGTCTTCAGGATGTCAACAAGGTTGAACGATTTTGACCGGTCACATCCTAGCGAAGACCGCATTCTCCCATGATTCAGGGACTGTTGTTGAAAGCATCCGTCGAGAGTCAATTCCTGTAGCTGAAATGGTGGTGCTGCGTTGTCATAGGCTTGCTGCATCTCAACATCCATAATGTTGGATTCGGATTCATTAAATACAGAGCTCCCAGAAAGGTCACTGCACACTTGTAGATTTGCCGTCGAAGCGGCAGCATTGATGGCCCTGAATAAGTTCCATACTCCAAAATATCCCTTTCCGGGAGGGGCATAAGGTTCAATATCAGAAACATCGTTTACCTCTATGACATAACTGTTCAGCATGTCGCACATAAGCCGATCGAGTGCTACGCTGCTATTGTAGCATAGCAGCACACGGTCTCTCAAGGGAGCATAAGGCACCCAATCGATAATTGCAGAGTGTGGGACAGTCAGCTGAAGCTCAGTTGGTTTATAATCAGATAAAAGACTATCATGAGCTTCTGTTGTAGGATGGATACGCCATTGAAGAATTGGGCCAATGATTTCGGGAACTTGAGATTTGAACCACACTGAGTACGTGGATGGCCAGGCCTTTTGAGTAAAGAGGGACATGATGGCAATCGAGCATTTGTGTAAGCTAGTTTTAAAATTAAATTAGCTTTCCTTTCAATGCCCTAGTTAATGAGGGACAAAATTACCTTTGACGCGATATCTTGCCTGGGTTAAGCTCGAGTTTGCGACGAATCTGTTGTTCAAGAGCTTCAATATGCTCAGACAGCCTTGACTGTATTAAAATAGATGACTGAGATGTTTTGCTCTTAGCCACTGGAAAGAGACCAGGTGGCAATGAGATGCCTCCTTGTGATGGGACTGTGGGGAATGAAGCCAAGAGCGGGTCATGTTCTCCTTCACTCTCAGGAACTGTCCTCTGCCGTGCCACATCAGGAGAGTCTAATCCAGCTCCACCAGCTTCTAGAGAAGAAGGAAACAGATCCGTAGCAGCAGCACTGGTCGACACTAGCCACGGTTCTGTACTGGAGTAGGAGACTGAGTTCGGCTCAGAAACGTTGCAGTTGGCCCGAAGATCCATGTTTCGAAGTCTCTCATGATCGTAATCATCGAGTACTACTTGTGCAGCTTCGGAAAATGGAAAATCTTCGGACAATTCGTTTTCCAGCTCTGGTCGGGCTTGCTGCTGCTGCAGATCAGTCATTTGGTTGGCAGCTTGGTATGGGTTATTCTCCGTGGCCATTCTCGGCTGTCCAGACCTAGCCTCCACTTCATTCTGTATTGAGACAGATGTAGCTCCAGTGAAATCAGAAATTTCGAATGTACTCGGACTCGGTGCTGATATTTCTGATGTTTCGCTCAACTCTTTATCGGATCCTTCTTCCTGAGCCGTTCTTGCATGCACTTCATGCCCTTGTTCATCCAGCTCCATGCTATTCTCGTCATCATTATCAACAAGAGCATTCAAATCATGCTCCTCTTCTTCATTTAGCTCATGCACGGTACTGATGTCGAGTGTCTTCCCTGCGTCAGAGCCGATCGTGTTTAACGACACTGAGAGCTTGAGAACTTTTGACCGAAGCTTCAACATCTCTCGCCTCAATTCCGTCACCTCATTTATCAGAGCTTTGTTCCGTTCACTCTCTGACTGCGCCATTAACTTTGATCGTTCTTCTAGCTCTTTAATATACATTGACTTTCTCTCACGGAAATTCCTCTGGGATAAACGGTTGCGAAGCCGCCTAGAGATGTTAGCGCATGTCTCGCAGCCAATATGCACATCGAGCTGGAATGAACAGGGTCACCTTTTCATGGCCGGATCTATACCGGTAACATCTTGATCTCCTTGATCTGCATTCGTATGTACACACCTCCTCTGCCCCCTAGCTGACGGCATTTCGATGTCGCAACTCGTCAATACTTGGCAATAGTCGGCCACCCTAACCCAAGCATAAAACTCAATCTATGAGAGAAAAATGGGACCTGCGATCATAATCGCATTGCGCAAAAAAGTTCAAGAAAAATCATTGATCAACCATAGGATGAGATCATTCCAGTATCCCTGTCAAGATTTCGCGGGCCTACCCCGCAGCACGAAGCGTTCCGTTTGTTACCCGGGAGCTGTGATTTCGGAACCCGGAAATTCTCGCCCGAAATCACTTCTGTTGCATCTTCCTTTTGCCCGGTCCATTTTGATTCAATTCTTGTACTTGAACTAAGTTTAATAAGATCGGAACTTTTGATTTCATTGGATGTTGGTGTAGCGGAAAACAACTCGGCCTAGACGTTGTTCGGTAGGTAGAAAATTCGGCCGGAGTGACATATCGATTGATGACACATTCTAGGATACCAAAGAACAAACAATCAACGAAAAAAAAAAGAAATTTATGCATGATGAATCACGAAATGTGTTACAGCGCTTCATGCGAAGCAAATCAGTAATTAAATTGCATCTCACAGTGATTTGAGCCTCTTTCTACAATACTTGAACGCCAGTCGCACTCATTGCCACCTTCTCCAGCCCGTTCTTTTCCGTAGATGGCATCTGTGCAAGCTCTTCCTCTTGCTGCTTCTCAACTTGCTGCCGCCTTTTATTCTTAAGCTCAATGGGGTTCGTAACTGGGACAGCTGCGTTATCAAGATATGATGTAGTATCTTCACCATCGATCTGCCCTTGCGTCAAACCGTTACCAAACCAATCCAAGGGGTTACCATTCAGCTCAGGGCGCAGTTCGTATATATAGTCTTCCCACCGAGGATTCTCAAACACGTAAGATCCATGCAGCTGGGATCCTGGCCAGATTGCCAGCAGTCGCCCAGTGTCACTTCCTTTATGTCTCCACCAAGCATTGCATTGTGAAGCAAAAACAGTTGGCTTGAAATATCGGTCTGCGTACTGGCCAAAAGCTTTGACAAGTTCTGGTCTAATGAGTCGCCATTAAAAATTAGCTACCTATGTGGAATTTTGGAGAAGAACGGACAAGGCAACCGGTAGACATACTTTGGCACCATGCTCTTGATCCATTGTTGTTGGATCTTTTGAATCACTTTTATCATATACTTGGCCTCATTTTCCAAGAATGGAACAGCTGAGCCGAGACCAGGCCCTCCGTTGGGGCCGAGGAAGCAGTAATAGTTTGGCATATCCCGAGGGGCCATGGAAATGTATGCCTCTGGTAGCTCTTCAAAAATGTCTTGCAAATTGACCCCGTTCTTTCCGATGACTGGAAAGTGCTGCTTGTATACACTTTGTGGAAATGGTTAGACGGAGCGCTTATCAACAGTGTTTCAAATGTCTACTCACCCATCAAACCCCGTAGCGCAGATAATCATATCGACTTGGCGGAATTTGCCATCGACAGTCTCAATGCCAGTTGAATGAACCTTTCTTATACCTGTAGATATGAAATCCACATTTTCCTCGACCAAAGCTTCTAGGTACTAGGGAGGGTATTAGCTAAAGGCGCGAAGGGTGAAAAGAAGCCAATTAATATTACTTACTCCGGGGCCAGGTGTCAGTCGTCTGCAACCTGGGGGGAAGCTGGGAACAAGTTGATCATAGATCTCTGGCTTCTTGGCTAGCTTAGACCTCATGTGACTTTTGCACATTTCTGTGAAATCTTTGGTTCCCTGCGTGTTTTGATAAAGAGCCTCCACGGGTCGGTGGAGGATATTTTCTATAGCCCGGCGGTATGCAATGTATGCTTCGGGATTCTTCTTGAACCGAGCCAAGTCCTCGGCTGGGGTGATAGCTGCTCAAAGTTTAGGTTGCTGCCAAAGCCGTCAATGGGAATTTAGCTCACGGTCTCCTCCTCTGCTAATTAGCCCCTCGCCACCAATGCCCGATGGAGGAATCCAAGTTCGGCCCTTCATGTAATGATCTACATGGGAAGCCTGCTTCTGGATTTGTGGCAAGATTTGAATGCCACTGGATCCACCTCCTATCAGTGCAATACGCTTCCCAGTGTAATCGTATGTCGGGTCATAGGCAGCCGAGTGCACGAGCTTCCCATCGAAATCTTGCAGGTTCGGAATGCTAGGCCACTTCCACTGGTTAAGTATTCCGACTGCAGAGCAAAGCACGTCGGCAGTATCGACAAATATCTGCAGATGCGTTAAGTACAGAAAATGAACCTGAGTAGAGGAAAGTGACATACCTCCCCAGTGTCCAGCTTTTCAAAATCCACGTACCACTTGCCTTCTTCATCATTCCACTCTGCCTTACGTGCAATGTGTCTGAATTTCATATACTTGTAAGCATCATACTTATTTGCAATCCGCTTCAAATACGCCTCGATTTCTGTACCAGAGGCGTAGTAACTGCTCCACTCCGGGTTTCCCTCAAATGTGAAAGAGTACGCATGCGAAGGAATGTCGCAAGCTATTCCAGGGTATCTAATCATATGGGTTTAACATCCTTGCCCAATTAATATTGAGGGTAAATATCTTACACATTTTCAAACCAGGTGCCGCCAATGTCTGCGTTTTTGTCGTAAATCGCCAGCTCTAAATTCTCGATAGATCTGGGAAAGAAAATTCCGGCTATGATTCCAGACATCCCAGCACCAATAACGATAACCTTCATAGGGCGGCTTCTATCAACCGGCCTGGTGGGGAAGTCGGCCTCATGGACAAGATCGAACATACTTCCTCCTCCCATTTGTTTCTTGAAAGCGTACATGTTGCGTGACGCGGGGGCAGCTGTGGATGTATAAAAATAGCAATGATCTGTTATTTCCGTAGGAGTCGATTGGAATTACTTTGCAAAAGGCTCTTGCAGATCTAAAAGAAGCTGTAGTTCGGAGAAATTATATACCATACCAATCCAACTCTGGATACGTCTTATAGCCAGCCCTTGTCAAGATCATACGAAGGTTTGTAAATAAAGTCACATAGAAATACCACAAGACTGCAAATGCTAAAAATTGGTGACAAAATATTGACAATGCACAAGGTAACTTCGGTGAACCGGCACGGGGATGTCTAGGGGAATGCAATGACATAGTCATGGGGTCCCGGGAAAATGGGATGTGGTACTTATGTAATCAACTCTGACTAATGATTATTACAGGATCTTCAACGTGTTGGCGTCGCTACGCGAAAAGGGTTTCAGGTTTGCTAGAATATCCAGTTATTATGTCATTCATGCGACAATGCAGTGCTACGAATCAGAACATTCTCTGACATGCTCCATGCTCTTTTTGATCGACAGGATCAGTTTTAGACTCAGCTGCATCTAGTAAACCAATATTACTCTGTGGCTTCTTCGAGAGATTCTCAATTGAACTCAAGTTCAGTCGGGCTACAGCACGATCATATTCCAAGTAGATTACAAGCATGGTTCAAATAGAGCGAATCATTGTAGTTGCGGTAGGCTTTGTCAAATATTGCATAGTAGCTTATAGATTTATAATATCTATATTGGTATGTTACTTTTACTACTCAAATAGCTCCAGATTTGTTATTTTTCGTTCTTCCCAAAAGCTCTGTATACGGCTTCCTCAAACCGGATATTGAAACTTGAAGCATCGGGATCACCGACAGGCATCAGCTGAAGAAATGCAGTAGCAGCTATTCCCGTCTTCCTATCAATCCACTGCATTGTGGAAGTAGATGGTTAGTCATTCTATGTTATTACAGTTTGGGTAATGAAATGTGCATCCTACCCAGATGAGATTCGGCATCCCTGACCACTGAAGAGTGCCCTCCTTACGACGACCGGGATAATCAGCCAGATTGATTAATCCTGCTAAGCCGTGGTGAACCTGCTGCTCTATAGGAATCGAGGGACCAAGCATTGGCTTGAAAGGACCATGGACCATTGCGGTAACCTGTTTTGTGTTGGGGGTCTGAAATGTAAATATTTCATCAACAGATTTCTGGCTGAGGATGGGTCCTCCACCAGTGAGCAGAGCTCCAAGAAGTTTAGCATAATCGTGAGCAGTACCCCAAACTCCGTGGCCAGCAGTCTCTTTGATTGGCTTAATAGGGACAGGTAGTGGCGTGGCGGCAAGCTTTCCGTCTAAACCGCGCAGATACGGCGTCACGATGCTTTTCTCAAATCGCGAAGGGTGGAACGTGGTTCTGGTCATCCCCAACGGCCCCCAGATGTTATCTCTATAGTACTTCTCAAGCGTGCTTTTATTGAGTCGGGCAACCTAGTCAAGGTATTAGCTAGTGACTTCATCCGAAGACTCTTACCCACCAATTCACCGGCCCAATCAATTCCTGCTCCATACGACCAGTCGGTGCCAGGTTCAAAGGCCAGCGGGCAAATTTTCATGGATTCCTTTATAGATTTAGTTTAATTGGTACTCATCAATAATCACATAGGCTTACCTGAGTGGAATCTAGTGTTGTGTGCTCAATTCCCTTCATCTGTGCCCATTGGGCAACATTTAAGGGCATGGATTCGTACCCAACCCCACTTTGATGAGATAGAAGAAGTCTTATTCATTATTGCGTGAGCTTTGCATCTCAATTAGTAAAGAAATTACATGGTACTTACCGAAGAGTTATTTTGTTTTGTCGGGGCTTAGTGGTTGGCATACCATTAGCATCCTCGCGCCCGTCTAAGACTTCTAAGGAAGCAAGGTCAGGGAGATATGGAGCTACATCATCGTCTAGCCCAATCAAGCCTCTTTCAACTGCCTGGAGTCCTGCAACTGTGCACATCAGCTTGGACTGAGAAGCCAGCCAGAAGATTGTGTCGGCAGTCACTGTTTGGTGATCAGAATGGCCCACGCCACTAGCGTGCTGCCAAAGTATCTTTCCTGTGGAAACTCAATGTTAATCTCTGGACAACGGTTCATTCATAGTTCCAGATCATCAGCCACTCACCTCCTGAGCCGATGATGGTCCCAACGATCGAAGGCGTTACAAGCTTTGAACTACCGAGAGAAGTGCTCTCTTCTAGCAACTTTGTTAATTCGGCCATAGTCTCTGTTTTCAAAACGAGAATACAAGCTGGGGTTGGTTTGAATTTTCTGCTTCACGCCCCAAAACGTGTCTTTTTAGCACAAAAGTCCAAGTTTTTGGTACTATTGATGAAGTTGCTGCCTATTGGAGACCTTTTGTATCTTATACAAATGTTCCCTCCCGACGTCCATATTCAAATGCACTTGACTACTAAAAACATTAGATACGTATTTACATCCCTCCATCATAATAGAAAATTATTCCGGGTTACATATTGTTTAATATGTTAATGGGTGCTGACACACCCTTTGAACAGTAACGATGCGTGGTGGCGGAAAACTCATGCCGAGGCCCGTGAAATGGCAAGGGTTGAGAACACGCAACGCGCAGCGTGGAGCCGATGGGCTCCTCTCCATGTTCTTACCTACTCCGACCATAAATGGGTTTTCACGCGTTCTTTCATTCACCATATAGCACTAGATTACCCGCGTGTTCGGCTCGCTACTTTCCTTGAGATACGGAAAGACGAGAGTAGCTTTTGCATATGGTTTAGTTAAAATGTGATTGATTTTGTCAGAATTCTCTCTTAGTAAATCCAGTCCCTCAAAGGCCCTTAACCTGCCAAACGTTTGAAAAAGATTGGAGGTTTGAGTCTCAATGTACAGGATCCATCTTTTGATAAATGCAATACTAGAAGGTAGAGTATCTAGCCATGTCTGTTGCAATATAGAAGATATATTCCAGAGTGTGACCTTTCCCCCTTTTCGTGAAGAAGTGTAAATGTATAGGTGTCATCACTACAGTAAGAAATATTTTTATCAGATCCCCAAATGAAGTAATTGTGTATAGAACGCTTTTAGCACACATAAACCAGCCTTCAGGCTTCTTTCGCTTCAACATCTTTCTTACTTGAGTTCTCCCGCAGTCCAATTATCTTTGAAGAATTGTTCTTTATAGTTTCCATCTGAATTGAGATTTTGGGTTGACTCCATGTACATCTTGCGAATCATCTCAACCTTCTCTGCGCTTCTAGGGATAATCTCACATCTACCCGTAGGGAATCAGACTTGTTCACCGGACTTGGTTGAAATATACTTACTGAAATGGAGACGGTCCTGCAACTAACCCAGGAAGCATATCATCCCTCCCGATTGGCTTTGGATTTCCGAATTGATCCTTCTTTGGATGAAACTCAAAAGCCCACAGTAGACGGGACATGGTAATAAATAAGGTACGCTCGGCTACATGTGAGCCTGGGCAGATTCTTCGTCCAGCCCCAAAAGTATTGTGAGGTCGCTTCTCGTAATTTGTTGTGATGAAGAATCCTTCCACGGCTGAGTCTTCCTCTGAATGTCGCAAGGGGTTGAATTTACGAGCATCGTCATATCTTTTCTCATCGTTGTTGATTGTCCAAACCTGGGGATGTGTCAGTGCAAGATCAAAAAGGATACGGCAACCTTCTTACACAATTCATCACTCCGGCTCCAGCTGGGATTTTGTATCCCATGTAAACATCATCTTTGCTAACAGCATGAGGCATAGGACCTCCTGTAAGTGTTGTGGGTGCCCCTAAATCGCTAATAAGAAATCATAATGCCAACGTATTCGTTTCATCTTTGATGCACCTACAGCGCAAAGTCTCCTCCTGTACCCGTCGTGTGTATGGCATGTTCGCTCGATCAGACCACTCTGGTAGTCGATCGATGCCAATTATATCATCTACTTCCTTGCGGGCGACACCTGTACTTCTGGGTAAAGCGTCATTGCCTGATATTCGAATCAGTCTACATACCCTGTTTTCAAAGTCTTTGAGCCGTTTTACCTTAACAAACCCGATCAATGTGTTTGATTGTGTGTCTCTAAACAAAAAGTTAACAAGAAACCATTGCGACGGTTCACGTCTCACCATACGTGGCTGCTGCCCAAGAATGACCTGAGTTATACCAAATCTCTTGCTCTGAGAGTTGGTCCTTTTCGTTTGCATCGGATCGCGTAATCATGTCTCTGCAAAGACCTGCGAAGGAATCAGACTGACTGCGAGACGACGAAATTCACAACACGTACTTGGATAAAAATGACCACGTTTAACATGTTCTCGTGTAAGTTCCACCAGGCCCTTCCAGAGTTCAGATTCTAAATGGTGTAGCGCGTTCAGCTGAGCTTTAATCGGGTTGATTATACTCGGTACCGTTCGAATCAAAGGTCGTAGAATGGGCCACCAGTCCGCAACCTGTAATGAGCTTCCGGCATCGATGGCGTTACGAAACCACTTAGCATACAGGTTAGCTGAGTCTTTCAATTTTTGGAATTACTATTCGCTCTGACCTGTAAAAGTGTCTTCGCTGTTGGATCATCGGCAGACGAGATTCTTCTCCCAAAAGCAATGGTCGATCCAATACTTATGGTAAACCTCTCTAGATGTTGTCGGAATTCATGTGGACTCTCAACAAAATCATGCAATAGCTGGTACGTCTCGAATTTCTAATAGAAAAGTCTTTAGTGAATTTTCATCAAAGAATAATTCTAGAACTAACTTGATATGGCAAATAATTGTTAGCCAGCTTGGCATTTAATCGAACATGATATATCTTTCGCTGGCGGCGCCACACGTCATCGTATCTATTGACAACGCCACGAGGGTTAGTCAACAAAGCCTCTAATATTTTGAAGCAAAGTCTCACGGCCGAAAAGCAATATTAAGTTCATTGCCAAATTCACGGAACATGATGTCCATGCGCGTCGAATAAATATTGCTTTTCTTTTCCAGCAGATCGCTGACCGCGGAAGCGGTCCCAAGCAGTATTAGTGTTTGCGTGCCCAATTTAAGCGATACAATCGGGCCATCTGTAATCTGATGAGCGCATGTAATTGAGCGAACCTAATCCACATACATTCTTCAGTCCACTTCTGAAACTGCAAATGCAAATCCTTGCGAGGAAATTGATGCAAGTTACCAATTATTGGAAGAGTTGGGGGGCCTATGAGCGCATATTAGGAGATTATCTGACACTGAAAAGATGATGCGTATACCTGGCGGGTAGTCTTTGGGGCGCATGCCGACCCGGGACAACTTGATAAGCAGTAATAGCCCCCCTACAGCTAGCAACCCACAGTATATGTGAAGACTACTGAATTCTTCTGCAAACATATTGAGAGGCCTCACTAAATTTAGTGGGAAATGGCTGGTGGATATTCCGACAGCTTGACACCGATAGCGGTGGTTTGTTTTGTGAATATAAAGTTTTCAGCTGGGTCAAGCTTTACTAATATGCTTTAGAAGCTGGGGTAAGGAACTCAAAGATTCTCGTCTCGTCTTCTTATTGCGATCTCCTCGCTTCTTTCATGAACCCCGCAAATATTGTGTCACCGCTCCCTACTAAGTTAGCCATGATTTTTCACGGATAAGCCGGACCTTCCTATTGCCGCGCCGTATGCTACCTTGAATTGATTTGCAATAAAGAGGTGACATAATAGCAGCGGATTATGTTACCGACGGTGGTGCGGGGTTCAGGAAGTGTGACTGATATTTCCGACACCTATGACTAACACAACTATCTTTCGATGTCCAGCCTTTCCGACGTATCACAGTTGCCAATTTTGTGTAGCCTGTATTATTCCATTCAAGTACTAACTTCACTTTTGGGTCTTCAACATATGATTTGGGTCGAAATGCTAATGGTCTAGGCACACCAAATGCATACGCATAGGACGTAGGACAAGACTAAACGGTGCTGTCACGAGAGACTAAACGCAGCATGCATTTTGCCCATTGCCTCTTCCATTTCACATACTGCATGTGTAGAGCAAAATCATACACTACATAAATTATCTTCAGATGCAAATCTTAAGACCAGAGTTTTCTTGTTGCCTGAACACTATTGTATATGCTTTGTTGCTCCTAGAAAAACCCCGTTGAGTCTCCCACTTGTTTTTTTTTACCAGAAATAAATATCTTCAGATTTCATATGGCAAGCCATATTTCAAGCGTCGCTCAATCAGCACCGAACTTATTCCAGTATTCATGATAAAAAGGTTGATCGCCGACCTGTGGGTTGAGGTTAACTTTGCAGTAGACGGGAATTTTCTTGCACCACCTTGATGACGCGGCCGCAGAAGCCAGATTTGGGCATGGTCGGTTTTTGGCGGCTTCCAGCAGTTCAGAGGTCCGTTTTATTTATTTGTAGTCAAAAAACAAGTGGGAGGCTCAACTGGGTTTTCCCAGGAGCAACAAAGCATATACAATAGAGTTCAGGCAACAAGAAAACTCTGGTCTTAAGATTTGCCCTGACCAGAAGAACAATCAACTTTCAGAGGTCCGTACCGCCGCGTTCAACTTTTCTTCCAGGTGACCAACTGACCGATAAAGCCGGTGTATTCTGCAAAATATGTATACGTTCCGAGTGGACACTGAAACAACCAATCTCGGCCCTGACAATTATCAAGTGTCAAACATTAGACGCATCACTCGACCCTTGCCTGTCAGAGAATATGTTGAGAGAATACTCGCATGCTGATAAAGGCCCGACTGATGCCTTCACTAAAGTGTTCTGCAGACATAAAGATGCATGCAACCTTACGGATGATGATGATTCCTATCGGCATTTAAATCCGGCAGGCTCCACCAAGCAAATGCAAAATGATAAAAGAGGGATGCTCTCGCATCGCATGATACTACTCATACTATCTCCTAAAGACAAAAAGAAACTTACATTTTCAACCACAGTCCACGCTATGAATATAATCCTTGCACCTGAAACCTAGATTCAATACACCTTGCTGACAAGGCACGCCTGCAGATAAGAATTCGACCACGACCCTATAACATCACCTCCTTCGCCATGCAATCCGAATAGGCCGGAACTAGTTCCACCTCCCACAATCCGGGTACCATGGGGGATATTCGTACTGGAGGTGGTGGTAGTGGTGGTGGTGGTGGGGGTTGCTGTATTCTTATGAATATGCCTGAAGAGTGAATGGAGAAAGATGTGTTCCTAGCTGAAGCTAATTGCCGACAATCCAACTCCCGGACATCCGGGTCAAGCAATAAACTCTGATTATCCACAGCAATTTCTACCACTGTGCATGAACCAAAATCTGTAGAAACTTTCACAAGTAAAAGATTTCTCCGATTCAGGCAGCTAGCAATATATTACCAATGTGCATCACTCATTTTCATTAACCAACTCCTCGCTCCTGGCCTGACTTCCATCCACTGGTAAACTAACAAGATGGTCTCTGCAGCCACTCTAGCGGCTCTCGGGCCCGTGATTGAGAGCATCTGCACTGTCTCAGGCATTCCTGGCGTCTCACTCGGAGTCCTCCATGACGGCCAGGTCATCCACACTGCTTCGTTTGGCTTTGCCGACGTCGAGAAACAGATCCCATGTGACGCGGACACGACCTTTCTGACAGGCCACCTTAGCTATGTAATGACTGGTGCCGTCATGTCGTCCGTGGCCGCAGACGGATTGCTCTCGTCTTGGGAAACGCCTCTCTTTACAATTTTCCCGGAGTTCAATCGCACCGACATCTACGGCGCCACCACCCTTCTGGATCTACTCTCCCATCGATCCGGTCTAGCATCCCTGGACTCGCTCTGGCACGCTTCCAACAACACGCCCTTCCTTCCTCGGTCGGAAGCCGTCTCCATACTCAACTCAGCTCCAGGATCGACGCCGTTCCGAAGCCACTGGAACCCCAACAACTTTGGCTACGAGGTTCTTAGCCAGGTCATTGAGAAGCTCACCAACACTTCGTACAGCGAGAACCTCGAGAAGCGTCTCCTTGCGCCTTTGGGTATGAACAGAACCTACTACCTCGGCAGTTCCGCAGACAACGAGGCGCTCCCCTACGCTGCCCTCTCCGACGGCTCCGTCGTTCGCATCAGCCCTCCCCCGCGAAGGGATGATGTTCTCATGGCCCCAGCGGGCGGCATCAGAAGCTCGGTCAATGACATGTTGAAGCTGTATGCTGCGTTCATGGGAGCTGCGCAAGAAGAAATAGAGGGGGACTACAATGCCCGCAACACATCTGACGCTATCCCCATCGCATACGCCTTGGATCTGATGCAAGGCTACGTGGGACTACCCGGGCGAGACTTGAACGAACGATCATATGGCCTCGGCTGGGCCAGATCCCAGCTTCCGGGCACCCTTGGTCTTTCCTACCTTGGGCCGCGCCAAATCAATCCCACCGTCGGCTTTGGTGCCCCGTCACGTCTGGCCGTGTACCACTCCGGATTGCTGCCCGGGTTCGCGACGTTTGGTGCCATGTTCCCAGAAACAAACAGCGCCGTCGTGGTGCTCACAAATTCTCTGGCTCGAAGCGATGGAGCCCGGTGGATCGCCGAGCTGCTCATTGAAGCGTTGTTCGACAATCAATACAATCAAAATGCCCTCAATTACACAAAGGTGGCCGAGGTGCAGGCAGAACGGTGGAGCAAGCGGTTCGAGCACATGGAGCAGGACTTTGCTGCGAATAAGACCGTTACGGAGCCTCAGCTTCCTCTGGAATCGTATTGCGGGCGGTATTGGAACCATCTTCGCAATTTCTTTATTGATATTGTCCGTGGGGCCAGCCCGGATGCCCTCCACGTTTCATTCATGGGGCGAGAAGCAGATACTTTTATACTTACTCCGTACAAGAACGGCAGCTTCTATTGGACTCTTGCCCAGGATGATTCGGCAAGACTCGCTCGGATGACGACATACTTTGGCCGGGATCACTATGTTCTCACATTCAAGCCTGATGAAGCTGGGGATCGAATCACGGGACTTTGGTGGAAACACGACGTCAGCATACCAGAACCCGGAGAGTTGTTTCGGAAAGACTGGCTGGTTTAAAATGAATGCAGTCTGGACTTTGAAGTACTAGAATGGTGTTTGCTCTCTTATAGTGCAATGGATAGACGCTACAGTATTCTTAATTCAGTTATCGCTAGGCACTTTTTAATTAATGATCTCGTTCCTTGTTAAACTCAAATTGTGTTTCACAGTGTCATAAACCAAGTTGCTAGGTGAGATGGCTCTGCTGAACCCTGGGTAGCCAAGCAAAGTAGTCGGTACCTTTTTTGGTCTTCAGAAAGTGGCTTAGGTGGCTGCTACAAGTTTTGGTCGTCGCAATCGATGCGAGTTGGATGTGAGGGAATAAGTGGAAAATAGGCAACGCATGTTGGTTCACATCTGCTCTTTAAATGGGAGATGGTTCTACGGGTACGCAGAGCATCGCCTCACTGGCGTGCATTGTCAGGGTTCATATTGGGGCAAGGGTCCTAACTAGAACCTGGCAGCGACAGGCACCTATAGCACATATAAAACCCTTGAAATATTGTTAGTTGGACTCTTGCTAGCATGGTAGCCCTGCAAAAAACCATGTATCTTTGTGATTTGGCCAAAATAAATGGAAATCATACTTGATAAATACATTGTCCTCGGGATAACCTCTTAGGTCTTTTTAGCGATCTTTTTGCTTTGGAAAACATGCACGTTTTCACTGGGTCGACTTATGCAGCGTCCATCGCGGGGAAGCATCCCGTTGCAAGCACCCAAGGGTTGGATGGTGCTTTGTTGGTGCTAGTTGCGTCAAGGGCTTTTCCGCTGCAATTATTACGGCAGTGGCGGCATCCTCGAGGAACGATTGGCGCCATGCAGTGCGGACGCGCCGGGCCGCAGGGTTAGATTAAACACTACTGCAGCCAAGTAATCGAGGCAGACAATTTTTGCATATCCTCCGGTCGCCCGATGGTTCGATTCCTGACCTTCCCCATCATTGCTCCGATCGAGGGGTCTAGGCTGCGCAGTAGGACCCTTTAACGCGGGTTCCCTGCAGCCAACAGCATCAGGATCACGGAACCCTCCCAACTGCAGCACAACTCTCGTATAATTTTCCTATTCTAGAAGATTCAACCCAACAAAGAGGCTAGACTGAATATCACTGACTCGCAATCAAAGCGGGCCGAAGAACGTATTTGCTTACAATCTTTTCTGACCTCGGAGGATCATCAGTTTGCCACCTTGGATCCTCGACATCAAACAGAAGTTCCGCGCAAATCTATCCCTTCCACAGAAGCCTCTACTTCTCTGAAATACTAGTAAACAATGTAACAAAGTGAAACTCGTTAGAAATGTGACGTATGTCAATGACCCCGCACATTTGCCTAGTCCATAGTAAACAACCCCAAGCGGGAAGCTGAACCATGTTCATCTTACGTGACTGTCCAACAAGCCTCGCCACCAACATCTTTATCCTAAGTCAGCATCTCTGTTGGTTGTTCCGCCATGGAGGAGCCTGCAGATATACCTTGCCTGCTGCAAACGGGCAAAGACTATATATGAGTGTCCATCACTCAAGTCAGTGAAAGCTCAACCATATCTGTTCCCAACCTCTACTCTCCCAGTCTCGTCT
Organism: Calonectria pauciramosa; assembly: GCA_017140785.1. Lineage (NCBI taxonomy): Eukaryota > Fungi > Ascomycota > Sordariomycetes > Hypocreales > Nectriaceae > Calonectria > Calonectria pauciramosa. The sequence continues at coordinate 1,652,376 of JAACIZ010000013.1, forward strand.
TCTTAGATTCAACACCATGAATTCTATTCCAGCACCTGAGATATACTCTCAGAATTCCAATCTATCTCACATTCTCTTGAAGAAGAATGGCAGTCCTATCAAGCATGCCTCGTCATCCGTACACGGCTATCCTACCTGAACTCATCGACAGTAATGCTGACCACTACTTAGCCAAACTCAACCATCCTGAAGCTCTGGCAAACCATTTCCGTTGCCTACCTAGTTACAGATAGCAACCTCAAGGGCTACGGCCTGTCCGTCATATGGTTCACCGCGTTCGGCATCGCCTCCGGCCACTTCACTTCAGGCTCCTACCCAAGCCTAGAGCAGCAGGCCTTTGGCCTCGTGCACACAGCACTGTACATCTGGCTAGTGCTCTTCTACTTTGACCTGAGCAACCAAAAGGACCCCGGGTCCGTCGAGGAGGACAGGATCAACAAGCCGTGGCGCGCGATCCCCTCCGGAAAGCTCACCATCGAGCAGGCCGAGCGGTGGTACACCTGCGCCGTCTTGATGCTCCCGCTCTCCAGCGGTCTGTGGCTGGGCGGGTTCCCCGAAGCCGTTGCCTTCATGGTCACGACCTGGTTTCACGACGCCGGCGGAGCAGCCAACTCGTGGTTTGGCAAGAACCTCTCCAACTGCATCTTCTTCATGACGGGCAACTTCGGCGGCGCTCGGGTGGCTGCGCGCGCAATGGGTCTGCCGCTCACAACATCTGCCTTTGAGTGGTCTGCCTTGATCAGCTTGGTGATCCTCGCCAGCGCGCAGATCCAGGACTTTAGAGACCAGCTGGGAGACGGTGCGCGGGGAAGACGCACAATGCCACTGGTTCTTGGCGATTGGGCGGCGCGTGTGGTGACAGTTTTGGTCTTGTTAGCTGCATCTGTTGCGTGCCCTCTGTACTGGGGGTTCCGTTTCACGGTCAGTTCTGGTTTGGTCCTGTTGGCTGGGGCCTTCATAAGCTTCCGGCTGTTGTCGCGTCGTTCCACCAAGGACGACAGGTTCACTTGGCATTATTATATTATGATCTGGCTACCTGTATTGTACGCCATCCCTTTTCTGTATCGATAGGATGACCATTCATTATGGGCCATGTTGGTGGGGGGGCTATAGCCCAAGAAATTTCTTAGCTTGTCAAGCTTTTAGTTTTCAATTCACCAGTGCACTGCCCCAAGTCGGTCTCTTGCAAGTTTGTCACGTCTATTCATTATCGCCGTGCTTTTATTCTTTGCTACCGAATCAGGCAAGCCTCTGTTCGCATCATTTCCTGCATATGATGTGACAAAGATGTAAACTCAAGAATTAAACACCCGTTGCATCATTCCTTGCACTAAAAACATTCTTTCTTCAAATTGCGTGCCAAGCCTCACTTTCGGCACCGCGGTGTCATGCCTTGTCCACAACACGAATCCAACTAAGAAAACGCCAGTCGCCATCCCGAAACTGCAAAGAGATTCCTGATCAAGGTACAGTCCCCAGTATGTATTACAGAAGGCCAAATCGCCCCAATCCCAATCAAGCTCGCTTAAAGATCACCCTCTTTCTTGCATGTGTTGCCGTAGCATCTGTATTCATCAGTCTCGAGAGCCTTGGCGACCCTAGCGGCAACAAGTCGCATTATTCTCGTGTTGGGGTGGCCTATGTCAAACCAGAGCTACGCCCATGTTAGGGTTAGGACGGCATAATGCGGGCAGGGCGACAACTTACGCAAGTTTGGCCAGTGGCGTCCATACAGGTGGTGTCGGGAGAGTTGAATTCTTCAGGCCTCGACAGGGCATCCCAGTAAATATCCTTGATCTCGATGACGGTGGCGACAACATCGTCGTGGGCTTCCTTGAAAGTTCGGACCTTTTCGTAGAGGAGATGATTCCAAATCTGGACGCATGAGTTGAGTTCACTGAGCTTGTTCTCCTTCCACTTGAGTTTTACCGGCAGCATGCTCAGAGCTAAAAGACGACATCAGTAACTGCCCCAATGTGGTGATGCGACGGCGCATAGTAGGTCGCGAGACGTTGACGTACGTGGTACTGCAATCATGATGTATTTTCTGAGGCCAAAACTGTACAGCCTCTCGAGACCAGCCAAATAGGCTTTCATCAAGTCCATGATGATGGCGGCGTTTTTGTTCTCGGCGTCCAGGCCCTTTTTGAAAATACCATTGACGTCGTTGACGCCGTACCACACGCCGGCGACGGAATTCTCCGTGGTCCACCTGCGCTTGGACTTGTCAATCTTGACGTAGTTCTCCTCGAACCAATCCATCTGCATATTAAAGTCTGCGTTGTTGGAGCCAAAGGGCTTTGCGTTGACGACGCCGCCAGGGCGTCCAAAGTTATAGGCGAGCGTCTGCGAGTTCGGGTCACTGGAGAAGGACGAGTTGAATTCCGTCATCATGTAACCGACCCAGTTGAGGCCACCCGAGGACGTCTTGCCAGGCAGCGCGGGGTTGCCAATCGGGTTTTCGGCTGAAGGCTGCGCATCTTTCGGTTCGAAGCCCGTCTTGGAGTAGGAATCGCCGCTGCGTTCGAGGGAGAGATTGAGTCAGCCAAATGATGTGCGCGGTGGCATTAGAGCTGGACGGGTGTGACCAACAAATTGATAAGCCAGTTCTCGGGTCGAGGAGGCGAGTCGCGCACTGGATGAGCCACAGAGGCTCCAGAGAGAGCGCCGAGTACGAGGACGAAGGTGGCCCTCATCGTGGGCGAGGCTGTGTCCTATTCAGGGCACGGAGGAGGAGGAAAGGAATAGAAGAGTGGGAGAGGAGAGGAAAGAACCAGAGAAAATAAGCATTTAAGCTTGCTTGCAAGGAGTTGGATGCAGCGATGACCCCCGCCGCAGCTTCCCTGATGCTGCCGTCACTGGGTTACAGCGAGTTACAGAAGTTACATGGGTGGCGGCTGCTCATGGTGGTGCACTCAAACGCCAAGGCACAAACGGCGGGCTCATTGGTGTCACTAATTAAAAAGGATTGGCAAAAGTAGACGGCCGATATTAATACTAAAGTATAAATAATAATAAAAGAAGAACAGCTAAGACATGAGACACAGCATACCAAGAGCCGCTGCGCAGGGACTGCCCTCGTTTGACTTCCGGCTCCTGTCGATCCCTCCCCCCTGGACAAGGCCCTCTTTGTCGCGTGCCGAATCGCTGTGTGTGCAACTCAAGCATGGTTTTTGGGTGCGGCAAATGAGGATGACGGTGCATTCACCCGTCTCGGTCATAGGCTATATAAAGGCTGCCAGCCCAAGCAAGGCTGCCGTGTTCAAAACCGGGTGTCAGATTCCGGTGCGCGAGCATGCAGGTGCAGGTGTGCAGCACCGTACTAAACCAAGACAACACGCGTATCAGCACGGCATTATCATCGACATTATCTCCCGATTCCTTTTACTGGACCCCACTACCAAGACATTTTCATCGACGCCTCCACAAAATCCTTCGGCGCCAACCGAACACTCTGATGGAGTGAAAGCACCACAGCACCAGAAAAAGTGGCTAGCGGTTCCGCTAATCCTGCCCATTCCGTTCCAACTCCAACGGTAATCTCGGTATTTCCTGTTCCATGCTCATCTACTCACATCTCCCGTTGGTCGCAGGTATATGTGTTCTGCTCCGTGCCCACTCCCCGCTGGGTTGCAGCGCCAGCCCGCTGCAGTTACAGGGGGGTCTAGCGCCAACGGGTGTCATCATCGCTACCGTCGGCTGAGCTTATTCCACGGAATCGAGAAGCTGCTCCGAGGCCTAGCAGGGATCAGACGGAAGATCGCAATGCTCAGAGGTTACAGATTACAACGTCGCGCGATGCACGCGCCTCGATCAACATTGTTGGATTCCGCCCAAGGAATGCAATTACTGATGTTTCGCCATGTACCCTCCCTCGTCGAATTGTCAGCCTCGGCGCTGGATCAATCTCCCCTGGGCGAATCAAACCGCCACGCGAACACCTGTCCCAATCCCATCTCGATCTAATTCAGCATCGCCTCTTGCTCACGCACAGCATCATCTTCCTCCAAGCAGATGAAAAAACGCAGGCAAAGTTACCCCGCCGCCTCTCACGCACTTAGCGCCAAAGCGTAAAAGCTTTTTTTGATGTCATGAAACGCCATCCAATCTTGCAAAACCCACCGCGTCACGCAATCCCCCTCAGACGCGCCGTCCGTCTTGGCCCCCGCCTCACTTTTGCTCCCCCCACACTAGCTAGCCATCATGACACGCCGGCACCACAACTGCCCGGGGAACCTTATGCGCGCGCTTGGCACAATGGCAATGCGCTTTGTTACGTACGCATCGTCTTGGCTTGCTATATTTATCACTGGGCATGAGTGATGGTGCACAATTGGTCTCGTCGCTCCACAAGACACTTTTGACACAGGTCTCGCCAGCACATCCCGGACCAATCACCCAATGCCCAATCCACGGCGTATCGCATTGCAAAGAAAAATATCCTCCTATATAATGGAACTTTCTTCGTTTCATTTTTCAGGCCATATCTAATTGCTTGCCGTCTCCGTTCTTGCATTTCCCAGTGCCATCATGCATAGAGTACAAAGCTGTGGAAGCTTAAGCAACGTGAAAGCAAATCCGCCAGCCGCACATGAAAAGGCGTATAGTCAAGTATGCAAAGCAAAAGTTCGTTTCAATAGGCCGCCAAGAAGCTCTACCTTCACTTTCTAGTCCCCAATTGAGTTTTGTTACGTTGGTCCATAATAATCGCGGGGTTAGTATTAAGGCATACCGAGACTCAGTGCAAAACTGCCACTCGAGATGCCAGATCAAAGCTCCACCCCGATTACTACATGCTCTGCATCAACATCGTATATTTTTCACGTGATGAAGACTGTCACAAATTATCCTGGTTCTTTTAGCCGCCGAAGCAATGATCCTGTTAGGAAAAAGCAATTTGCAACTCAGTTTCCTCAGTCCGCCATTTTGAACTTGAACGCTCGATTCATCAATTGGTCGCCGCGCCGAGCTGATTCCAGCAACGCCATCACTTTAGTCACCCTAGGGACCAAGTCCGCCTAATTTGACCTAAGGTCACTACCTCCCAATCTTGTACCTCATGTTAACCGAAACACTTAGAAACTGCTTGCAGCCTATGGAACGGTGACGCCTCACCCGATGCCAAGGGCTTTATATTTTGCTGGGTGTCTGGAGCGGCATATCCACTAGTCTACGGGACTTCCATTTCTGTCTTCAGCATAGGATGCCCGGTGCCAGCAACACTTGTTCTTGTTAAGCTGCTTGATGCTGCCATCAATTCTTAGGTTCTTGATGCATTTCAAGGCGGAAAGCCCAGAAAACGCAGCAAGCTAGCACGCCTCCTATGCCCCTGAAACACTTTTGCTATCCGATCAAAGACTTCCAATGCGTCAGCCGCGACCAAATGGTGAGTCTGTGATTGTCATTTTCGTGATTACTATCAATAATGACGACCGCTAACACTTGCCGATTGCGATGAACCAAATCGCAACAATATGACTGTTTCAGTGAGTCACGAGAAGTAAAGTCCAACTGCCTTGAGAAAACATCTCAATTTCTAGCTAATTAGAAAACCATGATCGGGTTACGCGTTCATTTTAGTAGTTTCGTATACGATAAAGGGGCGGGGCTTGCTGTGGACATTTCCAAGAAAAAATGGGCTTTTATCAATACCCTCAAGCAGTCCTTGTCGGCTATATTTCCCTTTCCGATACCGATTCAGCTCTCATGCCCGAAACAAGCCTAAATCTCGTACCCCCTTTAGCTTTTAGCATACTGTTTACGCAGTCAGTCACGGAGCTTACGTATACATAGCAACTGAGGTAACTTGCTGTCTTCTTCCCGCTCCCCTACAATAATCCTCAATCTAGGTCACACCAAGCTGTGAGATAATAATGCAATGTCAAGGAGAAAACCAAGATCCGGTCTTGCCATTTCTAGTCAAATACTGCGCTCGCTAAAATTCAGTTCATTTCTTCGCTCGTATCCCGTGCACCTGCTGAAAGATTCACCTCATTCGAGTCCTTTGTTTCCCAAAAAGAATATTCCCCAGATTACCCCAACGCCGACTAAGCACGGTTCCCCTCTCTCCTATCCTCTCTCCAAAGTGACCAGATTAAGGTGCTTCGTATACTTCATTGGTTTGGTGGCTCGAAGGCGGCCTCGACACAATGAAACCCGGCGGAGCCAAACCGGGCGAGACCATGCTCGGCGCGAAAGTCGACCGCTTGTCCATGTCTTCGAGCAAGTAGGTTGCCGATCTGTGTCCCTGCAACGTGATGCTTGCTTCGGTGTCTTGCTGGATCCTCTTCCAGCCCTGGAAAGCTTTGATATCGGCCAAGTATCGCCATATGAACAGCCCAACAAGTATAAGGGTGCCGGCGGCCATCGATCCGACTGCAATGCCTGCAGCTGCTCCGGCCGATAGACTCTTTGTCGATGTGTCGACATCGAAATACAGGGTGTAGTTCCAGTCGCCGTCCTCGTTGTCGGAATACGCGTTGGCGGAGAAGTAGAGCCACCTGAAATCCCCCACCGGCTCCCTAAAGGTGATGTTTTCTAGGCTCGCTGTCCAGGTATACCGATTCGTAGTCATGTTCACTGCACTTCCAGTCAGCCCCTTTGCCACGCGGTCGGTACACACACACAGGGGAAGGAAGCGGCCCACCTGCAATCGGGAAGAAGAAATCGGGCGCATTGTCACCAAGATTCTGGCACAGGTAGAGGCCAAAGGTGCTATAGTTTGATTCCCATTGTACTTCTACGGTCTCCCCAAGCTTGTAGGTCGGGTTAATCTGGTCATAATTCTCGGCTGCCGCGGGACTGATGAACTTGACGTAGCATTGCGCTCTTGCGACGAGGGAAGCGAGGATGAGGGCAAGAGCGGTGGTCCAGCAACAGAACATTGCGGAGTTGAAAAGCCGCAGGCGACGGTGGAGGCATTCCGGTTGATGTCAAGGCGCCAGCACAGCAGCACGGGGAAAATGCAAAAAGTCAATGTGTTCGCACGAGATCCGCGGAAACGCAGCACTTATGTACGATCATCTTGAAGAGGTCCACTGCCCTAGGGCAACCAATAGTTTCAGGTCCCGATGCCGGGGTATCCAGAGAACGGGCAGCGTATCGCGGCCTGTGCCAATGGGCTAGTCTGTGGCCGGTGCCAGAGCCACAGAAAGTTAGATAGGCCCTTGCAAACCCCTACGTTTCTCGTACCGCTAGGACCACTCACCCGCTCACGGCCAATGGCGCACGAGGCCGCGGAAACGCTTGCGTGGACGCAAACTCTGTTGGGCGTGTCTCTCCATTTGTGTGCGACTCCAGTGACGATTTGGTTGTGAACCGGGCGAAGCGAGATAGTGCGCTGCAGAGGCCGATTCACTCTGGCTCCCGTCACCTCTGGTTGGGCCGATGCAAGGCAGGTACCCACAGACTCAGCCCAACAGCTTCAGCCTTACTCGGGCCGATCGTGCATTGAACCCGGCAATTCGGTCGTGCGGTGCACAAGCCGAAGAACCGCCCGCGGAATTGCGGCCTGGCACGCCTAGTTCTCGCGTCGCGCCACGGCTAAGTGGCGTAGTTTGATTAAGGACGCGCCCACGCCTCCTTACCCTAGAGGTTCGAATAATGCACAAATGAAGGACTTATTAGGGAAAGGAAGAATGATGGGAACGAAGAATTGGATTAATTAAATTATTCTTTTTTATTAAAAAAAAACCATTATCTTGGGGGTTTCCTTTTTTTCTTCGCAGCATTGTGTTGATAAACAGATATTTGTTTGGTTCACTGTCCTTCATGATGCGCACAGAAGATGATGTACGTAACCCGCTAGTCCAGTATCAAAGGAAATCTCGGAAATTAATTGTTTCGGAGTGTGTTGTAGATCAACGAACAAGATCTAAGCGAACGCTCTACAGCCTTTATTTTTATTTTTATTTTCCAGCTAGTTTCTTGTGCAAAGCGCATTCTAGAAGCAAAGAAATGCACCCAAGCCACTCATTGCCCATTCGGTGATGGCTCTCGTATTGAGGCGCTCCTAGCACGGTTTGTGATTGGTTCAATTTCATGACCCTTCGCAACCCAATGAATGCACAGAATTTCTTGCCGATCTTGCCTCGTTAGAAAATTGAACACGGTTGTCGCGAGATTGCGAGGCCATCATCAAATCGTACTTTGCAACTCGCTCTCATCAGTCTCTTGTGATGGCTGGGATTTTAGTCAGACGTGGGGGCTGTGACGTAGTGAGAAGGATTGCGGGGTCGCCAAAGTCCCTAGTTGAAGAGATGAATTGATCACTTCCATCCCGCATCACATCCCCGTCACCCTCGTAATCCATGGATGCCGTCAAGACTATCGAGAACAGTGGGCGTGCTATCGAGGGGCCTGGTCGACATTGCAAATGCTGTTTTGATCTGGACGGGACACTTGCCATAAAGTGCGACAACACCCGCGCAATCATTGTTGATCCCGAAGACAAGATAGTCTCAATACGCAGGGAGATACGCATCATCCAGAGCTCGGCTGCATCGGGCTGTCCAACATGCTCCACCATCATCAAGGTGCTGGTCTTTTTCGGGCTAAACTTCAATCACGAGGCGGCCAAGATATACCTCAGGTTTCCAATTGGCGTTGGCAACTTTGAATTGCAGTTCAAAGTTTCGGGATTCAGCACCATCGCTCAGTTGTATACATCTCATTGTACGTCTTTAATTGCCTAAGCCTGTCGCGCATTGCTGACACGAGCGTAGCTCATGGGAAGCCGTGGAAGAGCATTCAACCGCTGCCAGAAATTTGTACCGACCACCTCTCGCCCGAGAGCTTGTCCTTTATCAAGTCATGCCTGAAAACCTGTCTCGAAAATCATCAAGTTTGTAATCGAGATGGGGGGAGACTGCCAACCCGGTTGCTTGACATTGGTGATCGAGACCAGAAAGTCGTACGACTGGTTGAAACCAAGGCTATGGAAAGTGCCCAATACATTGCCTTGAGCTACTGCTGGGGGAAATCTCGACTAATGATGACAACACTGGACACGCTGGAACTAATGAAAGAGGGAATTCAAGTCTCTGCGCTTACACCGGCATATGTGGATGCCGTAACTTTAGCCCGTGAACTTGGAGTCCGGTATTTATGGATCGACGCGTTGTGCATTATTCAAGATTCCCACCCAGACTGGGAAAGGGAATCAACAATCATGGGCGACATCTACTCCAACGCCCTTGTCAGCATTGCTGCTTCTTCATCAAAATCGGCTACTGAACCATTCCTTCGTCGGAGCGGGCAAGATCCGAATCCATTAGAAAGAGACCCGGAAATATTCACCGAGATAATCAACCTTGGAGAGGAGCAAGTTACCCTCAAGGCCAGAAAAATTGAGCAAGAAGGTGCTCACTGGAGGTGGCAAGACGACGCCGAACAGCGTCAGCTCCGAGAACCTTTGTCTCAGCGCGGATGGACGCTGCAAGAACAATTACTCTCTGGTAGGTTTTTATCCATCTCCGACACGGAGATGCAGTGGACCTGTATTGAAGCCGTATTCTGCGAATGCCGCTCGAGGCTCAACCACCGCCGCGAGTTTGGTCACATGCCCATCAGCCAGATAACCAAACCCGGGCAAGCTCTTCGTTTCTGGCACAAGGCTATTGAGAACTACTCGAAGCGACTCTTTACCAAACAGGAGGACAAGCTACCCGCGATTTCTGCCATCGCAGCTGTGCTGCAAGAAAAGACTGGCTTCAAGTACGCCGCTGGGCTGTGGGTTGAGAACATGGATCTTGATCTCTTGTGGCGGAGAACAGGCGAGCTCCAAACACTGCCAGAGGCCGAGTTCATCGCGCCGTCCTTTTCCTGGACCTCTGTCAATGGCGAGATTGACTATTACTGCTTCAGAAACGGAAAGGACCCGTACCGGAAGAGCACCGAGGTTCTGAGCGTTGAAGTCGATGCCAGTCCGAATGCCCCGTTGGGACGCGTAGGAAGCGGCCGAATGACGATTCGCGGGCCTTTGATCCCCGGACGCATCCGATATCTCTATCCAGATGGTAGCCTTGTTGTGAGGATGGGCCCTGTGCAACTGGAAGCGGCCGCCGACACCAAGATCCAGGAGGTGACGGTTCCCCAACCCAATGGCACCCTGGTAAAGACGGCCTGTCGGTGGAACCCGTGGTTGATTGATAAGAAAAAGGCCGAATCAGAAGACAACCCTGCCACTGCTGCTGCAGGTAGCGAAGATGCCGACGGGAACCGGAGCGACGCCCCGGTTCAAGGCAGATGCGACCCCGCAACCCGGTGCTGGGTTCTCAGGCTTGGCTCATTTCAAATGACGCGGCACCACAGGGAGCACGAACTCATGATTCTGGGGAAATCGCCCACAGAGCCAGGAGCTTACCAGAGACTTGGGCTGGGATCATGCGAAGACGATGGGAAGGTGGCCTTGTTTCAAAGCGAACAAATAACCACAGTTACATTAGTGTGATGGAAACAAAGACTCTACTCTATCCGTTCTGCTGATCTGTTGATTTTATATATCCCATCTAAAACTCGTGCAGCTGTAAAAAAGCTTGTCCCATTGGACCAAACCATCCTCTGTAGCACCCGCAAACAATTCTAAATGTGTCTAAAGTCCAAAGCAAAAAGTTATGCTCGCCAATTCTATCCTGTCTATCACGCTTCTTTTAATGTTACAAGGGAAATGAAAAGTTTCTTGCCGTGTTTGATCGCCCAAAGGCTAGATTATGAGGTTTAATCTAGACGTACTCGGCGCAGTTGAGGTCGCTGCTCAGGTCCATGACCTCGCCAATTGTGGCGTTGGGGACGATGCCGACCATCCAGAGGTTGTGGTTGAGCGTGGTCACGTTGCTCTCGTCGCCGTCGTAGTCGAGAACAGAGGCGCTGGGGTAGCTCATGCCGTTCTGGACCAGGTAGCTGGTCAGAGGGACGTTGCGTCCGCCGATCTCGGTCAGACGAGTGGCGTTGGCCTGCTGCCACTGCCACCAGAGACGGTCCAGGTTGGTGTGGTGGAGGAAGAACAGGGGCTCGCCAGGGCTGCCGACGACGTCGAGCATCTACGAAACAAAAAGTGTTAGTTTACCCAATCACCGCTTTTGATTCAACCAAACTTGGGGGGGCTCTACTTACAACGCCACCAACAGCAGAGTGACCGGCCGTGTGGGGGTTCACCTGGTAGCACTCAAAGGCATCCTCGTAGGTCGTCTTGTTGAAGCACTCGTCAATGTTGGCCTGCACGCCGGACTGGAAGCCGCGCGAGTTGAAGGACCGGGACAGGCAGTAGCTGCTGTTGGACGAGCTGGACTTCATGTGCAGCGTCAGGTTGACAAAGGGGCCGTCCGTGACGCAGTCGCCGCCCTCGCCGCCAAAGCCCGTGGTGGGGTCGAAGACGACGGACTCGTTGAGGGCATCCATGTCGAGCACCTCGTTCCAGTAAGGCTGGCCGCCCGTGTACCCGCACTCGGACTGGAGCAGGTACTCGTGGACGCGCATGAAGTAGCGGTGCCAAGGAAGAAATGCGCCCTGTTGTACGTGGTAAGATTAGCTTATTTTCCCACCCAAAGATCCGCGGAGTCTTGGCATACCACGTTGTGGATGATGTTGGACTGGACGATGTGGGCCCAGTCGAGCTCGTCCCAGCGGTTCTGGGCACCGGAGATGCCGGCCTGCGCAGGGCGTTCCATCAGACAAAGTTCGGCGTCAATGTACGCAGACTTTTCTGTGTCAGTCATGTTGTTCCTGATGTTTTCCAGCGTCAGCTTTTTGGTTTCGCTCGGGGACGAATTTTGGATGTGTGGGTTGAACGCACCATGCCTTGCGCTGTGTCTTGGTGGTGCAAGTCGTGTTCCATGATGCAGCAGCAGACACCACGTTGGTGACGGCAAGCAGAGAAAGAAGAGATGAAAGAATGGGAGCCATTTTTGTTTTCAACGATTGTGTTAGTTCTTGGTGATGAGAGCGACTGAATGAAGAACTGGAGTTCTGTGCTGTGCTTGATGATTTCCCCTAAGTGGAGAGCACCTCAAGGCTCTTATACACCATTGAGATGAGGCCCTGCAGCTGTCATGTCTCGTAAATCATAACCCCATCGTGGATACACAGCTTCGGGGAGCCCTAGATGCAGGCACTCCGGTTCACGGCAGGCTAACCTGATTGAGTTGTCGTAGTTAAGCATCATACCAGGTTTCCCATAGCCCTGGATTCCAGATTGTCATCTCTGCCGCATTGTGCATCAACTCCGGCAAACATATTCGACGATCGGTTCCTATCCCGGCAAGGCATGGATCTCGTTTCTCGAAATTCTTGCCCTTTGCCCCCCCGGTAATTGTCGAAGCCCGGAGTCCGTAGTTGTGCAGCATCATGATCCCGGCCGGCGCATCCGCGTCATCGGGGGTAGCGGGGCCCGTTTCTAGCATCAGCCCATAAGGGATGTGGGATACCACCAGAATAGCCGCGATAAAGCGCCACGCGTCCGCTGATAATCATGGGGAATGCCTGGAATAGGGTTTGCGCGAGCGGTTAAGCTTACGTCGTAACAACACGGGAAAGGATTTCCCTTCCCCCCTTTGCTCCAAGTTTGGAGCCTCTCAGAAATAGAACCTGGGCCAATATCCTGACGCGGACAAGTGTTGGGGGAAAGTTGGCTCTTCTCTCCCTGGTGGAGCCTCGCGGGCGCGAAAAGGGTCCGATCGCAAAGAAAGGGTGGTAGTATTGGGCAATCTTGATCTACGGCTACTTGGCGATCCGTATTCTATGCAACATGGTGTCGTGGCGCTGCATCGGTGTGAGCCTCTGCTGTAACACCTCGCCTGCAGCTTCTCTGTCTCCCGTCTCCTTTTTGCCCTCCCACATTCCTCAATTCAATCGCTCCCCTGAATTGGGCTTCGTGACGAATCATGATTCGATTAGCGGCTGGTGGGGGTGAAGCGCTAGCAGAGCGAGCCTTTCCCATTGCGGTTAAGATCTTCTCCTTGTCGCTGGGGATGCTGGCTCAAAGGCCTGATAAAGAGTTGTGCCAAGCCAAACAGTCGTGGATGAGGCCTCATCTCGCCCCGTGTCAGCGCTCCAAGTTCGTAATGTCTCGTGGGCCCAACTCTTGCTATGACTGTTTAGTTGGTTAATATTTGCACATGCGAGCTGGGAGTTGGGCCTGCGTTCCCGTCAAGGTTGCACCGAGGGCTCGGTTCCTGAGACAGGGGATTTGTCGAGGGGACTGTCAATTGAGTTGAGGATGGAACTCGCTTGCCGGCAATCGGGGGTTCTCGAACACCATGCATCCTGTCAAGTTTCATTTTTACTACCTGGGGGCATGTTTATTTTTGTCGATGAATGTTTCATTGGGTAACGTGTGGCGATGGCACCGTTGTAAATGATGATATTTTGCCGCCAATGTACGTGCAGTGGCTCTTGCCGATGCCCGGACTAGACCAGCTTGCGAGACAAATATTGAGACACGATCAATATGACACGATGATATCTAGCATTGACTTGTATCTTTAGAAAAAATGACCCACGTGTGTTGCGTAAGACCCCATTGCGCCTCTCTTTGACATGTCATTAAAATGGGCTTCTGACAGGTGGATTTGATATCTCGCATTCCTAAGGATGAACTTTTGAGGATAGAATATCAGAGTAGTAATTTATTCGGCATCTATTATCCATTTCGAATTTCGAAGTACCCAATCGATCTTGACATTTTCCTCACGTGGCAACTGCCTCGTTCCGTCGCGATTGTGATTGATCAATCCCAACTGGAAATAATGACGGGTTTAATACGTAAAACTCCACGGGATCATTTTCCCAATCTGAACAAGGGCAAAACCTACCGGAGAAAAGCGTTTTTCAGGTAGGCATATGGGCGCCACCCATGCGAAAATCACAAACCATGACGTCCGTTAAAACTGTCTGCCACCAATTCGAGGCGGACACAGGGTAGCATCGGGGCACAGCGCCAAGATCTCTAGAGTGCGTAACTAAAAACTTTGGTTCTTTATTAAATGAGTGATTAATTAAATACATGTGCAAAGACATCTTAGGTTTGACCCCGCAAAACCAGTGAATGAATTTCAGCAAGCTTTAAAGCCTCTGAGTGTGAAGCAATTTGGGTTCCGGTTTTGCCAGCAATGCATGATCTCAGATCGGATTGATTCCGGTTATGTTTAATTCTGGATAAAGTCCACGTGAACGACAGGGATATCGGCAGGCGTGATTAGCCGCTGGGGACTGTCTTGGTTTTCCAAGATAGGAACCTGACTTGGTCTATTCGGCGATGGGGCCGATGACCGGCGGGTGAACAACAATGGGCTCGCTGAAAACCAGCCCGCCGCAAGGGTCCATATTGCAGACTATCTCCCTGATGCAGATGGCTGGGCATACCCTCTGGCGGCACGGCTTGCAGCGCTCCGTACATCCCGCGGGCGGGGATTGGTTCCAGTAGGGCCATGGGCATGCCGCGACCAGCCTAATGTACAGAGGGCATGCGCGGCCGGGCGCGCAAACGGGGGCAACCGAATCCCAGTAGCAACCGGAAAGTGGGCAAATGTTACTCGGCGCCGTGGTTGTAGCCGCCCGTGTCGTAGTTGTGAGCGTTGGGATGGGCGGGACCGCGAAAGTAGGCGTAATCGGAGTGGGTGTGATGATTCGGAATGTGGTGAGGGAGGTGACGGGTGTGGCTGGCGGCAACGGAATTGGAGTGATTGGGCCGACGATGATGGGAGTTGGGTCAACAATAGGGGTGGGTGGAACTGGGTCGACAATAGGCGTTACCGGATCAAGGATGGGTGTAACCGGTTTGATCGGTCCAATAATGATGTTGGTTGGCCTGATGATCGCGGCAGTTACTGCCGTAGCAATGTATGGGAGGAGAAGCCACTTCATGGCGAAAAGTTGGGTTTGGTTTGAGAAGATTGATGTGGTTGTGATGCTCACTGAAGGATGAGGGATGAGGTTGATTCTGTAGTCGGGCATTAGGCTGCTTTATATCTCAATCCCTATTACTCTTTCATTCCAATGATTCATGTTCCCCCTACGCAGAATCGATTTTATCAACCTGTCATTCTCGGCTTATTTTCGTAAACCTCGAGTAATTCCAGCTAAGAATAGAACCCTTTGGAATGGAAAGACTGGTCATGTGAGAGGCACTAACAGTCGCCAAGAGAGTTTTCTGAGTTTATTCGCGTTTGCCAATCATGAGAAACGTCCGACATGCAGCACCTGTGAAAGAGTTCACAGCTGTAACAAAAAAGTATGAAATGTAAACTCAGCATCTCAAGAGAGAAATGATTATCCAGATCAAGGCCTAAGGCTACAAAAGTGCTGGAACAATACTGGAGCCATCGCCCCACTCGTCTTTCAGCTCCGCCAGCCACATTCGGGTGTGGATTCAGGAGCAGGAACGCAGCCCTACGGGGCGTGCCGCCGCATCCGTTTCGTTTGTGCTCCACGTGGCACGGGTTCTTGCGTCTAGAATCTACCCGCAACGCATATTGCGAGTAAGTAGGATGAGTAGAAGTGATGTCCAGAAGGTGTGCACTTGAAGTTGTCACCTTGCTACTTCGGGACCAGTATGTAGTCTGATTTGTGCCCTTGCCCTTCTTTTTGGCTGCATGGTAGACGTGGAATGAGGAATATGCGATTCCAATGAAGTCATTGTTTGAAGGTTTGGGCATCGTACGGCTGTTGAGCCATCTTTTGGCCGAGTTGCATCGAAGCGAGAAGAAACTATGCCTCACGCTATCGGACCATCGGACCCGGAGCCGAAGTGAAGCTGGATGCATGTGAAAGTGCTGGAATCGACGCCAAATCTTCTCGAGAAAGCTTCTATTTGTGGAGAAGCTCGCATCGTCCACCGCGAGCGGTCTAGCCCGCGTGGAAACTCAACATGAGTCGCAGCTCTGAAGGCCGAGATGCAAACGCAGGGCGGCGAAACATCAGCCCGAGAGTAAGTTGAAAGAAATAGCATTGGGTATCTTGATCTATGACGCTCATTCGCTTAACCTCCCCGTCTAAATTATTAATGATTATTGGTTCCACTGCCTTTGGACAACCTCTGCGATTTCCTCTCGCGAACACCACTCCCCCAGCTGAACTTCGAAATAGAGTTGGCTTGCGTCTTCCCGCGTTCGGACCGTCACGCCCCGTTTTCCTCCTCGCCACACCGGCACCATCGTGGGCGGGTAGTCCCATTCGTACGAGTAAAGCCAGTCTTCGTCGGACAGCATCTCGCACAGCTCGTAGCCGCAGAGCTCACCCCAATTGACGATGCAGTCTCGTCCCATTCGAGCCAGGTCCTGGTCGAAACGAACTTGCTGCAGAACGTGGGCATCTGCAGGATGTTGCTGGAAACAATCAAAGCAAGCGCCCCTCTCTGCGTTCTGCCTCCCCCATCGTTTAAAGCTGTTGTGGCATAGAACGCAGATGCCCGTCTCGTTCCTGTCCACGGCTAGCTTCTTTCGATCATCGGTGAAGCGAGTCTGCCGATGGTTTATGGGAACTCGCAAGCTGGGATAGATGCGCTTGGCCAAGTCTCCGAATTCGAGGAGGCTGCATTCGTAGCAGGACCGCCAATCGGCGCGCCTTGATTTTTCTAGCTCGGTGAAGGCGGAGGCGGGACGCATGCGCGCGCAGAAGACGCACGCGAGCCGCCTGCGCTTCACCGCCCAGGCAGAGTCATTTGCGGCGACGAGATCGAGGTAGTTGGAGGGTTGAGGTGGGATGAGAGATGCAAAGTAGGAGCAGGTAGCTCTGAAATGGGTCGTGTCGGGGAATTGAAGGAGGTCGATGACGAGACGGTGGAGTTCAATTGGTAGCTCGGAGAGGTGGAGGGCTCTCAGAGTCTGCGACATCACTGATTGATCAATGACAGTGAGTGTTTGGCGTGAGAAAGAGGGACGATTGATGAGTTAAGAGCGATGACGGATGCAATGGATTTATTAATACTCGACCTTGGTCTTTTTGACTCCCCAACCATCCTCTTCTGCGTCTCGCTTGGTGCCGGTTGAGGCTGAGGCCGCCGTCTCGCTCTCGTTCACAACACAGCCTCCCCGGTCGCAGCCGGGTGACTCAATCGGCGTCGACCAATAATTGAGCCCCACTTAGCGTTTCGACAGCTCAGTCAGCAGACATGAGGCTTGGTGAGGCGTTTGAAGCAATTGTCTGTTGTCAGTTTAAGGAACAGCCCTTCATTAAAATATGCCAACATATATTCACAGTGAGAAATTCTAAGTACCTAGGCTTGGCACATAATGACCCAATTTGCTTGTGGTTGCTTGCTATCCTCCGAATGTGCCCAAGTCACAACTCCTTACTAGTCCCACGTGACCAGACAGACACACTTGTTGGATTTTAGTCAAATCAAGCTTGCTGTAATGTACCGTTTTGTACCTATCAAAATCAGTGGAACATTGTTGCTTCTTGATTGGTTATCTCCTTTCTGGTACCCGGCTGTTACCTTGCTCACTCGAAGGCGTGATCTGTTCCCGTGGTGGCGCGGCAACTATGTGGTCGCCCAAAATGTGGTCCCGGCATCCCCACATCTAGCCATGACGAAACTGGTTGTACGGCAATCATCATTTATTTGAATGTAAATCCTGTCTCATACAAGCCATACAAGCATTTCTTCTACCAGCTATACATTTGTACCGTAGGCGCGCCGTCTTTCATAATGGCGACCACAACAGGTTCCAAGCGACCGAATTTCCTCATTATTGTTGCAGATGATCTGGGATTTAGCGACACAGGTCCTTACGGCAGCGAAATCTCAACGCCATCCTTGGACCGATTGGCCAAGGATGGACTGCGCATGACAGACTTCCACACAGCCGCGGCATGCTCGCCCACTCGAGCCATGCTCTTCTCAGGAACCGACAACCACATTGCTGGTCTGGGTCAGATGGCCGAGTTCATGACAAACCATCCCCAGAAACTCAAAGGCAGGCCAGGCTACGAAGGATACCTAAATTTTCGCATCGCAGCTCTCTCCGAGATCCTGCAGGACGCTGGGTACCTAACTATCCAATCCGGCAAGTGGCACTTGGGAATGACACCCGAAACTGCGCCATCGGCACGAGGCTTTACCAAGTCATTTAGCTTCCTCCCGGGAGCTGGAAATCACTACAACTACGAGCCCCAGTTCGATTCTCACCGCGTGCCCGCCTTTATGCAATCAGACAAGTTTTGGATGGAGGGAACCAAAGTGATTGATCGCAAAACCGACTTGCCAGACAACTTTTACTCCACCGACTTCTTTGCCGACCAGCTCATCGGATTTCTCAACCAAAGGACCGAGGAAGAGAAGGAGACGACTCCATTTTTCGCGTACTTGGCTTTTACAGCCCCTCATTGGCCCCTTCAGGCCCCTCGGGATCTCATCCTAAAGTATCAAAACTTGTACAATGATGGCCCTGATGCTCTGCGGCTCCGCCGAATCAAGCAGCTGCAAAGCTTGGGTCTTGTGCCAAAGGACATTGTACCAGCCCCAGTTCATGCCGATTCAAAAGCCTGGGAGGACATGAATAGCGCAGAACGGGCCGTTTCAGCCCGAAAAATGGCCGTCTATGCCGCCATGGTGGACAGGATGGACACGAAAATTGGACACGTCCTCGATGCCCTTGAGGCTTCTGGGGAGCTGGACAATACCTTTGTCCTTTTCATGTCAGATAATGGCGCCGAGGGCGCCCTCCTCGAGAGCCTTCCCATGTTCAAAAACATGGGGCTAAATGAGGTGCTAGAGAAGTTTTACGACGACTCTCTCGAAAATATCGGAAACGCAAATTCTTTCGTCTGGTACGGCGATAGATGGGCTTTGGCAGCGACGGCTCCCAGCAGAGGATTCAAGGGATCAAGCACCGAAGGAGGAATACGATGTCCCTGCATCGTCCGTTTTCCTGCACTGTCAAGATCTTCAAGCGGAGGCTATACGCACGAGTTTGCCTCCGTCATGGATATTCTGCCCACGTGCCTAGATCTCGCCGGAATACAACACCCAGGAAGCACATTTAGAGGTCGCGAGGTAGTGCCAGTACGGGGCCGATCATGGGTCCCGTTCCTGGCAGGAAAGAGCGAGGACGTACACGCCTCCGGTCAGACAATTGCTGGGTGGGAGCTGTTCGGCGTTAGGGCCATTCGCAGAGGAGATTGGAAGGCCGTTTACTTGCCACCACCAAAGGGCAAGGACAAGTGGGAGTTGTACAATCTCGCCAAGGACCCTGGTGAGACGGACGACCTTGCGGAGAGCGAGACCGAGATACTGGGCAACCTTTTGGTGGATTGGCAGACGTATATTGCCGAAACTGGAGCCATTGAGCTGGACGTCAAAGGGAGCAAAATCCAAGGCCAATAATTACTGTAGAGCAGCTATGGATGTGTAGTGTCCATAAAAGTCAGCCAGAAGTAATCTATATCACCTTAAATTTCATGAATGTACTTAAGCGTACCATATCATCATGTCAAATAATTGCCTCATGTTTAATGCTGCAGATATCTTGACTAATTTCTTCCCTTTGATAGGTCTCAACAAATGGCCAAACCCTGCCTCCTATTGTCAAAGGCTTTTGCCAATGACACTAACTATGCCGTTGGGCTATGCTGACAATCTATTCGCTAAAAGTGGTGTGCTTTTTGCCCGTAATTTGAAATCTCTTACAGTATGGAGGAGCAGTCCAAAAGTCATGTCCTCAAAAAACCCACACTTTGCTTTTTTCTAAGTAAAAGGCCGTAGGCAGACCTAACTTTATAGCAGGCTAGGGTCGCTATTGACAATCAAAATATCCCCTGGCTACAGTAAATTAACTATATCTTTAGTGGACAACTCCCTGTAGTTTATGACTATGCGATGTATCCTCAGGTACTCAAGGGTGTCGCGGCGTCATCAGCTCGGACAAGACTTTTGGATTGTGCTAGTTCACTGGTGAGATGTCGCCCCACATCACCCCATTCGTGCTACACCGGGTATCCCTTTGAGTGTGGTAAGCCTCCACCCTGGTCGGCCGCCCCACATCACCCCAGCAAAAGCAAAGTGACCTCAAGTAACATCAGCGATAAGAGGAATCAAAGGCAGCTATTTTACTATGTAATTATTTTGTAAATTATAATAGATTCCTAATAGATTTCTAGTTAAGCTCTTAATAAGTATAATAATAATAGCTTTATCTTTCTTAATAAAAGCCACTGTAAGTACCTAGTTAATAATATATATTAATTAATAAAGGGATTAATTTATAATTATGGCTATAATTTTAGCCTAATTAGCTTATTAGCCTAGGCCTTTAAAATAATAATCTTACCTCTAGACCTATTATTACTATTCTAGGAATTTATTTTTATTTCCTTAGTTAAAAGCTAAATTAAATATATTAATAGCTAGGTTAATTAGCTATTTAAGGAGGCCAATAGCCACTGCCTTTAGCCATAATTATGACTAAAGAAATAGAAACTAATTTTTATTATAAAAGTCTATATATAGCTTATAATCATGATTTATATAAGAATTAATAAACTACCTAAGATTAAAGATTATTAAAAGACTTTCTATATAAAGGATAAAGGCTTTAGCCACTTAATTACCTAATGAATACCATATAATCAATTCTAACTCTTATTATAATACCTATATATATTTAATTATATAATAATCTAAGTAACTATTGGCAATAATTTTTATAATTATACCTTTAGCTAGATTAATAATTAATCTAAATATATATAATATATATCCATAGTTTTCTTTAAGCTAAGCATAAATATTACTATAGATAAGTATATAGCCTACTTCTTAAGAAGATTAATAAAAATTATAATTATCCTTAATAAATTTATTCTAATTGGCTTTAAAGAGTGGATTATAGGCTAAGGAGACTATTTCCTTTGGTGGATTTAGTATAGGCCTAGCTAGAAGTTTAGGCTTATTAGAATAACCTAGGTCAAGCCAGCCTACCAACAATAGTTATTATAGCTACAGCAGCAGTAGCAATAGTAGCGATAGCTGTCTCCAAATCAAAGGATAGTCTATTTAAACCCAACTCAAAGTATAATTATTACCTTAGTAAATAAACTATTAAAGGCTATATATTACATATTTATAGATAACCTTTTTTCCTTAGCTAACCTCTTTTGTTGGCTATGGTAGCTAGGTTATAGGGCCATAAGCACAGCCCGCCAAAACTATAGTCTTTATAACAAGTTAATCAAGCTTAAACAAACTAATAATACTACTATTAGTAGCCTTTAATTTAATAAGGTAGAAGCTATCTTAATTTCTAATAATTTAGTCAATCAAATAGTATAAAAAGATAATGCCCTTATATTATTTTTATTTACTATTTTCAATAGTACTAAACAAATTAACTATAAGTAAAAAAGACTAATAGCCATAAAAACAACAATACAGCCAATATAGGCATTTTTTAGCAATAAGCCTATTAAGCTAATTTCAATCCTATCTATTATAAATACCTATAACTACAAAATAAATGGTATAGATAGGGGTGACTAAAGGCGAGTATATTGGAGCCCTACCTGCCATGCCCAAAGAGGCAGTTGGAAGGTTCTTGTGTAGGACTTTCTATTGGAAATAATCCTTGTAAATACCTTCATTTTGCAATAGTAAAGGTAGCCAAATTAGAAGCTATTTACATAGCTAAAAGATTAGTGAAGATGCCTTGTGAATAGCCTTACATCAAAATATGAACCTACTTCTTAATCAAGAAAAAGGCTTTGGCCTAGGAACGAAATTACAGCTATTTTGTAGTATAAGCTTATCCACAAGGGAAAATCAAAATATAAGGCATATAAGGGCTTTCATCTTGGTCAACCAAAGCCACAATGGCTGCCCTTAGCTATAGTTAATAGTAATAGGCATTGGGCGCTATAATCACGATATTGCTATTAATAGTGTAATGTAGCTTTATATAGTAAAGGCAATTATTGGAATATCTATTACCATATAATTAGTTAGGAAAACAATGTACCTTTGGTTTCTTACTCTATGATTGGCTGCACATCCCTGGACCCGACCAGGGTGGAGGCTTACCACACTCAAAGGGATAGTGTGGTCCACCACGGCACGTGAAAATAGTGACCCCTGAGCATGCTCGTTTGACACGGGTATGGTTAACAGCACTTGGAAAACCTGATGGCGATCTGGGTATCTCGGTTCGGCAGCGGGGGATCTGTGTTCACGTTGGCATTAATGTCGCAGCCCCGTTCAACCCCAGCCCCCGCCAATGTCACCAACACTACCTCTGGCGGTGTGGATGGCTTTATAAGCTTCACTGGCCCGGCAAAGGATGGTCCATCTGACATGCTACTTTATCGAGATCAAGCATTCGTATCTAGCATCTCCGCTGCATCGACTGCTCATCACTATAATGGGGATTTCCCAGACATCAGCGTGGAGGACTTTGTCCAACCTCCCATTCCTACGTCATTTCTCTTTGAACTTGGGTCTGGCTTGTCTGTTATTGGTATTGAACGTGCTGAGTAATGGCTTTGATCTCTCCATCTACAACCAAATCCAGGCCATGAATGGTATTTCTTTCCTTCTTTTCCCTTTCGATTGGAACCCTTTCTCTTCTTCTACCAACGGTGCCCCGGCTTATCGGCAGGTGACTGACATTTCCTTTCTCAGAATTCCAGCATCGATTCGGCGATCAATACAACCCCCAGACCGGGCTATACACCATTGGCACCCGCAATCTGTCTTTGCTCAACTCAATTCCATTCATCGCATATGGACTCGCGCTTCCCGTGGCAGCAGTCATTGGCGAACGGTTTGGTCGCAAGCCAGTCTACTTTCTCATGAATTCCATCTGCCTGATTGGCGTCGGTGTCACCTACAGTTCGAAAACCTATGCTCAAATTCTAGCAGGGCGATGCATCGTAAACGTCTACTGCGCTTTTGAAGCGTGGCTGGTTCCCCTGTTCCTTGCCGAGATGGTTCCCAGCACAATCAGAGGCACCGTCATGTCCAGCTACATGTTTGGTCGCATTCTGGGCACTTTGGTCATCAATTGCATCACATACAAAACCTCGACATGGACTGGAGATGCCACCTGGCGTACGCCGGTTTCCATCATGTTCATCATTCCCTCTTTGGCTTTGATCCTCGGTTTTATTTTACCAGAGTCACCACGTTGGCTGCTTTGCCAAGGCCAGGATGATGCTGCAGGTAAATGGTTACGATGCATCAGGCCTGACAAAGACGAAGCCAAGATTCAACATGAACTTGACGTAATGAAGGCCTCGTTGGAGGCAAAAGCTGACGAAGCATCCTGGCTCGACTTGTTTCGTGGCACTAATTTGGTGAGTACTGCCGCCACTCAGGCCCCAATGTTTCCCATCTTCTTGAAAAAAGCCATCTAATTGCAAATCCCCGCCTCATAGCGTCGAACCTCAATTGCCTTAATGACAAATTTCTTCGCCTTGGCTAGCGGTCAGAGCTTCACCAACATCTACCAGACTGTCTTTCTAAAAAGCCTCGGAACAATCAACCCATTTTTCTTCACAATTCTTTCTGCCGTGGCTGGTCTTTCAGGTTGTATCCTATTTACAATTTTGGTGGATAGGGTAGGCAGGCGATTTTTCTGGCAAACCACGGCACCCCTTACCGCAGTTGTCATGATGTGTATCGGAAGTTTAGGAACTATCGCAAACCCTACAACGGTCCAAAAGAACGCGCTAGCCTCCCTGTTCCCCATATATGGGTTTTTCTTCTTCTCGTCCTTAGCACAACTGTAAGCGTCGCACCGGTGATAAGTAAGATTCTAACCTGACATAAACGTTCATAGTGGTGCCATTACTCCAGCGGAGATTTCGTCGCTGCGGCTTCGCGACAAGACGGTCATGGTTGGCTGGTCTGTCCAGAATCTGACCAATTTCTTGTCTTCATTTACAACACCTTATTTAATGAATCCGGGGGCCGGGGATCTTGGGTCTCGAGTAGGATTCATCTTCGGAGCTATCGGATTGACTGGCTGCGTTTGGGCATTTTTCTTCTACCCTGAGCTAAAAGGACGATCTCTTGAAGAGATAGATGAACTTATGAGGGAAAATATACCCGTGAGGAGTATGCAAGGTATGATTCCCGTTTGCAAACATTTGAAACATTTTTTAAAGAAGAGTGTTTAGACTGGAAGCTGCCAATGAGAGGCCCGGGGCATCTCGAGCGGGGCAACGAGGAGGATGGAACCGAAAAACCTGTAGTTGACCATTGCTCAGTCAAAAGCGTCACTGCTTGAGCGAATCAGCCATTGGAATGATACCAAGAACGATTGGATAATCTAGCGCCGTTGTGCTAGCGCTTAGTATACCTTAGATAGGGAGCAAGTAAATGGATCTGCCTACCCCGGAACCCGAAGTGCGACCACTTCCCGATGAACCAAGTGATCCACCATACATGTCCAAAATAGGTTAGTAGGTGGACAGCAAAGGAAGTTATTTCCAAGCGTGGGATTTGGTGCACCATTTCCCCAGACTTCTTCCCCGCATTCTTGGTCGACATATAGATTTTAGATCAGGGTAGATCTCATCATCACAAGCCCAGCCTCCATCCTTCTCTTTCAAGTCGCACGCCGTTTTCGGGAATCAAATAACTCTTTCATCTTAAAATCGCCACTCAGAAACATTGCTACGCTTGCTCTCTCCACGCCGTATTCTCACGCTCGGAATTCCCGCGGTCATCACACCCGTCGGCTATCTCGATGCGCCCCGCAGCTCAAGGCCCTACATCAGGCCTCTATCAATGCACTCGATGCTCCAAGACATACACTCGTGTGGACCATCTCGCTCGACATGTTCGCACACGTAGGCTTCGCCTCTAAGCTTTTCATAATGCACTTCTCTGGAGGATGTTGTGGCTCACAACCTCCGTAGACTTACAGGAGCGCCCGTTCAAGTGCCAAACATGTCCGAAAGCTTATGGAAGGCTGTATGCCCTCTCACGCAGCTCCGGAATTGCCGAAAGATTATTGACCACAGTTTACAGAGATCTGCTCAAGAGGCATGCACAATCCCATGACCCTGTCCGAATTCTCGCCAAGAGACAGAGGTTGGAGGCCCCCGATTCAGCCTTGCGTCGGGTTTCTCAAGCATGTAACGCGTGTGCGTCTGCCAAGGTCAAATGCCAAGAAGAGAAGCCCTGCAAACGGTGCCGACACTTGCGCCTTACATGTCATGTATCGGGCAAAAGTATTGTACTAGAAGCAAATGACTCTGAAGCCTCAGAACCAGGTGGGTCACTCAGTTGAGAGCATCATCTATCCACTAACGTAACGATGCTGACAAACAGCAGAGATTGCATCTTCCGTCGAGGATCTGAGCCAAGGAAATGAGCACAACATCATTCCAGGCAGCCAAACAGTGTTGACGCCGTCAACAATGGAGTCAGGTACGAGTGTATTATATCTACAAACGAGACCGCCCTGACTGTGTTGTAGACCTTGCCACAACAAATTCATCACCGAACGACCAATATCTATTATTACAGGCAGAGATCCCCCCTTCCCTCTCCCCCAACTTTTGGGAAAATTCACTAGCAGATTTTCTCCGGGACGTGACAGCGCCAGCGCATGTAGACAACCACAATCAGGAAAACTGGCCTCTCACAGAAACGGAGTATCGCAACGTGCTGGACTACTCCCTCGATAATGATATCGGCCTTGCCGGACCTGATGTAGACTTTCTTAGCGGCTTGCTTGAACTACCAACCAACTCAGTTCTACAAATACACTCTCATCACGAACATGATCACCAGCCACCAGAGTGTATCAATGAGACCGGCACACAGGTGCAGTTGCCAATAGTCGACCCCTTTTCTTTCCTACACTCCCCTGATAGCGTTGCATCCGAACAAACCCGACCACTTTGCGTATCCCAAAGGCTGCTAGCTCGCCAGGAAGATTCAGAGCAAGATTCAGAGGGAGGTGTACATCAGCAGCCATTCGGCAGTGTTGGGGCCGGCTCGCTCGACATGCAGCCGTCTCCCAAACACAGCTACATGACAGAAAGCCTAGAGTCTAGCGCTCGAGACAAGTTATTGGCCATGATTCTGAGCACCTGTAGTGAAGATGAAGGTGCGTCTATTGCGGCCGTTTTCCCCTGCAAGCAAGTCTTGAACGAAATCCTTGAAAACTTTTTCTCGCACAACGAAAGAATGCCGCAATCATTTATCCATGCACCAACATTCAATCCAAATACAAAGCCAACGGAGCTTCTCGGAGCCACCATCGCCATTGGAGCGGTCCTTTCCGAGATAAGAGCGATACAACGAGTAGGCTTCGTTGTGCAGGAATCCGTCCGTCTAATCATACCAAAAAGGATTGAGAAGTCGGCGTCAGCTACCAAGGAGCTGTGGCTTATGCAAGCTCTAATGTGGGAGATTATGATTGGTCTTTACAGTGGTAATAGACGCAGAAGAGAAGTTGCTGAAAGCCACACACAAACTCTAATCACTGTACGTTGCGCGCTTCGTTTACCGCCGGCAAAGAAGTCCCTATTAATAGCTGTGCCCAGATGATTCGACGCAACAATCTATTTCAGAAAAACAAAATCCCTAGTGTAGCCCCGCTACCTGATGACACAGGTGCGGTGCTACACGAGAAGTGGCTTCAATGGGTACAACAAGAATCATATAAACGGCTGGCGTGGCATGCCCTTAGGTCAGATGCTTTTGCGTCCATGGCACTCCTTGTAAATCCTCTCATCTCTTACGCCGAGATGGGGTTATACCTGCCTCAGTCGCGAGATTTGTGGAATGCACGAAGTGCGGAACAGTGGAAGAAAATCTACATGGAGCTATCCCCTGGGTCTGCGGAGCATTTTGCTTTAGCAGGCCTTCTGAAACACCCTTTGAAGCTATCTTCGCTCCCTCGTATCTATGATAAAATATCTTCTACACTAGCCATACTTCATGGATTCTGGGGTATGATTTGGGATTATACGCAATTCGCTTCCACAATGAGCGGTCAGCATGACCAGGATGACGCAACGATCGTCCTTAGACACCAAGGCCTTGTTCAAAAGTTTGATGATTTGCGCACAGTGATATCTGGGTTCAAACCCGATAACGCTCTAATGCATGAATTGTCCCTCACAGTTGAGCTGCTGTCGATGTATCTCCACGTTTCTCTGGAAAGGATCCAGTGCTTCGCAGGTAAGGAAGGCTTGGAGGAGGCTCGCCGTGTCTTCCCCTTGCTTCAACATTGGGCCAATACGACTCATGCCCGCCAAGCTATCTGGAATGCTGGCCAGGTTTTGCGGATTGCCAGGATTTATCCCACCGGAAATCTCAGAGGTTTCATTGCAATTGCCATCTACCATGCCGGCTTGACTTGTTGGGCATACGGCCTGATCTCCCAGATGAATTGCCCCCGAGAAGAAACATGTCAACATCCGAGAGAACCGACTGAAGCCGTATTTTTAGACGGAGACTACTCGGTGACAGCTCAGGCGTTTATAAAGTTAGGCAATGGGAATCCCAGCATCCGTCACATGGGGGAGATTGAAGCACCAAGCAATTATATTGCTCTATCAGATCCCGGTGCAGTCATTGAGATTGTATTGAAGATTCTGAAGGATAATGTGGCACCCTCAGCGAATGGTGATGCACTACCGCCTGTGTTGGATAATTTAATACAGATGATGCTTGACCTTCAAGGAGCTGGAAAATCAGTGGTCGGACATGTCGCGTAAC
The DNA here is from genome assembly GCA_017140785.1 of Calonectria pauciramosa. Lineage (NCBI taxonomy): Eukaryota > Fungi > Ascomycota > Sordariomycetes > Hypocreales > Nectriaceae > Calonectria > Calonectria pauciramosa. Next base: position 1,680,043 of record JAACIZ010000013.1, read on the forward strand.
TTAGAATCATTTACCATTACACCCGTATACGCTTCATTCTACTATCGTATGGAACATTCTCTAGCAAATCTTGGAGATAAGATGTTCACAAATTAAGTCAGGTTGGCATTTGGGGCAGGTAGTTTTCCATTCGATTTACTGCTACTAGAGATTAGCATATCAGTTTTATGCCATGACCGAACTTGCATCCAGACACACTGGCACACCACTGGACTTATTCAACCTTTGAACTCCATGAGACAAAGTCGCTTTGCCATTTAGATGATGCAGGCCCTCTTACCCAATGAAAACGGCTTCGTTTAAGAGACAATATTAGCTAAAAGAAATGGGAATCAAAATCTACCGCGAAGCTTGATGCAATTTCTGTGGATTAAGCAAATATCGGAGAACGAAGTTCCTAAACGACAGAGGTAGCTAAAATTCATATGTCAGCCGCCAAGGTGATAGTTTAGCTGGGCGAGGAAGATGAAACGGTTGGGTGCATTTCGCCTTGTCAATCACATTTACGAGTCGCTGTTTCAGCACCAAAGAGATAAATGCCATTGTCCTCAGTTCTGCTTTTTCTTCCTTTGCCGCCTTTTACCATCACCTTTGTTCGAAGATTCCCTGCCCAAATCACCTGACCTACCCAGGTACCAATGCTGATTTTTCTCTTGGTCACTGATCAATGATCACAGCTATTATTTGGTCTAAAGAAGAAAAGAAATTCATAATTTGAAAATCCTAGCACCATAGATCTACCGATGCTCGACCTCAACCTTTTTATCCTCAACTATCCCTTTTGGCGTCTCGTCTGATGCCAGCTGTCCCTAAGGCAGCCATCTCGCTCCCGTCCTGGCACAGCCTCGATAGCAGCTGGTGTCTCCATCCATGTCAGCCAATAGTTCAGCCCCACTGTAGCTCTTCCCGATCTGAGTAAGCAACCATTTATTCGGCTGAAGCCTCATCAGGCTTTCAAATTTTCATCATCGCACTTTGCATACACCGATAATGGAAGCTAACGGCCTTTTGGGCGGTATCGCTGGCCTGGCCGGCCTCTTTTCCACATGCCTAGATGCGTTGGAAAAACTATCGACCTACAGATCCTTTTCAGACGACTCAAAGGTTCTTGAAACCCAATTTCGCGCCGACAAACTCCGCCTCCAGAAGTGGGGTAACGCCGTCGGTTTGGAGAATGGGGCATTATTGAACGACCATCATCCCGCACTGGACGATGGCAAAACGATCTCAATGGTGGAAGAGCTCTTGCATGTAATCAACAGTTTTTGTCAAACTAACGACACTGCCCCCAAGCGACTCGGCCGCGTTGGTAGTGGGTTCAAACATGTCCAAGGCAGGAACCCTGGTTCTGCATCAAAAAGGGAGAAAGCTGCTTGGACCATATGGGGAAAAGCCAAGCGCGAGGATGTTGTTAAGCTGTTCTCAGAACTTATCCAGAAACTTCATGATTTAGTGCCTCCTGGCGGAGCGGAAAGAACAGGAGTAGGGGCACTAGACCTAGCCCCACAGAGTATGGATCTTTCTCCAGTTTTAGGGCTGTGCTTATTATGAAACCAGATAAGCTCGAAATCCAATTAAGCGTGTTATCTGAGGTGAAGCAGTTTTTGTCTAGGAGGGAGGACGAGCGCAGAGGTAGTCTGGAAATCACCAAATCTTCTACCATGTGCTGACTCGTGTTAGCTGAACTTCAAAGGGAGCTACAATCATGGATACTGGGACCTCATTCAACAAGCGATATACTTGAAGAGGTAATTCAAAGGCGAGTCAATGGTACTTGCGACTGGATTCTTCAAAATCCAGAATTTTCGTCCTAGCTGGCAGAGGCCTCCTCACAACTTCTTTGGATCCATGGCCCCGCGGGTTTTGGTAAGACGGTCCTTTTCGCTAGAGTGGTAGAATACCTCTCTCAAATACCTAGTACGCTGGTAGCTCACTTTTTCTTTTCTTCCGACTTCGAAAGCCGGAAAGACCCATTTGCAGCTATTCGCTCATGGCTTTGCCAGATCATGCAAAAGGAGCGAGCCGCATTTGGAATTGTCTATGACGCATGGCTCACCCAGGAAGCTTATGTTCCATCTCAATCAACAATCGAAAAGCTGTTCATCGATGTGTTAAAGGCTACGCCTGGATGCATTCTTGCATTGGATGGCTTGGACGAGTGCACTTCAATTGAAAAAGTCATCAATTTGGTCGCGCGAGCTGTTGAGGAGCCCCACATTCGCGTCTTGATTGTTAGCCGCGGTGAGCCTGAGATTCGAGAATCCCTTGAAGAGCAGGTTGACGTCTTCGGGGAATACAAAATATCAATCGACGATGTGCGCGCCGACACAGCCCTCTATTCTAAAATTGTTGTGGACCAGAAACTACATAACAAAAGCGGTACTATCAGAGATGACATAGCCACTCTTATGAGTGATCGATGTGATGGTCAATTTCTATGGGTCAAGATGCAAGCAGATTCCTTGCGAAAAGGCATGAACCAGATGCAACTCCAGCGAAAGATTAACGAAACACCAGCTGGCCTAGGACACGTTTACCAACGCAATTGGGATTTGATTCTTCGACAGAAACAAGAGGAAAAACTCAGAGCAATGAAGCTACTTCGATGGGCTGCATTTTCTCTTCGGCCATTAACCGTCAGTGAGATAACCGAGGCCACAGTGGTTGACGACGACAGCACCGAGATACCGATTGAAGAGCTGCCTGATGAGCTAGACACTTACTACGTGAATAGCGAAATCACCGGCCTCTGCGGCTCGTTAATTGAACTCCGAGGGGACAAGAAATGCATCGACGCGATGACTGTACACGTGACGCACTTTTCGGTCAAACAGTTTCTACTGTTAAAAGTCACAAGCTCCGAAAGTTTCACAGGATCCAACGGTGGCCTCAATACGTCATACGAAACATATCAGAACGCTTGGTTAGCAAAGAAATGTCTTCAATACATTTCCTTCGCACAAGTTTGGGGCGAGTCGCAGGATGGGAAGTTGTGGAGTCCAGGGACATCATTTCGAGAGTATGCAGCAAGCTCTTGGTTTCGTCATGCAGCTTTGGTGCAAAACAAGGACGTTAAAATGATTGAATCAGTAAACAACTTTTTTGGTTCTACTACTGGCAATTGGGACGCTTGGAGACGATGGTACCGTACAACCACAATCATGACTGGAACAGATGAAGATCTAGAACCAAACTTGCTTCATTATGCCTGCGAACTCGGGTTAACAGAGACGCTCAAATACCTTCTTAGGCAACAAAATTATGATGTGAATCAAGTGGGAGGAGCCATGGGAGAAACTCCCATCGGCGTTGCATGCGCGATGGGGGATGAAATACTAGTACGAACACTGGTCAACGCCGGCGCACGCTTGTCTATTGGGAATCGAGATGGGGAAACACCACTTGACTCACTTGTGAAGGTTGGGAATATCAGCCTCGTACGCCTTGCATTATCCAAAGGAGCCGACTCGAACTGCACAGACAAACGTGGAAGGACCCCCCTACATACCGCGGCATCCTTTGGCCACTACGAAGTTGCCAAGTTGCTTTTAGAAAGTGGAGCAAATGCTTGCGGCAATAATGGGGCGTGGTCGCCACTCTGTGATGCATCAAAAAACGGGCATCTAGAGCTAGTGAAACTATTGCTCGAAAATGGAGTCGACGTGGATTCTCAGACACAGCGTGGCTTAACATCTCTCAGTATTGCGGTAAATTTTGGACACCTTGAAGTCGTCAAGTTTCTTCTCGCGAAAGGTTCCAATATAGATCTATCTGATCAATATGGGTGGACTGCCCTTCACATGGCAGCAAGGACAGGGAGGCAAGACATCGTCAAGGTCCTCCTAGAAAGAGGGTCAAATACAGAACCGATCAATAATGATGGGTCAACTCCGATTCTTATTGCCTCATTGTGCGGACATCTCGAAATTGTCAGATACCTCGCGGAGTCGGGCTGCAATATCGACACGACTACTTTCACAGGATGGACCCCGCTTAATTCTGCAGCAGATAAGGGACATCTTGAAATTGTCAAATTTCTTCAAGAGAAAGGGTCTAAATTAGATTCTAAAAATGCTAATGGATGGACCCCGCTTAATTCTGCAGCAGATAAGGGCCATCTTGAAGTTGTCAAATTTCTTCAACAGAAAGGGTCTAAAGTAGATTCTAAAAATGCTAATGGATGGACCCCGCTTAATTCTGCAGCAAATAAGGGGCATCTTGAAGTTGTTAAATTTCTTCAAGAGAAAGGATCTAAAGTAGATTCTAAAAATGCTGAAGCATGGACACCGCTTAACTCTGCAGCATGTAACGGGCATCTTGAAGTTGTTAAATTTCTGCTGGAGAAAGGATCTAAAGTAGATTCTAAAAATGCCGAAGGATGGACCCCGCTTAATTCGGCAGCAAATAATGGGCATCTTGAAGTTGTTAAATTTCTACTGGAGAAAGGATCCAAAGTAAATTCTAAAAATGCCGAAGGATGGACCCCACTTAATTCGGCAGCAGATGAGGGGCATCTTGAAGTTGTCAAATTTCTGCTAGAGAAGGGCGCCAATATAAACGACAAGAATGACGATGGATGGACACCGCTTAATTCTGCAGCATGTAACGGGCATCTTGAAGTTATCAAATTTCTTCAAGAGAAGGGAGCTAAAATTGAGACAAAGAATAGGAGTGGATATAGTCCAATTCTCCTTGCAGCAGAAGGTGGTCACATTTCAACTGCCAAATTTCTGCTGGAGAAGGGTGCCAATATAAACGACAATGATGATGACGGATGGACACCACTACATTTTGCATCCCAAAATGGGCATCCTGAAATGATCAAGTTCCTACTTGGCGAGGGCGCCGATACAAGTATACGAGACAACAATGGTCGTTCAGCACTTTTTTATGTTTCATACAGTGGAAACCTTGAAATCTTCAAGCTCCTCCTCAAGGAATCATTTGGGGCGACTGCCCGAAACTGCGAGCAATCCGAGGCGCCGGGCATCATGTTAGAAAACGATGATCAAAAGAATGTGGTAAATCCGCCGCCGAACCCCAGCAGCAGCTCACTGTTACACAATACTGACAACTATGGGCGCACACCCTTGTTTTTTGCTGCAAGATATGGCCATGACGAATTCGTGCGCGTTTGTCTTGACCAGAGAGCATTTTGTCTGGATGCCAAGGATCGGTATGGGTCAACAGCCCTATTTGCTGCGGTGAAAAACGGCCATCTGGCAGTGGTAGAGCAGCTACTTGACTTTTCCGAAGTTGATTTGAATATGAGGGACAAGTTTGGCCGAACTTGCATCTGGTGGGCTAAAAGTCAAGGTCATACACAGGTGGCAGAGCTTCTCTCCCGCAAAGCAGAAAGGAGAGGAATTCCAATCGATGATTCTGAGCCTCTGGGTAGCGGGAGGCTGAGGCCATTCCAGATGGGCGGTTTGTGGTGTGATGTATGCCTGCTGAGCCTCGTTGATGGTGAAGACTATCACTCCTGTATGAGTTGCTTTGACCTAGTTATCTGTTCGGCATGTTATGAACCCGGTTCTAGGTGTTTGGAGGCCTTGAACAATACGGAGGGGCACGAACTTGTGCTAGAAAGTGCTTGAGACTTATATTTCCCATCGTGAGTAGGTGCCTTTTTAACTTTGTTGCAAGATAAAGCAATATATTATATTAGAATGCCCCAATTTCTAGCGTCTTTTGAGATTGTTTGAATTTATAACTGTTTCCCAATCAGATGCGCTCTTTTGGGAGATGGTGCTTTGTTATATGTAAACGTGAAAAGAGCTCTGTCAGCTGGGGTATTTCCCAAGGGGCTGGGTGCTCGGGCTGTCCATCTTCAATACTTGACACCAACGCCGTGTTGAGAATATCCGCAATGTCCGCACTATCCCAAATGCCTTCTTTTCGCTTCAGGGAATATAATAATTCCACGCCTTTCCGCCGTGCTTTTAAATCGCTGCATAATATACAGACATAGGTAATTGTAGGGACGAGATTAGAGTCCAGGGAGAAGCCTGGAAAAGACCCAAAGAGCCCTGATTGCATGAGGTCCTCTGATCGTTTGAGAATACCCTGACAAACAGCGGGGTTCATTTTCTCCAAAAAGGACTTTTGATCCAGCAAGGCTGACCACATTGCCTGCTCTATTGATAGAGTCAGGATCTGATGTGACTCATGCTGGGAGATATTCTGCCTCTTCATTGCAATTTTCAACATCTCAAATTGATGATTCCAGGTATGGTAAGACGCAGACAAACTATTCAAGTGGTACTTCTTTTTTTCAAGAGCCTTGCACAGAAGCGAAACTCGGATGGCATGGTTGAAACTCGAACCTTGAGCCTCCATTTCGTCCACGTAGTCTTGCTCGACAGGTGAGCACCTTTTGTTGAACTCTACTTCTAGAGAAAAAAGGGACTCGCAAGCTTCGGCGACAGATCCGAACCGCCTTGCAGAGCTGATCCATTTAAGACCCCGTATCGAGTCGGTATAGGATGTGGATATTGGATTCAACCCTAGATAGAAAGGCATATCCATTGCAAATCGGGACAACACCATTGAGATATGTATTAGCTCCTCGGATTCTTTCTCCGTGCCCCCGACTGGCGAACTTGTAGCAGAAAGCCGTCGCAGGGAGGTGAGAATATCACACCCCGCTTGCACGTGGCGCACAGATCGATCGTAGCAGGACATTAAATTTTCAATGCAAATAAATATGATGCAGCATGTCAGGACAACCTCAATATTAGCTCTTGATGGTGTCTGTAGGAACTGCTCAAGGTGCTGTATTGCTTGGTTGTACTGTTTGACTGAGGCGATTTCGAGACTCATGGTGGCAGAATCAGTGATGGACAGGCCTCGCGATCTAAATAGCTTGTGTGCACCGCCGAGAGCACACAATGCATACTTGACAGGTTCTATGATGTGGCTTAAAGGCAGTGCGTGCATGTACCAAAAGTGATTTGCAGCCACTCCCATTGCCAAGTCTTGAATGGTGTATGTTCGCACATGATGAATGAGGCCAACTTCAGCTAGTAATCGATACACGTTAACAATCGAGATGCCGGAAAACGGGGTCTATCCTTCATTCTTACGGGTTTGGACCAGCTGCGTGCGGCGAGGGGCCATGTAGTAGCCCTCGCAATTAAACCCGGCATTCAGGCATCTACGACAATGAGGCTTGGTTTCGTCACATTTGAGATGGCGAGCCCTGTGCAAGGTGAGCATCACTGAAACTGGTGGACGCAGAACAGAACAACGAACTTGCTGAGTGTCGAGCTAGTGCATCTGGCAAGGACCAAGATTGGATGCTCACGTACCAGGTCACACAGCCGGTTCTGACTTTGGGCGTTTTCGCCCTCGTCCTGATTATCAATGAATTCGGTCCCGCTTCCATGTTTTCAAACGAGCATCGTCTGACCGGGGATACCGGTACTTGCAGACATTTACTCGACGCGCGCGAGCAGGGCAGGTTTCTCGTGTCTTCGCCGCGGTGACGTGGTCCGTGTCAAGGCAAAATTTCGGATAATTTGAAGACTTGCAATTTGATTCTGACTCCTTTCCTATCAATCACGACGGTAAGAAACATCCAAGAGATTAAATTTTTTCGGGTTACTTGTATCTCCATCTCGTCCGTTATTATTCTTTTGCTTTCAAAATGGTTCATTTGCCGAGGTTGGAGATTGTTGCGTCCTATTGTGGCTAGTCAATGTGAATGATTATCTACCCCTGTCGTCGCTCTCTCCTTCCCCGCGTGTGAACGCAGCAATAGGGTAGTTGAACTTTGTTTTCGAGAAAAGAAAAAAACGCGACCGAGAATATTCAAATCGATGGAACTATTTTAAATTGCGCTTATATCGGATTCAAATTGGGTTTATTATCGGAGTCATTTTTTTTCTACTTCTTTTTGTCATAGCATGGGCATTCTCTGGCTCTGTTGTCAGAAAAGCGTTCGGAAACCCATAATTAGGAAAAGAGCATGGAGAGAATGATGGTGTTGCACCACTCAATCACACAATTAGAATGACGAAATCCACTAAATACAATGCAAAAATTAGATCCTTTCCTGAATTGTCATTAAGTTGTAATTAGGCATGGCCAAGGAGCACATGCGCTCTAGTATTGACTTACCAACGCTTCAACCGCGTCTTTGAGGTTCCTCCAGGTTTGGAATCGTCTTCATTTTCCTGTTTATACACAAGTGTTTTTCACTACTTCGGCTCAGTTTTTCTAGGTAATCTGTTCGACTAGGTGTAATGGCTGATGAATGAGTGGCCGGCTGGTTGTGGCGAGCGCGTGCGTCCTTTTACAAGGCGGTCCAGCTGACAAAAAACAATAAAGCCAAAAATAGATGACAATATTACATCAGAGATCTCAAAGTTAAAACATTGGCTTTGATCGCCCCATTCTCTCCATCAACATTGAGTGGAGAGCTGTGTCCGGCTCGTAACTCCGAAAATGGCCAGATTCTGTCGCACACAGACCAGGGGTCATCTCGCGCCATCGCCATTGGCTGACGCGCGTCGTAACGTCGTCATTCGCACGGACTTGGCTGCTAGAGAGAGCACTCCGGATTTACCGAGCTCAAAGATGACGAGAAAGCGACTAAACCATTCCACCTCCGCTTTCTACGCCCACTCTAATTTTTTGACACAAGAGAACCGGCGAGAAGTTGCGACATCCACCAACACAGTATATTCGAGCTTGCATAAATCCCGCCTCTCACCTTGCACTCGTACAACAATAACTCCTCATTGGTGGATTTCGAAACTGAGCGATACAGAAATCCTGTCGCTATAATGGCTCATTTACCTCCGGGGCGCCAGACGCTTGTATACTCCAAAGTTGATGGCCATGAGATCCGCCTGGATTACTACCTGCCAAACACTTTCAGTGGAAGCCTCCCGGTTCTCATTCACTACCACGGTGGCGGAATGACTGCAGGGTCACGATGTGGCGGCGACTTTCCACATTGGATGTATGGTAAGAGGCGAACCCCGTCGTGCATCCGTATTATTTCTCCGTTTCACGTGCTAACCTTCCACAGATCATTGCCAGGAAAAGGGATACATCCTGGTGTCTGCAGATTACCGGCTCGTTCACCCATGCACGGGACTGGACCAGATTGAAGACACCAAGGCTCTGCTCAAGTTCCTCGCGTCGGAAGAATTTCAAAAGGTCCTACCGGAGTCTGTCTCCGTTGACACCGCCCGTATTGCCGTATCCGGATCTTCAGCTGGAGCCTATTCCGCTCGCGCAGCGTGCGTGTACGCGGAACCCAAGCCGGCTGCCCTTTTCACCGTCTTTGGAACGGGAGGCGACCACCTTTTGGACCACTGGACCACGGGTCGACCCCCGACCGCGATCGCCAAATATGTGGACCTCACCAAGGTCCCCGAGCTCCTCGCCGACAAGACGGTTGTGAGCGAGGACACGGCAGTTGCAGGGCCCATTTCCAATCGGTTCGCGCTCACCGTCCGCTGGGAGCTTGACGGAACCTTCCTAGATAACTGCTATGGCAAGCCGGGGCTGGGGGCAAAACTTAATGAGATAAAATACGCGGACCGGGCAGCAGCAATCCCCGAAGACGTCAGAAGTGGATTTTTGCAGCTTTTCGTTACGGAGAAATATCCACCCTCCGTCTTTGTCCACGGCACGGCCGACGAGGTTGTGCTCGATCAAGAAAGCATTCATCATCACGAGCAGCTCAAGAAGTTGGGGATTAAGACGGAACTTTTGCTTGTCGAGGGTGGAGGCCACGGGCTGATTGACTTTGGATCTGGATTCCCGCCAAAGCCGTTCAAGGGCTCTTTGGAGGCATATCAAAAGGCGCTTGATTTTATTGGGGAGGTATTCGGCTCGAACTAGGTCACAATGCGGGATATGATCTAAGAGCCTACGTCTGGTGATTTAGGAGCAGCGCGGTGCCTAGTGCTGAGTGCTGTCGCTGGCTCGCTGCTAACTGAGCCACAAGCGTCGCGGCCAGAAATTGCAAGGGGGAGGCATGGATCGGGAGCTACTTTTGGGAGCAGGAGACCAATCCTACGGCCCGGATGAGGGCTTGAGTGTCCAGTCGATTATTTTCCCGAAATTTGAACTGGTAACTTTTGTCAGTTTTCCAGAATGTGACATCAATGCTTATTCCCTCCAAGGCAGCGTGGTGTTGACAAGCCATGGTCCACATACGGTGCTCCACCGGCTTCCACCAATGGCCGGGACATTACCCGGCGCCGACGATCCGGGGGCGGGAAATCCGGCAGCGCTGGCCACTGAGAAATTGGGATTGTCGCCCAGGCCTTGGTGGAGCCCGAGTGCTCAATGCCGGTCGAGGAGCGCTGTTTCATGCAGGTCCCAGCGTCCTGGGGGAGCCAATACACAAGGCCGCAATTCAAAGCCTCGAGATCGTCATGAACAACGCCCAGCGTGGTGAAACTTATAAAGACAATGCTGGTCTGTTGCTGCCTTGGCAAGAGGGTGGAAGGCACTTAAAGCCGGCTTGTATTCCCTCTTTGCTTGCTCTGCAGCTCGTAGGCTAAAAAAAAAAAACACCATGCGCAGCGCCATCTCGACCGCCGCCGTTTTTCTGGGGCTTGCGCTACCGCAAGCCCTGGCGAGCTGCCCGTATGCTCGACAGAACGGTGTAACTGCCGACCAGGCATCCCCACACTCTCACCTCGAGCGGAAGGCTTCCGGTGGCAAGAAGGGTGTCTTTTACCTGAACCGCATCGCCCCCGGCACGTCGGAGCTGTACGTTGCTGATGCAGATGGCTCAAATGAACGACCGCTTCTGTCCAACGCCGTCTACGAGTACCACGCTGCCTTTTCGCCCGACGGAGAATGGATCACGTTTACCAGCGAGCGAAATGGAGATGGAAACTCGGATATTTATCGCGTTCGCACCAACGGCTCTGACCTGCAGGAGATTGTAGCCACGTCGTCCATTGAAGACAGCGCTGCCATTTCTCCCAATGGGAAGCAAGTGGCCTACGTCTCGACGGCGAACGGATACAAGGCCAATGTCTGGATCAAGGACCTGGAGACTGGCAAGGCGTGGAACATTACCGACAATTATCTGACGGCTTCCAATGCATCATTGCCCCAGGGCTATTTCCGGCCGAGCTGGTCGCCGGACGGAGAGTGGGTCGCCTTCTCCTCCGATCGCAACTCGGGTTGGTATGGCCACGGTTCCCCGGTTTTTCTCGGCGTCAGCGGCTGGGAGCACACCCAAGAGCTGTCCATCTATGTCATCCGACCCAATGGAACAGATTTCCGCCAGATTGCCACCAAGAAGGACTACTCTCTGGGCTCTCCGGCTTGGTCTCCCGATGGCGAGCGCATCCTCTACTACGAGATGACCCGAGAGGAGACCTGGGATGCTCATCGTCCCGAATCTATTGCCGCCGCCAACTCCACCCTCGTTTCGGTTGACTTTGCAACGGGCAAGGATCGCAAGGTGGAAGTCCCAGGTACCGGTGTCAAAACATTTGGACAATACGTCTCCAAGGACAACATTGGCTATCTGTTGAGAGGAGGTACAAGAGAGGGTATCTACACCTCCAATGGTACTTATATTAACACCACGGACTCGACCACTTCGGTCCGTTCGCCCGCATGGTCGCCTGACGGAAAGAAGATTGTCTATGAAAAGACTACATGGGTCATCCGAGACTTGGAGAAGAAGGTCTATAGCTGGGATGACGAGTGGGAGTACCGATTTATGGATGTGTTCCCCCAAATGTCCTACCAGAATGACAGAATTGTCTACACCTCGAAGCAAACTGGCAACTCTTCCATCATCACCATTCCCATAAATGGAACGGAGGAGACCCTAGTCTTTGATGCCTTGTCTAATGATGTTGTGAACCAAGCCACCGTGAACCAAGGTCTGGCCGGCGCCTTCCAAGCCTCGTGGTCCCAAGATGGTGAGTGGATCACCACTGCAATAGGTTCGTGGTTCCAGACTCGTGCGCTGAGTGGTGGCTGGCTCATTCGCGCCACTGCCAACGGCACATACTCTGAGGTTCTTACCAACAGCACCGCCACTCTCAGCAGCAACAGCACTCTGGTCAACTCTGGTTTCCCCAGCTTCTCGCACGACGGAAAGAAGATTGTGTACCGAGTGTGGGGATACAATTCCAGCCAAGGCGAAAAGTCGCAGCTTGGCCTTCGAGTCCTGGATCTTGAGATGAGGGAGGAAACCGTCTTGACCGAGGACTGGGACAACCTTCCCTTCTTTTCTCCCGACGGCGAGAGGATCGTCTTTACGCGCAAGGTTTCCGAGACCAACTACGACGTCTGCACGATTCGCCCCGACGGAACAGACCTCAAGGTCCTCACCAGCAGCGGCGCCAACGACGCCCACGCTGTTTGGACACAGGATGGTCGTATCATGTACTCCACTGGCATGTACGGTTTCAAGTACGAGTGTGCCCTCTATGACGATACTTTCCAGCCGTACGGGCAGATTGCCATCATGGACGCGGATGGATCCAACAAGAGGATGCTCACCGACTCTCTTTGGGAGGACTCCATGCCTATGTATGCTCCTAATAGCAACTAAGGAGATAAATTTGCAAGATGTTACGAAGTCATGGGTATGGAAAGATGAGAGCGATATTCTTTTCTGAAGGAACATATCTGGTTGAGTCTTTGTATGGCTCCAATCTTTGTACATAGTGGGTGGCAGTTGCATCATAATGAGCACAGCCAGGGAATAATGATTTGTGAATAAAAAATACCACCTAAATATCAAAGAAAGAACCGCAAATTGTGGAGACATTTTATGCACCAGCTTGGGCCATAGGCATTCGTGCTGATGTCGTCATCCTTGGTCACTCGAGTGGCGATTCCGCCCGAGTGGCTGTGAGCCCACTCTGCAGTCGGTGACCGGGGTAAAGTTTAAACCGTTCCTCTTGTCCTTCCTACTCTTAGTAATTGACAACGCTTACCTGGAGGTACTGTAGTTTTTGCATGGAACACGAAAATAGGTCCGGAAGGCTAGCTTAGTTAGGTTAGAGTTAGATCGGCTGTCGAAACGAGGATCCTCGCTGTCACACCATGATTTTAAGCTAAGTGTGGATCCGATATCAAAAGCCAGTGAATCATGTATCAAATTATTCGCAATCCTATCTGTGCCTAAACTACTCATCCTAAACCTCCTGGAGGACCTTCACCAAGGTTTCTCCAATGACCGTTGCGCTAGGCGGGTTCTGTCCGGTCACCAACTTGCCGTCCTTTCCGCTGATCACGACCTTGATACCAAAGGGCTCAGGGGCTTTGGTGTAGATACCGCCGTGTTCCTTCAGCTTGTCCTCGAGCAGAAAGGGCATCGCGTCGGTAAACTGATAAATGTCCTCCTCGGCGTTGGAAAAGCCCGTCACCTCATGTCCCTTGACCAGGTACTCGCCGTTCGACAGCTTCACGTTGGCTAGCGCGGCGGGTCCGTGGCACACAGCTGAAACCACCTTGCCAGATTCGTAAAACTCGCGAACTAGAGCATGCGAGGTGGTGTCAATGGCAAGATCGAACATGGCTAGTGCGCATCTGTAAGCCAAATTTCCAATATTAGCGGGGGAGGGACAGGGGCAACACTTACGACCATGCCCGCCAACAAAGAAGATGCCTGCAAATTCCGATGCCTTACCGAGAAGGCTTTCTAGCTTCTCAGTGTTCTTCCAAAGATGCTCCTTTTCCCTGAGAAACTCTTGGCAGGCCTTGTCATTCTTCGCGTCTTCGATGGAGTAAGGATCAACCGGGGCCTCCCCTCCTTTGGGAGACGCAATGACAAGGTCTACATGAGGGGCCAGAGCATTGTACGGATGCACAAACTCTGGAAGATACCAGCCCGTTTTGGCATTTTTCCGCGTAGGGAGGACGTCTTGGGACGTCAAAACAACAAGAAGCTTGGCTCGAGGAGACATGATGTTATGCTTGTAAAGTGGATAGAATCAATGGATGAAATGATGGCGTGAATGACTGTAGATTTCAAGGGAACATTACACTTATACACTGGTATTTATAATAGCTCCAACAACTGATTGACTAATATCTACACCGCCATACAAATCTGTTTCGGCCCTAATTTCGGGCGGCCGAAAGTGTAATGTTCAGAGCTCCCAACATCTCCCTATCACCGAAAAGACTCGGGAGGCATCCTCTTATCTCCGAAAATACTTTGAAGATTCCAGAAGCCAAGGATAGACATAGCCGATGTGTATTTAAGGGCATTGCGTCGCACCAGAGAAATAAACCCAGACCATCATCATTACTTCCTTACCTTCACACACGCTACCAACACCTCAAAGTTTCACACTTTTTTCATACCACAAACAAGATGGCCGTCACTATCACAGTTCTCTTTCCCAATGAGCCCGATGCCAAATACGACTTTGACTACTACGTCAACACACACATGCCCCTAATTCAAGATCTGTGGGGTAAATACGGCGTCAAGAGCTGGACCGCGACCAAATTTGCCCCTGGCCCAGATGGCTCGGCTCCCCAGTATGCATTCGCATCGACCGTTGTTTGGGACAGCCACGATAAAATCAAGACGGCTTTCGCTGGCCCCGAAGCTGGCCAGGTCATGGGAGACGTCGCCAACTTCTCCAACAAACAGGGTGTCTTTCTGTATGGAGACGTTTCGGCTTAAAATGAGAGGAAAGTACAAAGCGATGAGAGGCAGTTGGAGGTTAAGGCGGAATAGATGGGACTGTACTAGGCTGAGAGAGCAACAAATGCTGGAGGCCTCGACTCAATCAAACGTCGAGATGGTTTGGTTGGAGAAGCAGGCCACAAGTGCAGCTGTAGGCATGCGTCTATGCTAGGCCAATATTGCGAAGAAACATTTAGTTGAATTTATTGCTTGTAAATATGCCTTAGCACATATAAATCTAGCTGCGCTGATGATACTCTTACGTCGCATAGCGTTTCTTTATAAATTCCCACGCGGAACTCTTCGATATGACCAATGTTATTCATGAAATCATGGTCTCCCTATAGTTTCCATCTTCATCCAGCGTCGTCTTTGCAGCAGCCCAAGCCTTTCCAATCATTGCGGCATGCCTTTCACTTCGGGGCTCAATTTTGCAACTGCAGACACTGTTAGCGATATCCAACTTTTTCATTGGCAAGTTGTGGCGTACGGAAATGGTACTGGACGAGCTGCGATGGACTGAGTTACTTCATCTCGATCAACTTCAATCTTGTTGTCGTCAGGCCCGCGTGCATGCTCAATGTTGAACCCCCACAAAAGCCGAACCGTTGCCAAGAAGAGAGATCGCTCGGCAACGTGGATCCCGGGACAAATGCGTCGCCCAGCCCCAAAGGTCCAATTGTCCCGCTGCCTGAAATCCGCTGCCGCGGCCGCTTCTCCCAGGGAAAGCGATGGGTCGTGCCTGGAGGGATCGAATTCTCGAGGGTTGGGAAAAAGCTTGGGATCGTTATTCGCAGACCATATAGCAAGGACTATCGTGGTACCGGCTGGGATCTTGTAGCCGTCCACCACATCCTCGGAGACGGCGGCATGAGGAACTGCGCCGTTAATTGACGTAGGCATCCCTACAGAAACTGTCAGATGGAAAAGACTCCGATTTGTATGACCTGGGATGCGTTACATCGTAAAGCCTCCTTGACAACTTGGCGGATGTACGGCAACGAATCAAAATCTTCAATAGTTGGTATGCGATCATCGCCAACAACCGAGTCGATGGCGCTTTGGGCTTTGCGTTGGATTTCAGGAAATAGCATCATTGCCTGCGTTGGAAGAGTTAATATGTGAATAAAATGCAAAGCGCTAAAAAGTGAAATGCAGGGAATTTGGAAGGGTTGAGTTGATGCTCTAATATCAGCTTTACCTTGATCAATCCAGCCAACGTGTTGCTTGCCGTATCTGCGCCTGCCTCCATGGCAATTCCAGCGATATAGGATGCCGCATGGTCAGTGAGCAATTTCCGGTTGATATCATTTGTCCAGGTCTTCTGCGCGGTGTGGATGTCGGCTGCAAAACCTACAGAATCGAAAGGCTCAAAAAGAGTTCACAATATGACTTGGAAGGAGAACATCTCTTACTTGGATGTGTGCCATCTTGCTCGCTGTTCGCTCGAGTTTGATTGTAGAGCTGATGGAACTGAGCTTTTTCGCGACGGAACAATTCCTTTCCTTTTCTAGCAACTGGATTCATCCAGTCCGGAAGCATCCTCATGATTCCATGTAGCTGTGGATACCAATCGAGAAGCTTGGTGCTATGAACCATGACAAAGAATCCATGTGCATTGGTCAGAAGCTCCTGCATGACTTCACTTTTAGTGTTCATGACCCGGAACCCGTACGTCATACTTGTGGAGACGCTTAAGAAGGTGCGGGTGATGAGATCTTCAAAATCTCCCGGGTTGGACAAGATGTCGTGGCATAGTTGCTTTGTCTCCAGATCCTGATATGGAATATACCTGGCTGCATTTTGCACGTTGAGAAACTGGTGGTAGAGCTTCCGCTCGACTTTCCACAGGGCGTCATAACCTCGCAGGATTATGCGCGAACCTTCCCAGACCTCTTGCATGTAGAGCGCTGGCCGGTCCGCGTAATTGGCGCCTCGCTTGTCTACCACCTTCTTGATCATCTCACCGCTTGCCAGAACGACGATATTTTGCGATCCCAACTTGAGCGAGTATATCGGGCCATCTAGTAGGTAAGATTTAGTGGTGTGCCAATTACCGGCAGATAAATACTGGCATACTTACACTTCTGGCCCCATTTTTGGTACTGGAGGTGGAGGTCTTTCTTGGGGATTTGGTGTAGATTCCCTAAAAAGGGGAGAGTTGGGGGGCCTAATGAATAAGTGTGAGAGTCCAGCTTGTGTCCGTGGCGGTCGTTTCAAAGTACCTGGAGGAGCATCCTTCCATCGCCTAGTGAGCCTCAAGCCTGAAATGAACAAGGCCACAGCCACCAGAGCCCCCAGGGTATATACCCAACGATTTTCTTCAATAAACACGCCAGCCATGTTCAGTGCTACTTGTTGGTAATATTTTAAACGCAGATGATTGTGTACCAGAACCTGTTTGGGGTAAATCCCACCTTAAGAAGTTTCTTAGTTGAATAGTCCGGAATTAGGTACCAACCTTCATCCCAGTCTATTCGATGTCTATACGATGCCAAGCTCGGGTATTTCTGCTTACAGGTCTCACGTTATCGATAACCCGGAACTGTCGGCATTGGTAGGACATCTCACTGCCGAAATAGGATTGGTCATACGAGGGGTTGTCAGAGCCTAGTGCATCTTCACCTGTTTGCTGATCGCCTGCTTATCCTTCTCCACCCCTGCGTAAGTGGTCAGCAAAATTCAGTGAAAGGGCCGAGGTGCCAGCTGCGTGGCGACTTCCGAATGATTCACCACTTCATTCGATGCCACTCCTGATCGTCCAACATCTTGCCTAGAACATCAATGCAGTATGGATGCATTTCTAAAGCGTTTTGTTACAGTAGAGAAAATAAGCCTAAAACTACGTCTTGGCCTATAAGACATTTGATATTCTGCTCCAAGGGTGCGAGCCATTCTAAGAAATTTCAGTACCGGGTTTTATTGTCCAAATATTAAGCAATATCTCACAGCAATAACATAATCAGTCGCAGTAGGGCCAAAAAACACTTACCACCAGCCTTTCAACTTGGTGCTGTTTCTGCTACGTATGCCTCTTATAGTTTCAGACAACGCTATAGCGATCTATCGGTCGTGGAGGTCGGTTGATAGGGTACTATGATGATGCTCGTGTAACGACTTTGTAATTGTTAGTTTATGATGGTGTCACCTAAGAAACCAGAATTGGACCAGTCATTATCGGCAGCACCTCCAGCTCACATTCATTGTAGGTACCTTGCCCACTTGGTGACAGGGGTCAGGTATCACCTCAACGGGTTTTCCTCAACATTAGCGTCATTCAATCAGCCTGGCCACTTCCCAAGTAAGGTTTGTGGGCCGGGTACCCCACATTTTAGCCCATTACCCATCAAGAAATTGTGCTCATTATTGTCAGCAACTTGCATTAGTCTGCGTGAATTCATAACCCAGACAGAATCGCACAATTCAGAATTAGATGCGAACTATCTCATTCACGACGAGTATGAGATCATGCTGAAATAATGTTAGCCCGAAAAAGGCATCTCGTCGTTAACAAATGTACAGCATTCCTCTCACGCGTTTAGCCCAGATTGACCAATCCTTCATTCTTCTCACCCATCTCAACGAGAGGAGGCTAGTTGCTGGCTTCGCAAATGGCACCATTCTTGATACTCATGATGGTTAATACCGAACTGGATCTACTTCGACGACTTATCTGTCCGCACAAAGATGACCTTGGAGTCATGAGCACAAAAGCGGTTCAACCGGGAGCTTCAAAATACCTTCTATTCTTGTTTGACCTATGCCTAACTATCAATCATACCGCTGGGCCTTTAGATAGGAACTGTGGCAGCTGACATGTCTAAGAGATCTATTCAAGCTTCAAAAGTTTGAGACTTGCCTCCCACAGCTTCCCTGGGCCCTCTTCATCATAGGCCCAGTCCGCATAGCCATCAAACCCTCTTCCCGGAGGCTTCGCGACCTGAGTATCCTCCAAGTATAAGCCGCCCTTGCCTTCCAGTTCAGGCGAGATTGCTGCAAGAACAGTGGTCGCGGCGCCTTGTTCCGGAGATTTCCAAATCTTGGCCCGCTCTTTGTCATTGGCCCAGCCCTGTTTGACCTCGTCGGAAACATGTCGCTGGAGCTCAGTGGCAATGCTCCCAGGGTGGACAGCCCATGCATGAAGCCCACGGGCCCCAAATCTCTTTTCTATTTCTCTCGCTGTCCAGAGATTGGCGGTCTTGCTCTGACCGTATGACTTCCAGGGCTCATATTCGCCCTCGAGAGTCAGATTGTCCAAATGAACTGAGCCGGCTTGGTGGGCACAAGATGAAAGAATGATGGCTCTGGAATTGAAAGTGGGGGTGGATGAGTGAAGTAACATCTCTTTGAGTAGATGGAAGAGGAGGAAGTGACCCAAATGATTAGTGCCGAATTGAGTCTCGAATCCGTCCGCTGTGCGACCTTCGGGACATGCCATGACGCCAGCATTTTCGATCAAGATATGAAGTTGGGTACTCTTGGATTTGAAGGTCTCTGCACAAGCACGGACTGAGTCCAGAGAGCTCAGGTCTAGCTGCAAGAAGTGCACCCGAGAATTATCCTCCAGATCGCTCAGTGCTTTCTTGGCCTTATCAACGTCACGAGCAGTGGCATAGATGGTAGCGCCGGTTCGATAGATTGCACGAGCGGTTTCAACACCGATGCCCGATGAGCATCCAGTGATGAGAATAATTTTTCCACGGAGTTTCCCTTCCAAATCATATGCGTTGACGATTTGAGAAGCAGTAGGGCGCGCATCTCCAGGGCCATTGGGCGTTTCATGAACTGCGGCGTACTTTGAAGTCATGTTTCCAGTAGAGGTTGGGAGATTTCTTGCCAAGAGCGTAAATAATCGATCAGGATGGATTCCTACAGCTGGAGCACCCAGCTCACAGATATTTATATTCCAGCTGATCAGGTGTAAATGAGTGTGGAGAGTACCTCGCTGTCCGCCACACAAAACAAGCTAGATTGTTCTCGCGTGTCAGCAGGTTGCAGCAAACGTTCTAGCGGTTGCGTGACAGGTCCCACTTTTTCAGTTCCACCATGCTGGATAACCAAGCGGCGCACATCAAAACGTCACTCCTTATTAGCCTGTTGCGTTGAATTTTGAGGCGAAGATAGAGCCGCGCCCCAATCAGGACTGCAGCGATTATATCGAGTGTCCAGTCTGCAATCTTTGAACTGTTATCAGTAACAGGAATGTACCATGTAGTCAGAACTTACCAAGACGGCCGCCCCCGTTGGGATGACAAATTGCATGTTGACGTAGATGCTGAGATTTACCGACTTGAGTTACATCTAGAGAAATTACGTGTGAATTTTTCATCTTATTTTCAGAAGAAAGCCGCGGTACTTATACTTCTTTCCGAAGCGAGAGGTGAAAGGTTTATGGCTTGAGCTTGACTGCATACGAGCCAATAGCCATTGAGCGACGTCTTAGTAGCTTCTTGTTCGTGAACAGGGAATGCCGGGGAAACTTTAATAGATGCTTCGTCCTATTTCTACTCAGATTCATGGAGAGCTAGACATGGATCATTTCAATAAGAAAAGAGGAGAGCTGAAATCTGACGCGGAGATCACACATGAGATGTATCTAGATGCGCATGGATGGGGGCATCCCCACTAAGCCAGCCCATGCTTCTGTAGTCTTGTGCGGTTAAGACATAGTTCAATACTAGCCGTAAAGTCTAATTCTACTATGACTCTGGAACGAGGGATGAATAATCAACAATGGCGCCGGATTGGGCGGTGATATGAGGCGATCCGCGTAAGTGGTCCCGCAAATCATATCCCAAACTCATCACACCAAACAACCTCCCGAGCTCTCTAAATAGTTGCCAGTAGCATAAATATGAACATACATGTTCATCGATCAAACCTTTGTGCTTAGTTTGATAGTGCACGGGCAATCAGATACATGAGCAAGCTTAACAAATAAGCTTATTCTTTTTTTAACAAATAATATTCAACTACTAATTAAGAGATTATAATAACCATTCTATCACAGCGTAAAGGTTGCATTTCCCTTGAAATCCCGGCTACTGACACCAACATGTGCCGTG
This sequence comes from Calonectria pauciramosa, assembly GCA_017140785.1. NCBI lineage: Eukaryota > Fungi > Ascomycota > Sordariomycetes > Hypocreales > Nectriaceae > Calonectria > Calonectria pauciramosa. The sequence continues at coordinate 1,700,752 of JAACIZ010000013.1, forward strand.
AACTCACCACTCGGAAGTTTCCAATCTTGAGCCTCAGTGTCCCAGTAGCTCAGATCCTTTCTCGTCAGCTCAAAGGTCACGGTGCGGCTCAGCCCAGAGAACAAGTAGACCTTCTGGAATCCTCGCAGAACCCTGGCGGGGGTTCCGCTCGGCACCGCATCCGTGGGAAGAGAAATATACAGCTGGGGCACCTCTGCGCCGGCTACGCTTCCGGTGTTGCTCAGCGTAAAGGACACCTCGGCAAAGACCTCGTAGAGGTTCTTGTTTCCTCCGGGCGTGGGACCAGAGTCCGCGGCGGGGTAGGCCGTGGCGTTGTCCGCTTTCACGGTCGCCGCCACGTCGGCAATGTCGAACTCGGTGTACGAGAGGCCGAAGCCGAACTCGTAGCGGGGCTCGATGCCGGCCTCGTCAAAGTGGCGGTAGTCGATGAACAGGCCATCGGTGAAGTCGGCGTGCCACTCGGTGGGGCTGGAGATGGTGGTCAGGTTGACAATCTCCACGGGGTAGTCGCTCGTGTTGTAGGCAATGGTGAAGGGCAGCTTGCCGCTGGGGTTGACCTTTCCGGAGAGGACGTCGACGAGCGAGTTGCCGGACTCCTGGCCGGGGATGTGCGCGGCGATGACGACCGTGATGTTGTCGTTGTCGGCCCAGTCAATGATGTTGGGCCCCGCCGAGTGCGACACAACGATCGTGTTGTTGCAGAACTCGGCGACGCTCTGCACCAGCTTGGAGCCGTCCCAGTCAAAGTCGAGCGAGAGGCGGTCGGACCCTTCCGAGGCGTACGACTTGATGAAGACGAGGCAGGCCTCGGGCGCGGGGATCAGGCTGGCGCCGTTCTCCACGGCCACCGCGTTGTCGGTGATGTAGTGCACGAGCGATCCGAACGGCCGCGCCCACTGCTTGATGGCGTCGAGCGGCGAGACAACGTACGTGGGGCGGCCCGCGCCGGAACCTCCGCCCGAGTACAAGGTTCCCATGTCGTAGCCCCAGGGAATGCTTGTGGCCGCGGTGGTGCCGTACACGCCGCCCGCTTCGTCGGCCGCGTCGTTTCCAAAGACGGCAATGACCTTGGGCGCGACCTTGAGGGGAAGCACGTTGTTCGTGTTCTTCAGCAGCGTGTGCGATGCGGCGCCGAGCTCGCGGATGAAGTCGCCGTGGTCTCCTCGGACATCACGGTGAGCCTCGCCGCCTACGTTGTGCTCGTAGTTGCCGTAGATGCCGTAGGACTCATACGACGAGATAACAATGTCGGCCGAGCTGGGGTCGACGGCGGGGAGGTTTTCTTGGCCCAGGTGAAAGTACGGCGTCATGATTCTAAGGATCATGTCGTCGACACGAGCAAGGTCCAAGGTGCCGTTGTTGACGGCCTTGGTGAGGTTCGCCCCAAAGTACGAGGTGGTGTCGCTCGGGCTGAAGGAAATGGGCCCAGGCATGTTCATGTCGAGGCCCGATTCAATGGCCGACACGCCGGAGTGGGTGCCACCCCAGTCGCTCATGACATAGCCCTGGAAGCCCAGCTCGTCCTTGAGGATTCCGTTCAGGGACTTGCTGTTCTGGCAAGCGTAGCTTCCGTTGATTCGGTTGTAGCTGCACATGACGGAGGCTACTCCGGCCTTGACGGCTGCAGCGAATGGCCAGCTGTACAGCTCATGCATGGTGCGGTCGTCAATGTTAGAGGAGACAGCCTCAATCGTGCTTCCGTTGGAGCTGGTAGAGCTAGACCTTTGCGTCTCTTGCTCGTTTCCGATATAATGCTTCACACATGCTTGGACGCCTGACAACATTGTTAGCAGTAGCTCGTCTTGCTAGTGGCTCGGATCTCACCTGAGCTCTGCATTCCCGTGATGGTGTACTCGACAAGCCCCGCAGAGAGGTAGGGATCTGGCGAGAAGCCTTCCCAGTTCCTTCCACCATCGGCGTTGCGACCAAGAGGACCAACAACAGGTCTGTTGGGAAATTGAATTAGCATCGTGTCGCTTGCTTTTTTGGTGTATTCTTACCCCAATGCTACGTGTGCACCCTTGTCGCGAAACTCGGCTGCCATCAGGACACCCCTCTCGTAGGCAAGGTCTCTATCCCAACTGGCGGCCACCGCAATTCCTGCTGGGAATGAGCTGACATAGTCCTAATTTTGTTAGCCAAAATCATTGGCAAATATTTGAGGCCGACATACTGCCGCTCGAATACCCAGTGGTCCGTCTACAGGCAATTTTGTTAGCGCAGCCTTGCAGCAATTGGCAAGTCTCATTACCTTGCAAGCATAATCCTGAGAAGCCAAGTCTTGGAATGGCGGGGATATTTCCCACACATGCTCTGAATAGTCGTCAGTATGTTTTACGTTTCTCAAGAACAATTGCACTCTGTACCCGAAGACACCAGTTGTCATATTGGCCTTTTCTTCAAGCGTCAGTTCGTTCAGGAACGCCTTGGCCTTGGCGAAGGCCGCCTCCCACTGAGTACCAGTTGCATTGGCTGTGAGTTCCGTCAGATACCGTCGGATCCAAGGCTTTGTGTGACTTACGAGCAGGGATATCAGGGTTTTCATAACTGCTCGTCTGGGCGAAGGCAACGCCCAGAAGGACGGAGAGGACTGATAGATGCATGATGACCCGGTGGAATGTCTTGTCAATGCACACCATGTACTTGAGCGGATGTCAGTGGCCAATGTTTCATCTCATTTCCTCACGGACTAATCAGATATAAGTAGCATTTTAAGAAACTTCCAGGCCAACCCTGCTGCGCCGTCCAACCGAAAAAACGGTCAACGCCGGGCACCAGTCCACTCCATCAATTCATCCCATCACCCAACTTCAACAGGGCAAACAAGGCAGAGGAAGAAGACATCCGGCTCGACATGGGAGCAATATCTCGGCCGCTACTCGGCCAAACTAGGTGGTTCCTTGAACGGGCGGTTTCCGAGCTCGGATAGCTCGATGGATGTCACTTGATCTCGTCTCGTCCCCATTCGTCCCAGAGTGGCACGCAATGCGGGGGAAGCACAACCCCAGCTTCCTGGGTCCGGGGATGCCGCAACCCAAATCACCATGTGGGGATGAGCTCTACCCGATGTTTTGCCTACGAACTGCTACGCTGCTGCATGGCCTCTTTGTTTCTGTCACAACTCCGAAGTAGTATCGGCTGTGGAATCAATGGAAACGCAGCGAACCAATGCGCTGGGTCCGGCGGGACTCTGAATAGCGCAAACACCCCAATTAACCAATCGGTCCGAGATGGAGCTATCGAGTTTAATATTTTCTTGTGCAGCACTCGTGACTGCCAAGTGGCGCGACAGATGCCAAGCCGATGCCGAGAAACCCGCTGCATCGCGCAAATACCCCATCGAGACGGGCGAGGCCAGCCAGGTGGATATTCGCATATATCCACTTGATTATAGACAATTGATCCGGCTGAAGCACTCGCGCTGGGGGGAAAGAAACCTCGGGTTGCGAAAGCAAGAAGAGTCATCGCGCCGATTCTAGTCGTTCCAACCCCGCATTCCCCGGCCCCTCCCCCACCTCGATCTCGGCCCTATTTGGGGCGACGGACGAGAAGCTATCCGCGGATCACATCGCAGCCTTGCCATGGTGACGTCGCCTTCCTGCTATCACTCTGCGCCATTGGTCACCTTTAAAAAAGAGAGAAAATTCGTCAATTTAGCCATCACTTGAAGGACCGAAAATGACAAATGCCCAGCGCCGTGCTTCGGCCGGGATTGTTGCCATATCCGGCCACATACTTTGCAGCTACGAGAGAATTATGCATCACAACGTCGTCTCCACACCCACGGCGCCGGTAACAAGTCTATCGTGGGAGGGGGCAACCGATATTCCCCGGATGAGTCCACAGAAGTCTGGTGCGCCTTGTTAGTAACGAACGGAAAACTGTAAAATCTTTTATGGCGCTGTCGCAGCACACGTGGATGAGGAACCATCAAGTCATTTAGGCTAAAAGCTAACGTCAAAAAAAGTCTCTGCCCAAGGTACGCGTATGCAGCCCAATCAGTTGCGTAGAGATTGGCCGACAAGCTCCTCCAAAACTGCGGAGATCTCAGCCCATTCATCGTCTGTTTTTTTTTTGTGGTGGTCACAAGGGATATGTGGATGAAGAGAGCCCCCAGGGCAACTAAGGGGAAAAGCGAAAGTCATACTACTCTCATCTCATGTCCCGCCTTTTATACATGTTCATCTGATCATAACGTCTGTAAAGCCGCCCGTTCTCGAGCATCACGTACCATCGTGTTGAGTATGGTTAACGAGTGCGGTGTCTCGTCAAACACATCACCCAGCAGCGTCGCTGCGTGGAAAACCAGCTGCCTCTCCCTGGTGATGACGCCCGTCTGCATCTGCACAAAGGCGTACTCGGGCTGCACGAGCACGTCCCAGAAGAATGGCTGGTCCCTGTCTACCGAATCGACAATCTGCCTGAGCTGGGCCTTGATGGTGCGCAGCAGGGCCCCGTTGTCCTCGATGCTACCGTGGAGGATCTTGGGGTTCCCGCGCACGATGCTGCCCGTGACGAGCTGATCGCGGACAATCTTGATAATCTCCGGCGGAAGCAGCCCGCGGAGGGCTCTGGAAGCCTTCTGGATGCGCACCAGGTCGGTGCAGATCCTTAGCTTGATCAGGGCCACTATGGCGCAGTGGCAGTAGTCACGCGGCTCTCCCACCTTCAGCCAGCTGTGCTCGGGCGCCTCAAACATGTCGGCATCCCTGACGTCCAGGAACGGCAGGCTCAGGTCGTTCCAATCGTAGCTTGTGTCGTCGCCCGTCGTTGCGTACCATTTCACAAAATCATACGCCTCCTGATCCTTGTCCAGGCGCAGGTACATGATGGGGATGGGGTCGTGGGCCATGAGCGTCTGGTTGCGGTCCAGCCGCAGCACCTCGTAGAAGGCATCCAGCGTGGCCTGGACGTTGTCGACGGTCGGCGCCTCGGCGGAGAAGTTGTGCAGCATCACGAAGCCAAAGTCCAGCTTGAGCCTCAGGTACTCGTGCAGCGCCGGGTACGCCCCGAAGCGGCCGACCTCGGTCTCAAACAGGGTCAAGGGGATGCTGCCCTCGCCCTGCCTCGCGCGCAACCTCTCGCCCTCGCTGTCCACGTAGATGCGGGCCCTGCCAACGGCCTCGCACGGCGGCCGGTGCGTGTCGTAGTCGGCGCTCTGGTGATCCGGCCCGCAGTAGTAGGTCACCTTGCAACTCGGGCAGAGCAGCAGGCGCTCGCTGCGGGGGCAGAGGCGACACGTCCTGGGGAGCACTGTGCCGTTGGACATGGCGGAGGCCGGGACCAGGGCAATTGGCGTTGCGGGAGGTGTGCAAGTGCGCGTGCACTGTCCGGGGGATGTGTATAGCGGGTAGCGCACTGCGCAATCAATAGACTATGCCGGTATTCAGGCTCACGCGGGACGCGATAGCAGCCGTCCGAGGTTGTGTTGGTTGAGAAATCCTGCACCAAACCCAGCCGGCCAATCGCAGCTGCGGAATAGGCGCACACCGCCTTTAGCTTGACCTTTTCTTCTGTGTCTCGTCCATTATGCGCAATCCCTTGACGCAAAAATCTTCAATAGCAAAGCTCAATCATCGGCTTTCCAAAAAGCGATTATTCAAAAGCAATAGCACCGACATCTAGACCTGGGCCCAGGTCGCTTGAAGCATTGTTAGCGCGGGACAGTCGGGCTCCATAGCGGAGGCCGACAGGGAGTGTCGAGCCGTCAGAAGCATAAGTCGACCCCCCGGCCCCAGCCCTATAAATGGGTGCGGCGGGCCTCACCGCTCCGCTGGAAAATCCAGGAACCTACAGGGCGCTGGACAGTGGCCTCCGTCTCGCAACGGCCAAGGGCCTAAGTAGCGGATGGCATGTCTAGCTCTTGGCGTCGCTGCGAAGACGGTGGTTGGTACTCTGTATTTCCTCATTCGTCTCTGGCAGTTCATTGGGGGCGGCCGCATGCAAAGCGACAAGCGAGCTTGCGGCGGTGCAGTGCCGTGTGGTGTCTAATTGCTGACGCCTCAGCGCCCTCTCTCGCCTTGGCATGCAAGCCGTTGCGCCGTCCATTTCCCTACTATCTCGCTAATCCCCTCTGCGAACTCGCCAACAAGGCGCATCTAGAGCTAGCCTCGAGGCAGCTCATAGCTGCCACATGCCCCTGGGGGGGTGCCGAGTGCCGGGCTGACTTGTGCCCGACACCCAACGCCCAGCTAGTGTGTGTGTTTTAGTGCCCCAAGGAGTGTCCAACTCGCTGCCAGGGAGGCGTCCAGCGTCAAGCGAGTTGGACACCCCCCGTGCCGTGCCTAGTCTGCCCAATGCCGAGTGTGCCGCGCCTAGTGCAGTGCCTAGCGACCCAGCGCCTAGCACCCTGTGCCTTGGCACGGCTTTTCCGAGTAAAAAAAGCCCCCACTAAAAGGCCCTTCTATCCAGTCAGTCGTAGTACGCCGGCAAGCGAAAACGTTATTGGAGCAATACCAAGAACGGACGTGATGGCCAAGACAGGCCAATTGTTTTTATGATATGCACGAAATCCTCTGCACGCTGCACCTGGCTAGACTCAGCCACCAACAGGTCGACGTGTATGCGCATTAGACGTTGTATTATTTCAATAGAATCTAGTAAGATACAAGCAATTACTCAGGTATGGAGGACATGACAAGTAAAGAAACACAAAAAGAGACGGCGAAAATCTAGAAATTCATTCAGGTGCATCAAACAAAGGCCTTGACCTGGGCCTCGCACCAATCCCAAAATTGCTGCGCGGACTCGGTGCCGCCCTCCGCCTTGCTCTTGGTTGCCTTGACCAGGTCGGGCGACAACTGCCATATCCTGCCCCAGGGAGCCACTGCGGGATGTTAGCGAATGCCAGGATAGCCACGTCAAACTTGATCAACTCACCGAAGCAGCCGCTATTATCCAGAGTAACGGCAGGCGAAAAGGCCGAAAAGATCTGCGTGTAGGCGCCGAACACGGGAGGGTGCAGCACCGTGTGCCGCAGGATCCAGCTAAGGACGGGACCCTGGGTGCGCCAAAAGTCTGAGTCGAGGTTGCCCGGGTTGAGCGCAACCGAGACAACGCCGTCGGCTCTGTACCGAGCCGCAAACTCGGTCGCCTGGAAGTAGTTGCCCATCTTGCTGATGCAGTACTTATGGAACGAAGACTTGTTGGTGTGATAATCAAGGTTGTCCATGAAGCCCTTTGGGCTGATGCCCTCGGATGCCGACGACGACACCCAGACGACGCGGACGGTGCCGGGCGCCGCGTTCTTAGCAGTGGACACAACAGTGGGTGTAAGGAGCTTGGTGAAGAGAAAGGGCCCGATGCAGTTGACGCCAAGCTGCAGTTCGTGGCCTTGGGCCGTGGTGGAGCCAGCTTCAGGGTAGCCGACGCCCGCATTGTTGATGAGGATGTGAAGCTCGCTCTCCTTGGCTAGAAATTCCTGCACCGATGCCTTGATAGTGCTGAGATCGGCAAGATCAAGTCGTAAAAAGACTAGCTTTCCCTTTGAGTTGTTTGGTGCTTCATTCCTGATGCTTTCAATCGCGTTCAATGTTTTCTCCTCTGACCGTGCAGCCATGTATACTTTGGCGTTTTTCGCATACAAAATGCGGGCCACCTCTTTTCCAACGCCAGTGTTGGAACCAGTGACGATGCACACCTGTAATAACAATTAGAATCAAACTGTTTGCCAGTAAACACGAGCAGTTCTTTACCTTTCCGGTCAAATCGGGAACATCTTTGTCAGTGTATTTGGGCGATGACGGGAACGTCTGCCCAAGGGTACTCTTGAGAGCGGCCAATGACATCTTGCAGATAGTGGATAGTGGGGCTGGTTGAAACGACGAAACGGTTTGTTTGATTGCTGTGGCTGGCAGTGATGTGCACTGGAGATGGGCTTGCTTTGGATTGTGATTGAAGTGATTGAATGCATAAAACATTGGATTATCAAGACTTTAAATACTGGTCTGACCCATTTCCATTCCCTCTATTTTCCTGGTGACCATGATGGGATTTGAGCTGCGAAACCCGCGGGATTGTTACTTGGCGGGTTTAGCAGCCACAGTGGGCCGGAGTTGGTCAACTCCCCGTTGAAACGGCCTCGCAAACCCCGCGGCACAACTCCGGATAAAGGCTGCTACCGTTTTTTTTTTGCTGACGTCAATCAGGTAAAAATTCTTACACGCAGAGCGACCACATGTCTTGGCATTTTTGGCAAAAATAAATAAATCATGTCTAAAGAAGTTTATTTACTTAAAGATAGTGTCTTAAGATTTACCATTATTATTTTTCGGTAGGTATTATGGTTATTTTAGCCAGGGTTAGTATTGTGTTGTGGCCACGGTAAAGTACCTCTCACAGGCACCAATGGGTTCAATTGAACGTACAGTGTGAGGACTACGTCCAAATTCTCAAAGATCCATTCTTGGTTCACAGTGTGACAGAAGATATTTAAGGACACGTCCTTCCAGAACAAGATTGTGCCTAGCACAATGTGTGTGGGCTGCAGCCTGCAGGCTAGGGTTTTGACAGCGGGATGTATCTGGGGGCTGGATGGGTGATGCTGCGAGGAGAAATGAACAGGGGAGAGGAAGTGTGGTAGAGGGGAACAAAAAAAAGAGGAGAAGAATCGCAGAGCTCTCCTGATGGTTGGCACTCAGTAGATTTGCCCATGTTTAGAGACAGAGTTTGATCGTCCAACCGGGGTGTGTAAGCGAGCGACTCCAAGTATAAACAAGCGAAACACTTCGCACGGCAATACAGTGTCCCGGTCGCAGAAACGCAGTCACTCTCCAGATTGCAACATTGCCCTATGGTCGATGACATCCTCTGGGACTTTTGTCCCGCTCTGCTGACATAGCAAGACACCTATCAAGCAGCTTGGCCAACACTCCAAGACGGCTGGATGCATAAAAACAAGCTTGGCCCCTGAATGAACGGCTTGAATTGATGGAAATCCATGTTCTTTTTCTTTTTGTTCAGCTGTCATTCTTTGCGTCCCGTTTTATCCGAGTATTCAATCAAATATCAACTTTTTTCTATTTTTACCCGCGCGTCGCCTCCGCATCCCTAGTGCAAACTCTCTTGTTCCGCGCGCATCACGTATAGAGGAATCAATATAGGATACCGACCGCAAGGATAAGCTTACCACCGTGATCGTCCTTGTCCGCGTACCTTGTTGTTTATTGTGTGCCTGTGTGCCTGTGCCTGGATGCCAAGAGTTATAAAAAATAATCACGTGCGGTAGCTTCGGCGTGGTCTCAACTAACTCTTAGCGCATGCAGAGCATGTTTTTCTTGTCTTAATCAAACCAGCTGAGACCTGCGCTGCGCGGTGCGATCTTGTCCGTCCTGAGTCATTTGCGTGACACATCACAACAGGGTCTCAGGAGGTACTCCTGGTCTTCGCGGCGATACTTTTAGGGGGCCCCAGAGCCCCTCCATCACGACAAAGGAAAGACAAGAATGGGTCAGAGCGAAGGAGGAGCGCAATGAACTCGTTCCCCCGAGATGCTGGTACGCCAAGATATTTGTTTCGTCGGGCAGATTGGCTTCGTTGGGGGCCACGAAATTGCGGATCCTAGCTCTTTCATGCGTTTTTTTTTCACGCACGCCGTTTTTTTCACTTTTTTTCCTTTCTTTTTTTACTTCCCCATCTACCACTGCCGTCCCACCTTCAGCTGTCTGACGATATGAGGGGCACCGGCACTCCGTTTTCTTTCTTTTGCTTTGCTTTTTTTCTCACAGTGGCATCGCAGAGCACTACCCAAACTATTGAGGCATCCTGTCGACCCGGCGCAACAATAGTCTCGGTCATTAAGCAACAAGGGGGCAATGATGCCAGCGTCGCTACACGCGTCATTTTTGTCCGCGCTCGGCGGCGATCCCAAATTTGGTGGCCGGCTGGACGGTAGCAGCTCAGCTTGTGTGGTGAGCGGTAATTCGCACGGGCGTCGACTTTGCGCCGAGACTAGTTCGAGGCGGACCAAAGATGCCGCTTCTAGCAGCAGACGTCCCGCGGACAGCTAGTCGGTGGTTGTGTGCCTCCCGTCCCGAGTGACCATATCAGTGTGCCATTGCCGTCGCCGTTGCCGTTGTTGCCGGTGCCATTGTGTCTCTCGCCCCTCTAATTGTCAACGTTATGGGTTAATTGTGCTCGTGTAAACGCGCGTAGTCTGCCGTCTTCCCGTGTACATAATGCATCCCCTCCATCTATCTGTGTATTATTGGCGTTGCCCCCCCTTGCCACTGTCGCCTCCTCCCACACAGCCTCCACGGCCCCCCCCCAAGAGCAGGGTCGGCATATTCCGTGTTTAATCCTTGTCTTTCTACTTACCCTTTTCGTCAGCCCTGATTTGCTTGGGATAACCCCGCCACTATATCTTCAATCCAGGGGTCCCAGGGAGAGGAGTCCAGCTATCAGCAGAAGGAGGGGCGTGCTCTCCCAGTGTGGCGGTCCAAAGTCGGGTCCAGATTTTCTCGTGGGGCAGGGTTAACTGCCGTGCCCACCGGGGCATCACGGAATCACTTCACATCCCTGATCCATGTTAGAGGGCGCTTAACCCCACGCTAAAGCACCTACAACGACCCGCAGCCGCTGCGTTGATTGGGTTGGTCGCCGCGAGATGGAAAAGGCGTCAGAGGATCCGTTGGCTCTGCAAGAGAGCATACTTTCGCACAGATACCTATCCGCTTCTGGACACCCCATGTGCCGCCGTCGCCTATTGTATTGTCCCCCGTCGCCTACACGCAGAGTACCTGGGCCTCGCGAGGGAGACCTTGGACACGTTTGCCCTCCTCCTTGTTCCCAGTTTTTGCAAATAGCTTTTCCGGGAATCGAGTCTCCAGTGCCCCCGAACGGAGGGCATCGCTGCAGATCGATCGCCCGATGCAAATCCACCGCGAGCCCTATCACTTTCTGACAACGCCAGGCTGCATGAACCCGGGCCTGGCGAGACCACGTCTCGATCATGGCGTCCAAGGTTCAGGACTGCGACTGTGGCTTCGTCGACTCCAACGACCCGACGCGGAGCACCTTCACTAGCTTCATGGCCGTCAACTTCAGTTCCATCTCGGACAGCAAGTTTTACGACTACTTCCTCCCCGCCACCTACGAGGTGCGCCAGCGCGACTCGCCCTACTCCCGGAACTTCACCTCCTCCCTGGTCGGCGTGTCGGAGGCTGGGCTGGGCCTCACCGTGCTGCCTCCCCCCTCGGGGTCGAGCGAGGTGCCCTGTGCCCAGATCTTCAGCAGGGCCTCGACCTTCTTCTACGGCTCCTACAACGCGCGCTTCCGCGTGGACAAGGTCCCGGGCACCGTCACGGCCTTCTTCAACTACAAGAGCGACTCCTCCGAGGTCGACGTCGAGTACCTCAGCTCCTCGGAGGACCCGACCCTGCTGTACACGGTCAAGCCGCAGATCTACACGTCGACGGGCAGCGCCGACAACAGCACCCTGCAGGAGCAGTCGTGGACCGCTGCTGCTGCTCGCGGCTCCGACAAGTTCAGCGACGGCTTCCACGACTGGTCCTTTGTCTGGGTGCCCGGCATTGTCCATTACGCCCTTGACGGCGACTACGTCAAGTCGCTCACCACCAACGTTCCTCGAGCCCCTGGCCGTCTCGCCCTCGGCCACTGGTCCGACGGCAACCCCAACTACTCGCTCGGGCCGCCCAAGGAGAGCAGCACCGTCCACCTCTCCTTTCTTTGGGCGGTATATAACGACACTAATGCTAACGAGCTCACGTGCCAAAAGACCACCTCGCCCTGCACCGTAACAGACGGCGTCTTTCAGTCCTCCTCAGGGGGGGACGGCGGCAGCAGCAACAACAATAACGGCGGCTCGTCCGTCACCATTATCAACTCAGCTTACCACGCCACACCGGTTGCACCTGGATGGTACTTTGCACTCTTGCTTTTCTTCTGGTTTAGTTGCAGGCGTTCTCCATAAAAATACCCTTACTGTTCTTGTTTGCCACACTTTGAGGCATTATGTGCAGGCAGAGCCTCGACCGGATCTTTTGGGGGAAGAAGGGGGGAGGGATCTCACCGGTGGTCATTGCCAAGCTTTCTGTTGGTTTGTTTATATCGTAGTTGCGGCGGCTGATATCGACTTGGGGGGCGTGAGGTTGGTCTGGGCCGTCTTTATGTATTGTTGGTTGTTAGCGTCAAAGCGAAGTAGATGGTAGAAATCTAACTAAGATAGAAATGTATGGAAAAAGTGCTCCGAAAAAATTCTGCTTCCGAGCTGGCGTCGGGGAGCTCGTGGGCCCCCATCCGTCAGTGAGTAGGCTAGCTATCAAGGGCCCCAGAGCCCACGTTCTCTGGCCTGTGGACACAGCCATCTGCCGGCGGTCTCGATCGTCGTGGACTTTCAGCGACGTTGAGCTAATGATTCCCAGGCAACAATAGTGGCATTCGTGATGGTGATGTGGCTGTAGCGTGCCGTTGAAAGCCTTACACACAGTGAGTCGTTTCCAAATGCGTGCTAGCCGCGTGTGCCTCCTTGTCCGGGGGTGCCCTGCGTTTGCCGACCCAGGGGTGTGGATTAGCAAAAGCCTTTTGCCCTGCCAAGCCTTCAGCCATATATTGCTTTTTATTTCCCTTTTTCCTCTGACAAAGGACATTGCTGATAGATGCGAGTGACATATCACATCCCGATACCCGCGGAACCCCAACTTTAGCACGCCTGTACGCGCGATTCAACAGAGTCGTCCCTGCTGCGTTCCTTGAAACTGTAGCGCTCTCGGGAGATGATCGCTCCCAGACAGGCAATCTGCAGTGCATTACTAAGGCATCTTGCATGGTTGCAGGCGATGTGGCGCGCCTAGCCCGGGGGAGAGGGAGGGGGGGTTTTGACCTTTCAACATCCAAACACCTCCGTCGACCTGCAAGATGGGAAATTACCTGTACCGCAGTGGGCTCCCAAGCAACATGGACTCCCTGCTCCCCAAGGATAGCACGCCATGATGACCACCCTGACATGGCCGCTCCGAGGGACGCTACGCTGATTGACCTTGGCCTAAAGGGGAGCTGAAAGCCTCGCTGGCATAAAGCTATTGACGGGGAGTTATACCATGGCGTGCAACAGAACCGCCAAATAGAGCCTTTGCCCTACCCACCGACGGTCTAGATCCTGGGCGTAGATCGCCTCAGCTGCCCGCTAATTTCCTTTTGAAGCGTAGACCCGAGTAGGACCTGAGCAAACCTGAGCAGGACCTGAGGGGCGGCCCGGCAGTCTGGTGCAAGGACCCCCCTTGGCTGCGAGCTGTCTCTCAGCTTGGGACCGATCTCGACGCCTTACAGAATGCGGACGTGAAACGATAGTGTCCTGGTTTTGGCGTCAAGCCCTTCCCAAAGCAAAATTTCCAGCAGGCTAGCCATGGGTCCTGTGAAGATCAGATGAGTTTAAAATACGCGGGTGAGACCGAGCTTCTCCTTCTTCTTGACTGATAACACCCACCTCCCGTACATTCTGGTACGCATTCACTCGTTTTCAAATCAGTCAACCAACCACCAGTCGTCGTCGACGGTTCCTCTACGTCAGGTTCAAGACAATGACTGACAGGTCGGCAGCCTCTGGGAGGCCAGAGTCGGAAGAGATTGCCCCCGTCTCGGACTCTGGTACACTTCACACTTCCTACCTCAGCGAGAAGTCAACACCACCACCCCCGTTCGAGTCCCAGGACAAGCTCCAGTCTCAACCCCATTTTGACTCGGCCACCATCTTCAACGCACCCCAGAGGAAGCCCCTGAAGATCAACCCCCTCCTGGGCACCCTCAACCTTGTCGTCTCCTTTGGCCTCATCGCCGCCCTCATCACAGGTTACTGCCTTGGCCTTCGCATTTTCGATCTCAGCATCACCTCCGTCGGTCTGTACGGAACAATTCTCATCTCCGAATACCTCCTCCAGCTCGGCTGCGCCATCCTCAACCGCTTCGACGTCAACCGCATTGTCAACAACGTGAGAAAGAAGGTAGCCGTCGCCAATGCCGTGGGCGACTGCGAAAAGGGTAACAAGAATGCAAGCGGACTCCTCAACCCCGGCGGCGAGGTCTCCATTGCCGTCGTCGGCTACCGTGAGGATGAGCAGGCGTGGCGCCAGTGTCTCCGTAGTCTTCAGACTCAGACACTAGCTCCCAAGTGTGTCATTGGCGTCGTTGACGGCAACGAAGAGCCCGATCTGAGCATGGCGCAAGCCTTTGTCACCGAGTTCGAGTCGCAAAAGGCTCCTCTTATTCACCTGCCCATCCTCCTGTCCGAAGTGCACCGCGAGACATACTTCAGCCACGTCCCTCCTGACACCCGCTGGGGCATCGTCAAGTTCTGGCACTATCTTGTTGGTCGCTACAGACCTGGCCATGCTGAGGCTCTGGCTGTCGCTCGTGATGTTGTTGTCAAGCAGGTTCTTGAGTGGGAGCAGAAGTGGAACATTAGCAGCAACAAGGCCGTCATCTTCAGCCAGCCTCACGGACACAAGCGCACCGCCATGTTTACTGCCTTTGCCATGAGCATGTACGCCATTCGCACCCGCGATGCCATCTTCACCACCGACTCTGATACTCTTGTCCAAGACAATGGTCTCGATGAGATGCTTACCCTTCTTCGATCCTCGGACCAGATTGGTGGCGTCACTGCCGACGTCAAGATCTGGAACCGCAGAGAGTCCCTGCTCGCCCGCATGTGCGCCGCTCGCTACTGGTTTGCGTTCAACATTGAGCGTGCTTGCCAATCTCTGTGGCGCTGTGTCGGCTGTCTCTCCGGCCCCATGAGCATGTACCGTACCGCTGACCTTGAGACCATCCTCGGCCCCTGGAACCTGCAGACCTTTGGTGGAAAGGCCACCACCTTTGGCGACGACCGACACTTGAGCAACCAGATTCTTGCCCACGGCCTCAGGACGCGCTACACTCACCGCACGTGGTGCGACAGTGAGTCCCCGACTTCGTTTGTGCGATGGGTTGCCCAGCAGACACGATGGAGCAAGTCCTTCTTCCGAGAGGCTTTCTGGTTCCCTGCCAGTTTTCTTTACCAGTCCCCGTGGATGCTTGTCGAGATGACTATCCAGGCTCTCTACCCGTTCATTCTCATTGCCACCGTCTTCCACTTTCTCTTTGATACTTCCGACACCTCCCGCTGGCGCCCGATTATCTGGCTGGTCACCATGTTTGGTGTTGCCCTGTTCAAGTCCTTCTTGGCCGTGCTCATCAGCTGGGACCCGTGGCTGCTCCTCTTCAGCTGCTACGGCTTTGTCTACTTCTTCGGCCTTCTCCCCTCCAAGATCTACGCCCTCCTCACCATGAACCAGACCGGCTGGGGAACCTCTGCTCGTTCCACTTCCGAGCGCAAGCGCGGACAGTCCTTCATGCAGCGCTCGTTCCACATTATCCACCTGGTCATCTGGTACACGGCCATCTTTGTCGGTGTCGGCTTCTTCGTTGCCAGGGTCTTTGGAAACCCTCTCTACTACCTCCTCGGACTGATTGCAGTCTTCCCATCGGCGTTCCTTTACTGGGAGCGCTCCGTCTCCTTGTCGGATATCAAAAACACTATCGCGGGCTGGTTCGGCCGGAAGAAGCAGCCCGGCGAAACACCCATGGACCTCCCGGCCGACGAAGCCATGCTTCCTCGTCCCCCCTCGGACACGCACCAGTCTGTCGACAACGTATCTATCGGCGGTTCGACAAAATGGGGCCCGGGCAGCACCGTCCCGTCTACGCCTGTCATGTCTGTTAATGACTTGAACGCTGGAGTGATGAAACCCCAAAAGGTGGCCAGCCCCCTCTGATCAAATTAAATTAAATTACTATTACAATTCTATGCCTCGCTGGATGAAGTAGGCAATAGGTTGGGAGCACTCTTCGTGCATCAAAAGACCTTCTTCAATCCTGGCAGCGTTGAGTTCGCAGTCATTCTCTCTCTCAAATCCACATTACTTTCGACGAGTGGAGTTTGAGCTTCGCCGTCTGTTTATTTTTTTAACGACGTGTCAGATTATAAAAGATCATAGATGGATTTTATGCTTTTCTTAGAATTATATTACGAGATTATAACTCTTAATAAATAACTGTATGTCTGTCTAAAGCATGTCCGCGCTTTATGGATGTTTTTGGTTGCTGGTAGAAAAAGCTGTGTTGAATTTGATATAGACTTATACCTAAAATTAAATGCTTTATGCTCCTAATTTTGCATGATCAAAGTCCAAAGTGAATTGCTTTTACATTCTTCTGCTTGAAAATATTCCCCTGAAATCAATATCCTGTTACCTTTCCTCCTCTCCGAAGATATCTATTTTTCTCCACTCAAGAACCTTTGAATATTACCCCATTCAATGCTCCACGTGAAATAGTTGGATTCAAGAATGCGTTGACCTATCAGTCCAAAAGCGTTGGCTCCCGCCTCTACTAGGCTCCTTGCCACAGCCATATAATTCTCTGCAAGGCTCGAGCCGTTGACTTCGAGGCCATCTGCCATGGAATTGCGCTTTAAATAGCTCGCCCTCGAGAGACAAATTTCCAACATGCCCAGGTTTGGTGTAGGTTGCCATGCGGTTACAATAAACGATTCAGCCACCTCACCCCACTTAGTATGTCTGAACCCCTTTTCTTCAGCCACCAATTCCGCAAGGTGCCGATTTAATAGAAAGGCGTCACGCTCGGTGCAAGCCTCTGTTAGATAGATATTGGGATCCGCGCCATAATCGAGCAGGGTGTTCACGTTTGTGAGATTGCCTTGATACACTGCAACAGTCAGTGGCGTGAGGTTGCCACGCGTTTTTGCGTTTGCATCAGCCCCGGCCTGCAAGAGACACTCGATATTCTCTCCGCGAGCATAATGCAGCGGACCAATTCCATAATCGTTTTGGAAATTTACGTCTGCACCCAACTTAATGAGAACCCTTGTCAGATGCGCCTTTTCCATGGATGCGGATATCATAAGAGGCGTTTCGCCATGCTTATTTTTTGAGTTCACATCAGCGCCTCTGTCAATCAGCAGAGCGAGGATGTCTTCTGGGAAATCTGCTAGTTCACTCTCATAGCATCTTCTGCACGCAAACTGAAAGGCTGTCTCCAACCTTGGACCGCACTTCTGCGCCTTGTGATACACTCCGTGGGAAAGCAGTGTAGCTAAGAGTTGAGAATGAGGCATGTTGATTGTAAGAAACAATGGCGTGAGATCTTCACTAGGGTTCGCTTCGAGATCCGCCCCAAATTCTATTAGGTAGTATGATAGTCGGATAAGCTTGTATCTGAGAGCCAGTTGAAGAGGCGTTGGCTTCAATATGGTTTCACTCTGATGGATGTTGGCTCCCATTGATATGAGATTGAAGGCTAGTTCTTCGTGTCCGCTATAAATGGCCACGTGCAGTAGCGTGAAGCCGTTGTCCAGTATGGTATTGATGTCGGTGACATAGCTTAGAAGAAATAGCGCCATTTGCGACCCCACCTCATCGCCATCCTGGTAAACGCTAAGAACATCTGCGATTGCCTCGGCAGAACGAGCGCTTAGACATTCCACAGTGGATTTGTTGGAAAAGAAGTCGTCAAAGTCGACGAAAGAAGGACCAAACGGCTGGTATCCCAAACAAATGAAGAATTCTAGTGTAGAAACCTTGAGCTGTTTGGTGTGCAAAATGTAGAGCGGCACTAGTAAGCCGATGCCGACTCCTTCAAGTAGGAACTCAGACTGCTGAGATTCCGCTATATTCACTGCAGCCGATATAGCGCTGTCAACCCAATCTTGGTTCCCTGAGTGGAGATAGTATAGGAATAGGCTCCCATGATCATTGCGGATCGCCCAGGATGCGGCTTGTGAGACATCAGCCAGGTCCCAGGGCAGTGATACCGAGCATGTTAGGCCGTGTATCAAAGCTTCCCAGAGTGCTATTACGTCGTGGCTAATGTTGTATAGGATATCTTTCGTAGCTTCAAGCCAATGATCTTGTGCATACTCTAAAAACAGGTGGACGTCTTCCCGCAACACCATTTTTTGACTCTGCAACTGATAGGAGAGCCTTTCCAAATCAACCTTGGTGTTGCTTGAGCGCTTGTATTTTGAGAGCATGGTGAAGATCTTTCGAGAAAGTTGTGAAGACACGACTGACTCAGCTGTGGTCATAGGAAGCTTTGCAAACGAAACCCTTTGAGCGGTTGAGAGGCGATTCTCGAAAACACTATAGCTTAGATAGGTGACACAAGTAGCGCCCAAGGACCTTTCGGCCTCCAGCTCATTGAAGTGAAACAGGGCAGCCTTCGGATCAATGGCCTCGTCGGTAAGGTGAAGGTATGCGCTGCAGTGGATGAATCTCACACGGAGATCCTCTTCGTCAATATCAAGGAGGCTTCCCCCATATTTTGATACCAACATCCTTCCAGAGGTGGCCAGTGTTGAAGAGTTCCACCCCTTGTCTCCTGGGTTGACGTTCACTGCCACCCGCAATTCATCGGTTGTCATAGGGGGATCTGCTGAAGCAACCAGCTGAAAAATCCTGCTTCCCAAGCTTCGATCAGAAATCAGGGACAGAGCTCGATCAAGTGCCTCGGGAAGGCTTTGTGGAATATTCTCCAGAATGTCGAGGATTTCGCCGTCTGACCGCAGCTCCTGAGTGTATCGTGGGCAAATCTCTTCAATTTGAAGCAATATCCAGAGAAACATGCCTTGACACCCAGTCAGAAGTTGCTCCGCTGTAAGCCTTTTCAAAGGCGCTGGAAGTTGCCTGATGGAGTCCCAACGTGAAATTTCGGTGTCGATGTAGGCGAGAATATCTTCGGACCTATCCGCAGTCTCCATTGATAACGTCCAAGGTATGTCGAGAATCGCGTCAGCAATGGCAAAACATGTTGACATGGACCGAGATGAACACAGGAGATGAACTCGTCTTTTTGATAGCAAATGTTCAAGTTCGTCTAGAGTGTCCTCAATCTCGTCTTGCGGACACTGATCAAGTCCATCTAGGACGAATATTCCTCTCCAATCGGGAGGCGTGACTTCTAGAAGAATTTCAACGTAGTCTTCTAATCTTGCGCAAACATTTTCTGATGTCTCCATTTTCTGGAGATATGAAGATAGGGTTGCGTCTATTAGCGGGTTGTTGAGTGTTTGCGCTACAAGACTGCCGAGTATTGTGGTTGCTCGCAATGTTTTAGGGTTGTCGCCTTGGCAGAAAAAATACGACAATGTGGTGGAATCTGAATGAAAGAAAAGTTAGCGCTCAGAAGTATAAATACCACATGATGGAATTAACCTTTTTGACGCATATCCAGTGCAGACATCGCCAGGTCAGCGACTGCAGAGGCCATCGTGACTGTTTTTCCAGAGCCGAGATTTCCGTTGAGCCAAAGAACGGAGGATTCCTCTGAAGATAGCCAACTATTGTATGAACTATGCTTGTGAAGCCACCGGGAAGTGCCTTTCTTTCTCTCACGGCGCCATGCCAAGTCGAAGTTATCTTGGTCTGGACACAACGTGGTGATCAATCGGTGTTTGCGATATTGTAGCTGTCGCTGTGCAGCTTCCCGAGACCTCGCGACTTGCAGCTTGTTGAAACGGTCCCGAATAGAGGAACTCCTGCCGAGGCTGGCGTTGGCGGACAATACTGTTGTCCGCTTCTCTATCATGTGACTCAACGTCTCTAGATCAGACTCCAGCGGCTTGAAAACCGCATCAAATGATGATACCAGAGATGCTGCCGTCTGGGTTGTTGTCCACTCGTGGCAGTTTACCAACATCTTGGTACAAATGTTGACTATTATTATTGTGTACTCACACATGTAGCCCTGAAGTGTCGCACACATGGGGAATAGTAGAACGAAGTCTTTGTGGAGAGACAAAGACTGTCCTATCCTGAGCATCATGGTGGTGATGCTCTCGAAGTATGACAAGAATGGTATGGAGGTCTGAGATGGGTTAGGTTGCATTCTGATAGAGTATGGAAAATAGCTTGAAATTCATCACTGACCTCCAGAGCTAGGCGAACAATAGCCCAGACACCGCATGCAATCATATTCTGCGACCCCCCGACAAGCATGTCCCCAACAGGAACAAATTGGCGTATGAGCTGGAGAACAGCCACCAACCTTGTCCCATATGGTCGCCATGACCTGTGAACTCGTGCTCCGTCACGATTTAACTGTTCGGTTAGTCTGATTATGTCGTCAGTCCCAGGAGTGCTTTCCGACAGCAAGTTACTGAACCTGACACGTTCATTTTCATTGCTCAAGCAATTGCTGAACTCGGAAATAGCTTGGGCAAGTCGGATTTCTGGTTTGAGCTTTCTCACAAAGCCTACAGCAGGTGTGGACTCCATTTTCCGCTGTCGAATCAAGCCTCTTGAACGTGACTCAAAGAATTGCCTGGCAAAGGGTCCTCGGATCAGACCCAGTCTTTGCGAAACCTGGGGTCTGCAATCCTTAGATAATTGCCAGGTTCAAGGTAACGATATTTGGCATACGGTAGAAACAAAAATGGGCAGAATTTGTGGCCAATTTTCCGTTTGCGGTGAGAATTGCCCAATGCTGACATGGCATTTCGTGTTTGGATCATATTCGTATCCGGCCCATAAAGAGCGCCGCACCACGTTTACTGGGCTGTATCGGTGCCTGACCTTGTCAGCGATGCCTAGCCTATCCAAGACTTGCCGTTCGCCAGAAAATGGGCGGTTCCCAACAAGGTGGAGGCGACGCTATGTGATAGCCAATAGCAGGTAAACAGCACCGAAGAATGGCTTGGGCTGCGCTGGACCTCACGTTGAAATAAGAACCAACACGTTTTCGACACCATTTATTGATGAACAGCATGCAAAAAGACTATTGTGGCTAGTTTTCAGCTGGTGTGTTTCATCCTGTTCTCCATACAATACCCACACCCGCCCGCCACTCAAGTATACCAACTGGGTTCTGGAATTTCCTTCAAAAGTGCCCAACTGCCGACTTCACGGAACTTGTAGGCAATCGGGTCGTGGAGAGAGTGAACTATTGGTAGTGTTAGCTGCCAGTCATAATGCGGTGCGCAGGTGCATTTTCTTGCCTCGTGTATTGCGCCAAAAACGATCGAAGCCATATTTGCTGAGGCTGGCTCGGGCTCCGGTCAACTCAAACAATTTGGTACTGACTTGCAGAGCAGCCTCAATAGCTGTCGCTTTCGCTGCGGCAACCTCTGGAGACACTGGTTAATATTCGTTGCTCCTGTTGATAAAGATGTTCAGCCGGCCACTTACGAACTGCAATCTCACCACGGGCTTGTGCAGTAAGTTCTTCTCTTGGAGCATGGATTAATTTAGAGATGCGCTCAGCTGTGCGTTGAACTAGCGCTTCGGCAGCCCACAGAGAGGCCTGCAAGCGACCATAGCCTTCTCTGATGTACCACTCATCGGTTGCCTTGTCCTTGTTGTCGCCGCCATACGGCCAAGCACGCGTTGTTGTTCGGGTGTATTCAACTGCCGCTTCCAAGGCGCCGATACCGACACCTAAATGCACAGACGCAAATTGAAGCTGAACAGGAGGCAGAATAAAATTGTGGTATGCGTCTCGTGGTGTCAATTTCTTCTCTTCGTAGCCCGCAACTTCGCCCCATGGAACACGGACATCTTTTATCACGCACCCACCGGATTCCTGCTAGAAGTATTAGTACGAGTATTTTCGGTGACTGTAAGACATATTGAACTTACCGTCAAGCGTTGCCCGATGACGTGCCAGTCGCCCTTGAAGGAAATGCCAGGGTTCTGAGTGGAGACATATGCAAATACGTGCGTCTTCGCTGCATCCTCTAGCACGCCTTCCAGCACGGTCACGTCGCTGATAACCCCTCCTGCCAAGATGGAAGATTTAGCACTAGGAATATTTGGACCAGCAAAATACATGGCTTCGAAATACCTGTTGAGAAAAATTTCTCCCCATTGAAGATTAGCTCATCTCCATCGTCGCGCGCAATCATGTCGGCATTCCGCGGATTGACTGCTCCTCCCAAGTAATAGTTTCCCTCGGTGAACTCACGGAGCCACTTATTTGCCTGTGCAGGCGTTCCAAGGATCTGGGAGCTCCAAAACCTGACGTCGGGTCAAGTTAGCGTGCGATGTCCTGTAGACCTCTACCAACAGTTTCTTACCAAGAATAGTGGTTGCCAATCAAGTGGCCGACATTAGCATCTGCTTTGGAAACCTCTGTAGTCACCTTGTAGGACGTCTCCCAAGTCTCGCCAGCACCTCCATACTTCCTTGGACCCAGAAGATTGACCAAACCAGCATCCTTGAGAAGCTGAACTTCAACAAATGGCGGTTTTCCTTCGTGATCACGTTCAACCGCGTCAATTTTGAGAACTTCTGCCACCTCTCGAGCTCGTTGTACCCATCCGGCAGGGGTGTCTGGCTTAGCTTCTTCTTTCCATCGCTGGCTGGCTACTGCGCGAGCCTCCTCAGCATTTGACATGGCCGGATTATGGAATTGTTGGCAACCTTTGTTAGTAGATGTTACAGCGAAATGCTGCGATAATCACGCCTCAGCAGTATTTATAGGTGCGGCCGTGGTTTGCATTTGGCATGAAATAGAGACGCAACGCGCCGGGTTTTGTTGCGGAATTAATTGGGTGGGATGCCCGGCCTTGCAGATAGCTACAATGCAAAGCTGTCGCCATCTATCCTAGTTGTCACGCATTGTGTATTGGACCACATCCCCTCAGACCCACTCGCAAAGGCACGTCATTGTCGTATGGTCTTATTCCTCATTCACCTAAAACCATTGGCCAAAATATTTGCAACGCATAGGTTCAAGATACTAAAATAAAGGTGCATTTGATTCCTCGTCCTTGCTTGCGGAGATGACGGAGTGGAGAAACGAGGACAGTCTCCCCTCCCAGGTGTTGAACAAACTCGTGTGATGGAGATGAGATTACTAAAATTAAGACATTTGAAGAGGAAATTCGTAAATATAAAGCAGATATGGATTTGAGATTGGCTAAGGACTGAACTCCTGGCAGAGACCCAATTGCTGACTAGTACCTGGCGGCAAGATTTAGGGTGGTCGAATCCTTCTTGTTTCGGTTGAAACGACCAATGGAGATCTCGGAATAGCGATAAAAAATAACCAATAGGCTAAAGTTGTATTTTAATACTAATCCAGAGAGTTTAGATCTCAGAAATTGCTCTTGGAGTGCCCAATACGCAGTGGTCGTGGAATGGGATTAGCAGTTGGCAGACAAGTCGGAGTGGGTCTGAATCCTTCCCTCTCGGTGACCGAAAATACCCATGCAAACCAAAGGAATACGATCCCACCGGGCACAGCAAAGCGAATGCAATGAGTTAAGAGATAGGATAACAACTTTCTAACGAAAACTAAAAGCATGATTACTGTAAAGAGGGCCATGTCTACTCAGTATGAAAGTCATCCTCCACGCTCTTTCACATAATCAAACAACGGCTACCAACTCGCCCCTCTCGCTCTATTATTCAAGTCACTCCTTCAGCGAAACTCAAAAAATGTATATCGCCCCTTTCGTCGCCAAGGCTGCCGTTACAGCCTACATTAGCCAACTATCTGCCCGTCACTACGACGCACTTCCCAGCTTTTTCAGCAGCAATGCGACCTGGTGGGTGTCGGGCAACCCGGCCCGCGTATCCCAAGCAGGCACGAAGCTTGCTTTAGACCAACTATCGATGGTGCCCCAACTCATGTCCCTCTTTGATGAGTACTCCTACAACATCACGAATATCGTGATCAACGACAACCGCGTCATGGTGGAGGCTCAGGCTGTCGGGAAAGGACCGGCGGATCTGGTATACATCAACAACATCACCAGCAGCTACGTGGTCAACCACGATGGAAAGATTGAGAGTGTGCGGGAATATCCGGTTCACAGCGAAATTGACTGGGTCCTCGAGTGGTTCCAACAGCACGCCAATGCGACGTCGTGAGAGCACACGCCAACTAATTGCCTCGTTGGACCATTCACCTGCTAGAGAAACCATGTACCTCAGATAAAAATAGCTTTTTAGCAATTTTCCCCATATATGTCAGATGTTCTCTGTTCATTAGCCCCCAAAGATTTCCTCATGCCGCGTGAACATCTTCATTCAGCAGTATCAGCATACTGTAAGCGCAAAATTTGATACTCTCGGCATCCATCCACAACTGAATATCATATGATCAGACTTCACCTCCATATTAATGCAGATACCAAGGTGGATAAAAAACCTCGTCCGGTCTCGGATAACGTGCCGCCAGTGATGCATCACCCAGCATGCGCACGAGCATCTTTATAGCAACCCTCTGCCCAATCTCCACCCAGTACCCCTTCAAATTCGGCGCATCACCGGGTAGGGGACGCCAGTGTCGCTCTTTTTCTGCGCCGAGGTGGATTTGATCGACCCTTCCACCAGCTTGCAGTGCTTGTTGCCTCATGGGACGATACAAGGTCCCCGCGATAGCAATGTTGCATTCCTGAACCTGCGGGCCCAGTTTACGCACCATGTCGTCCACGGGTCTCATGATGGTTGGCTCTGTAAGCTCTAGCTTCTCTTTGTTGGTCATGTTGGACGTGTCGCCATTTTCCCGCGCGTACGGGAGCAGGACTCCCTGCAAGCAAACCGTGAGAGATTTGACATTCGGAAACAGGATGGGAATGGCTTCCAAAAATCTGTGATATGATTCCAGTCCATCAAAAGGACCAGGTTGGTCGTGCGGCCAACGGAAGGCAACAAATTCCCAAACCAGCTCCACGGATCTAATTGACCAAAGCCTCTGCGGGAGCAGGAGCTTGTCCAAATTCAGCATCATTTGCTTGCTGGTTGTGTGGATTGTGTTTGTACCATACAACACCTCAATACCCTCCACGTACCTAGTGCATATGCAATACGTGAGCAAAAGCTGGGTTTTCAACGCGAGGTAGGCAAATGAAGCTTACGCTTGACGGCAGCTCAGAAGCCATCCCATTGCACCGATGAAACAGCCACTGTAGTCCAGACCGCGCCAGCTGGAACAGAAGTCGTATTCGGCGCCTCCATACCGGCATCGATCTTCGGCTGCGTTCAGGGAGTCGTGGTGTACGCTGAAGCCACCCGGGTGATGCGGCGGCGCAGCTCGATGGCATTCGGAACTGCGCCAGATCCACCGTCTTGGTTTCGATTCATCAAGCTTGGTATAGGGGCCATTTTCGCGGGGCGTTTCGATTCTATTTCGATTGCAGTGGGGGAATATTCTTTCGCCGCTGCTACTAAACCTGCACTCCAGGCGTGGGATCTCAGGATGATCAAAGGTCAAATCCATGTGCACAACATGGCCACCAAACGCTTCTATTTGGATCCTACGACGGATCTCATAAGGCAGCTTTTGAAAGAATGGGCTGCCAGGTGCGGCAGGGTCCGCCGCTCTGCGAAGGCCTTCCTGGGACGACCTTGGAGTGATTGTGCGAAGCCGTTGAGCCGGCAAGGCTGGTACTGTGTGCATCATCTCCGGGCTCGCAGCTGGGTCTGATGCTTCAAATGAACCCTCTGCTCGCATCCGAAGCAGCCACTGGTC
Source organism: Calonectria pauciramosa (assembly GCA_017140785.1). Lineage (NCBI taxonomy): Eukaryota > Fungi > Ascomycota > Sordariomycetes > Hypocreales > Nectriaceae > Calonectria > Calonectria pauciramosa. The sequence goes on from JAACIZ010000013.1 coordinate 1,726,237, forward strand.
AAAGCAGCTGCTCATTTCAAGGGTGTTGAAGGATATTTGTCGAAATAGTCCCCGTGAAGTCAAGAAGAATGTATGAAGTCATTGTCAATTTTCATATGTCACCTCGAAGAAACATGTGGCGGGGTAGTGGCGCACTCTCGCCAATGGAATGTCTGAATACGACGTGACAGCACATCCATTCTCAGCAGCAAAAGAGATACCCTATAGCCAATCCTCTTACACCCTCGGCAAAACACTGACATGATTCAACCGTTCTTGGGAGCTAAAATGTGTGCTAAAAATAAAAAAGCATGCTGAATTTATCATACTCTATCTATGAGAAGCTGTGGTTAGAGAGTTGAGTTCCAAAATCTGGTCTTGCCATACTAAATGAGCAAGCGACTTATTCAAGTATGGGAATAATCCATTTTCACGAATTTTCCCTGATTGATCCTACACATAACACTGACCATCCTGGTGGACCAAGTTGAAAGTGGGCTCTAGGAATTGCTGGAATACGGTCAAGGCAGGTGACGGGGGGGAGCGAGAGCACGGTCATGAGATCCAATTTCACAAGCCCACCTCTTTCCGGCCTATATTATCAAATAGAGCCGTATAAGTCCCCAGGCGTATTCACAACTTCACTAACTAGATGCCTATTGAGCCGCAACGCGCCTCGACTCGCGAATCCGGACTTCCGGTTCTTCCGCCAGCACCCAAGCGTGTGGGCGGAAGCAGTTTCCTAAGTGGAAGCCTGCGAGCATCCAGCGCGATTCCACGCAACCGGATTGGCCGCTAGAATGAAGCTTAAATCGACCTAGCGGGTCCTGACTGGTACTCAATCGGCCTGATGTCGGCGGGATCCCCCCAGTTCCGGCCTAGCTCGAGCGCGCGTTCCCCGGGGGCTGGCTTGCCTCCCCACACCGAGAAGCTGTCAGAATGGGGCATAGTGTTGGGGTTCGACACCTCGTCCGAGAAACCGCGAACCTGGGAAAGTGGACTGACCCCACGAGTCAGGCACGGCCAAGCCAAGCCAAGCCCAGCGTCGTGATGTTTTTGGAGATGGGCGCGCAGGACCTTTCTCGTACCAGTGCCAGGGACCCCCCCGGACAAGGATTCTCCTCTCTTGGCGGAGGCTAGCTCCCGAGGCTATGTTGGCACATGGGTGATTCGCCCAAAGCTGCAACCAAAAGCAGTAATTGGAGGCTCCCATGCTCCAATTGCCCAAAAAATCTCGTCGGAGTAGACGGGAGTGCGCAAGGATACTGCTTTCTGGGGAAACTTGAAGCGCCCCGGACGTGATCCACCCAACGACATATATTGCAACGTTGATCACCGCTTCCCCAGATTCCTCTCCGCATTTTGCGACCGCAACATCCCTCCTCCGCTTCTCCCAGATCCAACCGTTAGCCAAGGGTGAAATGGATGTCGAAAAGAACGAGGAGTGGGCCACCCACAAGGAGCACACGGCCGAGGAGCAGCTTGCTCGGATCGCCAACCAAGAGGAGCACGAGCGCGGAAAGTTGGAGGCCATCAGGCAGAACCCCAAGTCCTTTGCGTGGTGCCTCTATGCCGTCTTTACCGTCCTCCTTGTGAGCTTCGAGAACCAGGCTGCCGGTATCGTCATCAGTATCCCTCAGTTTCGCAAGGACTTTGGCTCCTTCTACGAAGGCAATTATGTGCTGGATGCCAACTGGCAGTCTGCCTTTAGCGGAGGTGCAGGTGCCGCGTAAGTGAAGTCTATATCCTATGAAACGGGAATTATTATTGGCTAACATCTCTCCTGTCAGGCTCGTCATCGGTGCCCTGATTGCAGGCGAGGTCGCAGATCTCATCGGACGTCGCAACTCCCTTGTCATTGGCCTCATCATTTCAACTGCTGGAGTCACCATGGAATTCGTTTCGACCACCAACCAGCTTTTCTTTGGTGGAAAGTTCGTGAACGGCTTTGCCGTAGGCATAATGCAAGCTACCGCTGCCTCATACATCGGAGAGGTGAGTCGCGGCCGAGCTCGAGTTCCGTTTCCTTGTGGGCAGGATTAACTCGTTTCGTTTCTCTTTAGGTCGTCCCTCTTGCGCTCCGTGGACTCATGACATGCTTGATCGCCCTCGCCTTCACCGTCGGACCTTTTATCGTCGCGCTGCTCATGAATGGTCTGGGTGGACGCGATGACCGGTGGGCATACAGGTCCATCTTCTGCGCCCAATACGGATTTGCAGGCATCGCTGCGCTCTTTGTCTTCTTCATGCCCGAGTAAGTCAAAATCTCTATTTTTGTAGCATCTGAAACCTTCGTGGCTGATGGCGGAATCCTCAAGGTCTCCCTGGTGGCTTATCGGCAAGGGCAAGGACGACAAGGCTCTGGACGCTCTCCACCGCCTCGGCTACTCAGCCGAGTCCGGCGAGGACGTCAAGCGCGTCGCTACGATTAAGCAAACGCTCGAGGAGGTGAGCCGCGAGACCCAGGGTGTCACGTATCTGGAGTGCTTCCGCAAGTCCAACCTCCGAAGAACCCTAGTTTCCATCGCCCCGATGATCATTCAGCAGTTTACCGGAATCGTCTTCGCCGCCAGCTACGGCACCTACTATGCGCAACTGGCCGGTTACAGCACTGAGATGTCATTCAGGCTCCAGATCACCCAGCAGGTGCTTTCGATGGTGGGCAACGTGATCTCCTGGTACCTCATTGACAAGGTTGGTCGCCGAGGCCTGACTCTTTACGGCACAATCATTTTGACCGTGGTTCTCTGGGTCATGGGTGGTCTCGCCGTTGGCGGCAGTGTCTCCGAGCTCAAGGGTGCTGTTGCCCTCATTTTGATCTACTGCTTCCTCTACAATGTCACCATCGGCGCGACGGCGTACACCTGTTTGACCGAAACAGCTACATCTCGCCTTCGCGTTAAGACGGTCGCTATCGGCATCGCCTCAGCTAACGCGCTGGGTGTCATGTGGTCGTTTGTGCTTCCTTACCTGTTCAACCCCGACAAGGCCAACCTGGGCGGAAAGGTTGGCTTCATCTTTGGCGGCCTCTGCTTCCCTGCTATCTTCTTCATTTGGTGGTTCCAGCCCGAGACTAGAGGCAGGTCGTATGAGGAACTAGACGAGATGTTTATGAAGAAGATTCCAGCCAGAAAATTCGACACCTATCAATCCGAGGTCCAAGTTCGCGGCGAAGAGGTCAAGAGAGCAGTGGTAGATGCGGAGACCGGCAATCAATAAAGGTTTAGTCCTCCGAGGTTGTATTCGTCATTAGATATTTCGGCACATCCTGTGGTCCAGGGCTGAATCCTGTTAATAGGCCTAGTTGAATGCGATCAATAGAATAAGCACGATCCTATGTATTTTAAATTGGGTTGAGTCAGATCAGTAGCACATTCCTCGGCCACCACTGTTTCACATACTTCAACTTTCTAATTTCCTCAATCAATCCATCAACCTTGACCTATAGAAGTGCCCGCATTTGGTCAATCATCTTTCGGCAGCTACCGCAATCGCCTGCGGCTGCACCCGTCGAGCTAAGACGTTTCGCTAACGGCGTCCTAACGACGCTAACAGCCTGAGCGACTCCGCCCTGGCATGTCAGTGTCTCGAAAATTCGGTTCCTGTTTTCCGAAATCTCTGGATGGGGAAAAAAGGGTTTGTTTCAAATGTGATGGCCCCCGCAATTGTGATTCCCGATCGAGAAATCGGCCTCGGCTCTCGGATCCAGAAAGTTTGGGGCCTCGAAGATCCACCACCATCCAGGTATTGTCCACGTCGCGAGGCCGTCACAAAATATCATACATACAAATACAACATTTCTGCAAATATTTTAGCTCAATGCTAGAGGTATGTGGGTGGGCGCCGCGCAGCGTCTCGCTTGGCCGGTGAAAAGGCCAACAGCTCCCGTTGGTAAACAGCTCCTCGCAAGGTTTTTGATCGTGATTCCCCTCACTGCATCTTGCGGGGTAAGGTGTCACAATACATGGCAGTTTCCCGAAACGGAGTGGATCATCTGCAGACGTGTCGAATCAAGAGTGGGAATGCGTTGAGTTACGCATTTCATTGAGCTGTTGGTTGTGTTTGAGACATGGCGCACCTGCATGCAAGGGCGGGAACGCACACAATCTTGAATAAATATCCCGTAGCCCCGCGGCGAGAGTGACGCAGCCGTTTTCCCCTTTGTTTTGTTTCCCGTTTCCCCGAGGAGCAATCTGCCATGGCTAAATCGCAATCCCTATGGATAGGCCTCTCGGTCATCTTGCCAGTTTTATTCGCTGGCCTCTATCAGCTGTCTCTCTACCAGCTGGCCACCGTTCTAGGCGTCTTTAGAAAGGTGGGGCAGACTGCGGTGGACGACCCGACACATCTCATCGTTATTCAAGACACTGTTCATTGCGAGGATGTGCATTATCACGAGCAGAGTCACACTCTGTTCACAGCGTGTGAAGACGCGCTACAGACACGCTTTTCGTGGTTCCCTCCCCTAGCGCGCTTTGACGACCCCAACATTGGACTCGGTGGCCGAGGATCCATCCACGTCATCAACCCAGATGTAAGAATTCACGTGCCAAAGGTATATCAAAGTTGCTCACACGTACGCAGACAAAAGTTTCCCAAAGGTTAAAGTTCACTGGGTTTGATGGTCCTTTTTCAACGCACGGAATCGACATCCTTGACGACCCCGCCTCGAAAACAGCTGTCTACATCTTTGCCGTCAATCATGTCCCCAATGCTGAATGCGCAAAGCTCAAAAAGGAGCCATCTGAGCATGCTGAGAACGACTCAAAATGCCCAAAGTCTGATTCTCGAATTGAAGTCTTCCATCACGTCTTGGGGTCGAATTCGGCGCGCCACATCCGCACCGTGGAGCACCCGCTGATCAAAACTCCCAACGACATTCTCGCGACCAGCCCCACCTCATTCTTGGTGACAAATGATCACTACTATACCCACGGCGGTATGAGAGAGATTGAGGACCTCTATACTGGAGCGAAGTGGTCGGACATTATCCACGTTGAATGCGACAAGAGCGCCGCTGGTGAATGCAAGGCCACAGTGGCGCTCACTGGGCTTCAAAACAATAATGGACTTGGTCGCGGGGCTTCCCCTGACGAACTCCTCATCGGATGCGCCATCAACGGCGGTCTTCACTTTGGCCGACTTCCCAAGACGTACGGGGACAAGATCGAACTCTACGATTTTGTGCGGTTTGACAGCACCATCGACAACCCAGCTTACTTCAGGGACCCTTACGCCAACGTTTCCCACGATGCCTCCGGCTATGTTGAGGCCGGTCTGACAAGGGGTATTGACCTTGGCAAGACCTCTGGCGATCCTGAAGCAAAAGACGGTGTGATGGTTTGGCTGGCAAAGCGCAATGCCCCCAGCTCCAAGTCGCAGGAAGGTTCCACTGGGAAATGGCAAACACATCTTCTGTTTGAGGATGATGGACATAGAATTCGCACCGCGAGTGCGGCTGTGCTTGTGGCCATCGACCCCAAACTCGAGAATGGCCAGCGCAAGGCATGGCTTTTCGTGACTGGATTCATATCAGAGAACATGGTTGCTGTCAAGGTCGACCTTCCACAGTAATTTGGGTATTTTGGGCATCTTCAGTTTACTTTGAGATGTGATGGTCGATCGGATTTCAAGTCTAATCAGTTTTAGCGAGGGGAGTTTGATTAGCGCCCAAGTGTGCAATCACTGCTGCGATATGCAGGGGGCCTGTATCAGGGGATACCGTCCGATCCCGAGAGCCGTAAATACCTGAAGGCATACTGGATGCAGCTCTCGGCGTGTCCTTGCTACCATGACGGAATTGAGTTCTAGTCCTGTTTGAATGTTAGATGAAATAATTACGGAAAATTATGTTGTCATATTACTACATTGTAACCCAAGTTCCACATGAGTCCCAAAGCACTGGTTCACAAGGACGTTAGTTCGTAAAGCTCTTGACGTGAAATCACTCGGCATTCAAGTCTCTAAGCATGTATTTGGGACATGATGCTTTACTTGGATACTCAGGTCTTATTAATACTTCATTCTTTCAAGATTCACACCTGATTGATAGATATTACAAGGGCTGAACGGTTAGTACTCATAGTACTCGGTCATATTAATTATGATTTGCATTCCAACCCCAATGCCCACAATAGTATCAACTATTGGTATTTTTAATATTAAATATCATGAGTATTTCCCAAATCCCAGCCGCAAAACATCAATTGCTCCCACAGACCATTTATCGGCATCCCTAAATGCAACTAAGGGAGAGCATTAGACTAGATATCACAAGTCGTCATCCCATTCTGTGTCATACTCCAACATCGCATACCCTTCAAGTTCCAAGTCGAGTCTCATATTGTCTGGTCGGGTTGACAGCGGCCACGATTCGTATCCAAATCTTACACCCTGAGCTTGAAAAAGATTTTGTATAGCGCCATCACTAAACTTGTGGTCGGCGTCCCAGAATACGTGCCCAAGACCTGGAAGTCGCTTACACTCCATTGCAAAGTGGATCAGCCAGTTCTCCGCATCCAACTTGGGAATTGCATCATAGTGCGCTAGGTGTAGTGAAGTGATTTTCGGCGGCAAGCAATCCAGAAAATCATGAACGCAGTCAGTCTGCAGCTGAGCTTGATAAATCAAATTTGAGCTGAGAAGAAGAGTCTCAAGAGAGCCAAACTGGCTGAGATTTAGAAGAGGCGTATCCATGCCATTGGGCGAGGGAGTGAATGGATTGCCAATCCGTCCTGGGCAGTGACCCTGCAGCCTCATGTCCAAATGTAACGACTTGAGTGTGTCACGATGTTTCGACAGGCAGTCTGCAACATCTGATGGCAAGAAGTGCGGATGGGAATCATGCGATGGAGAACTTTGGGGATCGTCACCGGGTAGAACAACGTGTACAATGCATGATTGGGAGACGGCCTTTTTGTCTGCTTCGTAAACAAAGGTATGAAGCCGAGCTGCGCATCGATCAAGAATGGAACGAAGTCCATTTGCGGTCAACTGCGCCGAAGTGAGATGAAGTTCTTCCAAATTGGGCAGGTTGGGAAAGTCTTCTCCAAGGCTCATGATCCTATGCAAACTCAGCGACTGCAGGCCAACGGATAACTCGAGAATGGGTTTTAGGGTTATATCTGCGTCATATTTCTTGATGGGTAATTGGGATATACCCAACGACCGCAAGGCAGGTGCAGAATCTAAGATCGCAGGTCGGCGCTCAAAGGGGTGGCACCTAAAGTCAAATGACTCAAGGTTAGAGGACAAGGCCAGCGCCGAGTATATGAGTTCTGCTGCCACTGAATGGGACACCAAAGAGTCCTTTCCGCGGAACCCCCTCTTGAGTTTTCTCTGTTGGCTTTCGGTCAAATTGCCGTTCCCGTCTAGAAAGTCGGCCAAAAACGGGCCAAAATGAACCCTCCAACGACTTTTCGTAGACGGGAGTGCATCAGCCAAGCGTTGTCTCCACACGGCAGCAAGGTCATGAATGCCGATTGCTGCGGCAGATTGCTGCAGCGCTACCCGCGCCTCGTCAAGATCCAGGCACTCGACTAATTTCGGGTGAATTGATAAGACCTTGACTCGGCTTGCTAGGTCCCGGCGGCAAGCAATGGTCCGCATCCAAGACACGAAGCGTCCCTCCCAAGAATAGAGCTGAGAGAGGTGCGAGGTGCCAAAGCCGAGAACAAACTCGTGATACAGGGTTGGCTGAGCAATGTCCCGCAGCCTCCTGGAAGTTAAACAGAGTGAAAACAGTGCATGGCGATCCAGAGAGTACCACGACCTCTGGTCAGGTTGCTGGTCATGCTGCTGCGCTTGTCGCAGGTGTCGCTGTTCAAGAGTGCCAACACCCAGCGTCTGCTGGAGCTGTTTACCCTGGCAGTGCTGACAAAAGGTGCCGATTATTTGCAAAAGCGTTTCCGTGGAAAGGTTTTCTAGGGATATCGAGGCCATCGTTGATTGAGAAGTTGTCTTTGGAAGGGAAGGGTATGCCATGTTTGTTTTGAGTTTGCGTGAGCATCAAGTAGCACACATTCTGCACGGGGTTAATGCGCGCCACAGTGGGGGGCAAGACTCGACTAACCACCCTGACGTTCATTTGCGCCTGTTGGTTCGTGTAGAACCTGTTGCATTTAGTGGCAGCTCAGACAAGCACGGGCTAACCCGACTCATGTGGCAAATTAGTACGCGAGGCGAGCTGGCCGAAGGATTGAGCCATGTGCACACAAATAAATATCAAAGTACTTTGAACAATAATACTCATCTTCTTCATGATACTAGGCAGTAAGTCAATGCAGCACATTGGCCTTACGTGCGCAAAGTAATTTTTTGGCGTTGAATTAACAAGACTTGTGAATAGTACACTGGGTGGTCGCAGATCATTCTCGAATGGAGCTCGGGCCAAACTCAGACTGTGCGTCGTTGTTCACCTCAATGCCCTTGGAGTGCAGAGAAGGAGTCCTTAATTTCCCTAGGCGGATGAGATGAATAAAAATACCTAGAGCAAACAGGTTTTAGAATCTTGCAGACATAAAGGTTTCGTACCAACGTAGGGTAGTTGGCGCAATCGCTCCGGAATGGGAAATATCCTAGACAGAGATCAAACCATGTCGTGCCTGGTGTTCTCTAGTATTTAATTAGATAGTAAGAATATTTCTAGGCACTAGAAGCAAGTCTATTAATATAGTTAATCTATAATAATATATCTAGGTACTTAATGTAGGTCTTATGTTGAATATCTTCCGGGAGGTCTGTAGGGTAGTGGGCCAGGTCATAACACTAAGACTGGCTGGCCGAAATAAGGTCAAACAGTCTATGGCCCACATCCGAGTAGTTGGAAACAAAGTGGTCTCCCCACGGGTTCATCCAAGTATCTAGAAATTCTCAATTAGCGACTTCACATTTAGAAGTTGATTCTTTTTGGCACGAACCGTAGGTAGTGGTGGGCTTGGAATGGCAAAGCCAAATAATAGTTTCGTTCACCCCCGAGAACAAGTCGCCGTTGGGAAATTCTTTGACGATAGCGGCAAACTGCTGAGAGGTAATACCAAGGATCGGGCCTTCAAAATCTGCAACGATACCGTTTCCTGTGACGGCCACTTCAAGCTCCTTGTACTGGGAGATGGAAGGCTGGGTGTGCAAGGCGATGGAATCCCACAACAGCTGCGTTCTCCTGTCATCCCAAGTTTTGCCGTAACGGCTGTTCTTGACAAAATCGCGAGCAGCGATGGCGCCGTCCACCTCAAACCTTCTGTCGGTGCTGATGAGGGGAGAATGAGCGGTGCGGTCCCAGCCCAAGTCGTGCAGCAGAGCAGCGATGGCGTGGACCTCCAGGTCAACCGTGTTACGAAGCGTCTCATTCTGCTGAATGATCAAAGCCCCCAAAAGCCAGCCACGCATAACGTGCTTGTAGACGAAATCCGAAGAATGGTTGCGGGCGAAGTCGTGTGCGGCACGAACAATCGGGCTGTCAATGACAGAAACACCAGCGATGGTGCGCGTAGAGGAGCGGTCACTGAGGAATGCAGCGGACTCGACCGAAGCCTGGGCAGAGGGTTGAATCTGCACAGCTGCCAGCAAAAACTGCAGCATGTGCATGGCCTTTCGGTACATCATTTTGAATGGATGGTGAGTTGCGATGAGAAAGGTTGATAGTGCGATGATGATGATGATGATGATGATGATGATTGCAGTGTTGAGTGAATGGGTGATCTAAGGTTTGTTGAGGCTTCCTACGACATATATAGGGCTGGGCTGCGAGCGTCAAGATGAATTTCCGATCCGCCTTGATTATATGATTATGCGAGGTTCCGATGACATTGATCAGCAGGTTGATGCTGCTGCATACGTTTGTAGGCGGATGGGGTGGATCCGCAAGCCCTACCGGGGATAACTTGGACATCTCGTGAGGTTAGCTATCAAATTTGCTGTCATCGTTCACCAGGATTTACCGACGCCCCACTGTTTATTTTTGGGCATAGCGAACTGTGAGGTTAATTGGGCAGCATGTAGGGTATGTGATTACTGAACCAGCCCGATGCAGGCAAATTGCGGAACCGCGCATGACGTTCCATCCGAGAGACTTCGGAAGCAACACACACTCGGCCAGATCCGCATCCCGGGATGCCTGCTGAGTTGAATCGCGCTTCTGAAGCGAAGACCGATTTGACATCATAGCGCGAGTGGCGTTTGATCGCGAGAGGAGCCGACAAGGGAACCTTTTTCCTAATCGGGAAATTTACGGGGGAAGACGCGAGAGTCATCAATCATAGTGGAGTTATTGGCTTAGCGCAGGAACAAACCTCACAGAAGCATGGAGGGCACATGTTCACAAAAAAATGCATATTAGGTCTGGCTGAGGAAGAGGTTCAAACTTCAACACACAAAAATCCCCTCTGGGCTCCAAACGACTGTCCCAACTTGGGTGGTGAAATCACCGCGTCGGGTAATTCTGCCCGGCCACACCGCCTGGAGCTCCTGGAGACTCCGCAACTCCGGAACTTTCCAATGAGATAATTCCTTGTGCGATCAAATTCATCCGAGTTGGAGTCAGTTATGGCGAGGCCCAACCTCCTTCTTTGCTTTGACGCCTTTGGAACCTTGTTCCGACCCAAAGGCCCCGTCGCAACCCAATACGCCGAGGTCGCGAGGCAGTGTGGCCTCGTTGGCTTCAGTGACGACGACGTTCAATCTGCCTTGTACACGGCGTTCAAAGCCGAATCAAAACAGAACCCCAACTATGGAAAGGCAACTGGATTAGGTGCCACCAAATGGTGGACAAATGTGCGTTCCTGTGGCTTCCGGGGTGCATTGGCGCGGTCCCACCAGTCATCCGCTGACTTGCTTGTCAGGTTATCCACAATACCTTTACGCCTTTGCTTAAAAAGGACCAACTGCTGCCAAAAGAGTTAGCCCCAAGGTTACTACATCGATTTGCGTCAAATGAAGCGTACATGATGGAGCCCGGCGTTGTATCTTCCCTGAAGCTGCTGAAATGTCGGAACGTCCAAAGTCGTTTCGATCGGATTGTGGTCGGTGTCATTACCAATTCCGATGACCGTGTCCCAGATGTTCTATCCTCGTTTGGTGTCAATGTCAGCTCTCTACGATATGGCACCGAGGTGGGTGCGGACATACTTGCGAACCAGACGTACGACATCGATTTCCACTGCATGTCATATGATGTCGGCGCCGAAAAGCCAGAACGGCTCATTTTCGAGACTGCTGAGCTTATGCTCATGCAAATTCTGAGTGGTCGTGATAAGAAAAATCCAGCCGAATTAAAGGCAGATGCTGAGACGTGGCAGAAAGTATATGTGGGTGATGAGTATGCTAAGGATGTCGTTGGAGCCCAGACGGCGGGCTGGCATCCGATTCTCCTTGATCCGCAAGAAAAGTCAAGCGACATTCATCCACTGGATGGGGATTCTAGCACATCAATCGACGGCTTGTTTGAGAAACATGCAGCGATAAAGGTGCAGTCCATCCAGACTTTGGTCAAATGGCTTGTGGGCGGGAAGCATGAATAGGAGTTCCGTTGTACTCTATTGAAATTCAGAAGGGCTATACTTCGAATCTCATGCAGTTCAGGGTATGAAGAGCTGTTTCTGGATGAGATTTGAGTGGAAGTATCACTGATGGAGTGGACGTCGTAAATATTGAGGATCGAGCAGTATGTTGAGGAAGTCTTAAGAGCAATGGCATAGAGAAATAGAACGATCTTTCTATGCGTTATTGTGTGACATTGGACGTCTGCACCTGCACCACTCTTTTTGGCCGTTACCTTTTACTGTCTGGGGTTTACCGCTTTAGGTGCCGGATAGTTGCACCCACGTACCCTGAATGCAGCTATCCGACACCTAAGGGGATACATGTAGCTGACTCGAGACATTTTGTCAGCTCGACTTGCGTGTGTTGCAACAAGTTGCTATCATCTAGGGCATTTCCGATACAATAACGAATTAAAATATGCGAAGAAGTCTCTTTGTAGAAAAGAAAAACCATTTACAAGCTTAATTTCTAGTCTTGATGTTCCTAGAGGACTTGTAGACCCACATCCAGACACATATGATTCGCAACACTTCAACAGATGCCATCTTCCCTGGTCTCTTCAAATTATGACTTGCTGAAGGCTGTCAAATGATGACGCTAGAGCGATTCATTCCTGGCCATAAATAGTACATTCAATCCGTTACTCTCCTGTATATCGTCTTGCATTCCTCAATGCCATATCGAGTAGTCTCAGGTAAATGCGTGACCCTTGTATGTATCGGTCGTATGTCTCATCGCTCGATCGAAGCCTTAGCCGTAATGGGAAGTTTGGTACGCCGTGATTACTTTTGCTCCTCCTGTGTGATGTCAGTTCCTGGCCACACGCAACTCTGGAAATGGGTCATACCTTTAGCAAATCTATCTCCTCGCCACCAAACTGACCCCCCACTCCAAGAAGAGTATTCTTTCGAGCCTCTGAGGCAAGCTTTGCAGAGTGGCGTAACTTCTTAGATCTTTTAGATGCGCCATGAGGACAACCTCGAATTGGTTTGGGAGAGCTGAGTCTGGGGACAGTGCTCCAGGTATCAGGTTGGTCGCTATGGTACAAGTAAGCTCAGAAAGGAAAATACGCATACATGGCCAAAGTGACCTGAAGGCGAGACATGTGTAGCGATAGACTTGGATGGGTAGTCTGGCGAGGAGGTATGTCCTCGATATGACAGGACTGTGGGCATTGGTGTCTTGAGAGGTGCTGCAGACGGTAGAGGAAAATATTGTCGTTTGAGCAACATTGGAGCTCCCAATGACTTTACAACCGAAGAAATAATGTACCATACCTTCTTGTCATGATGAATGTGGGTGTTTGCTAGGTATGTGGGAGGATGGGTCCGGCGAAATGTTCGCGTGAGCTGTATTGGGGGGTTGAAACGACGGCAATGTGTCGCAACGGCGTTGAAGGATGGTGCTGGTATGTAAAATAGACTGTCGAAGTAAGGAGCAAAGCCAGACTTTATAGACGGAAACGAGAGGACTTTTAGTAGAGGCCAAGGGGCGGCGAGCCGTCGGTCTGATTTCAAGGCAGAAGGATGGAGGGCAACTATTTCAGCGCGACGCTTGGACTCGAAGAAGGGTAAGCAGCGATGAGATGGGGTAGAAATACGTATCTGGATCCATATTAAAGGTCACTGCCGACAATATGTGACCTCTAAAGCTACATCATGTACGTTTCGTAGACATATTGCCGACTCCTGGGGCGAAGCTCACGCAAGGATGTCCTACGTGACCAAGGACAAGCGAGACACCAACCGCATATTCGCGTCACTCAAGAGACGGACGAGGGGGGGACCACGGGGTAAAAACCATCAATTATTCGCCCCAGCCTGATGCCCATTGGCTGGTGGCTTTATGTTCGATGGTTTGGGGCGGCGATGATAAATTAGGAAAACGCCTAGAGGCTCGCGTGCAGGTCCGGGCTTGGCGATTGATGATGTGACCTGTTTTGATTGGCTGCTGACCTTTTGTGTATGGGAACATGGATGCAGATGAGGCTGGTGTTAGAACCTGAGACAGATGACTCAGATATTCAGTGAACATGATAGGTCTGTGGCTTTTTGTGCGTGGGGTGGGATGACGTTTGTGCCGTTGCAATGGGCTGAATATTGACAACCAACCAAATCACAATGAGATTGTCATTGGCTACTGACTTTTTGTTTGGCCCAACGTGGCTTGCAACCGTGTGTTACCTCGTTGAGGGAAGGCAACTGGTGCGTGGTTCGCATGGCGCTGCAGGAATCCAAGCGCCAGGTATTTATTCACAACGTTTCCCCCGCCTCAATCTGCGCTCATCATCCCTACATCACAATCAATAAAACACGCTCAAAATCGCCTGCCATGAGCACCAATGACTTGCTCCCACAATCCGACGAGGAGAAATTCCTCCATATTCCGTACTATACCCGCCACGAGCACCTCAAGCCCGTTATCGTGCGGCTTTATATGGGCAATTATGGTGAAAATGGGAAGCGAATCACCATGGACGGCATGGCCGTCTTTATGCGTGACAAATATTCCTTCTACGCCACGTAAGTTTTGAACCAGCTTCTTATCAGTAATTTTTCTGACACCTTCGTTTGATACAGGTCAATTCAATACAAGAACTGGCTCCAAAAGTGGGATGTTCGAAGAAGCACCCGCAGTAAGGAGAAGGACAATGTTGTCAGCGCCCTCGGCCGACGAAAGCGCCCTCTAGAGACCACCGCTGGAATCACCCTTGGTGAGGGAGAAGGCAAAAAGGAGCTCGACAAGAAAAAGATGAAGAGGCATCTCAAGGACCAAATCAATCACTATCAGGTTGAGGGAGCATCGCCGGGGATGTAAGTTCATGACTTTGCACCATTTCGAATAAACAAAATTTCTCACTAACCTTTGTAGTATTTCGACGTGGAATCTACCATACGCCGCGCTTGTTGCATCTCTCAAGCGACCGGGTCAACCTTCACCATTCAGCGCCACATCCGCCACACCCGACTACCTGAATATCACGAGTCCAGGTGGACCATCGCCCGGGCTGCAGGCAGCGGGACCATCCCCGACCATGCGTCTTGTTCGAAAAAGGGCGATACAGCATCGATCAAACCTTCTGCTTCAAGGGCGTCACCTTGAACTTCTGCAGTCATGCAACAAAGATGATCAAATGTGAGCGCTTACCCAGACTTCATCTTTAAATATCTAACTGGGTCTAGCATCTTGACAGACTATCTGCATGATTTCTACATGCACTCATTTGTGACGGCAAAGTATTGGGGCAAAGGCCCTACTTCCTGGACCTGGGGGATGATATCTGCTTTGACACTTGGTGCACTCAACCGTCCAGGTTCTAATACCAGTCCAGGTCCAGCAGCCCTTGTCGCCGCCACATCCCCAGGGTCCTCATCCAACCTGCAAAATGATATCAAAGCCCCTTCTAATCTTTTTCGATGGGTCATACACGTTGAAGACGTGGAATATGAACGCATCGGTGAGATTCCTATCGATGAACCCCAGGGATTTGATGTTGAAGACCCTTCGTCTTGGCGCCAATGGCCGGCGACAGAGCACCTGGATCGATCGATTTTAGACTATGCAGGATTCCATTTCCAGCAGTTCTTTTAGTGGGACCCGTCCAGAAGATCTTCCTGTCTCTAACCGTCTGATTGCGCAATCGCTTCAACACAGCCCCGCTGTTCAGTTGATAGAGGCTTGTAAATTTGCCATCATGGCCGGAAATACTGAAGTTATTGAATCAATTTTGGAGAAACATGTGCTGCCAACTTCTGAAGAATTTTATCCTTTCCATTTTGCAGCGTCCTACCTAGATGGAGGGAATAAATGCTGCGCCATCATCAATACCCTCGCCATCTACTTGCCACCTAGAATACTTCGAGAACATAGCATCGACAACTTTGGCCACACAGTGTTTGACAGCCTAATGGTATCGATCCTGCGTTCACACACAAGACTTAGTCCTGGAGACATCAGCCCTGCGCTTGGAAAATCGAACACATTCCCTGGAGAAGGAAAGGATATTTGTGGTCGTTGGGACGCGGATTCTCCAGAGGTCCGTCGCCTGTTTCAACAAGGCTACTCACGAATTCCAACCAAGTGGAAGCACCCTTTCTGCCACACTGCAGTGCAGGCTGTTTGCCACAGCCTGATCTCGTTTCACGTCAGAGTTTTCACGCCCGATATTGATGCACTGAGTGGCCTGTTTTCCAGGCGATGCATCAGCTGTGGATTGGAATTGAAGCTAGGGCCAATTCATGTTCTTGTTCTTGTTGCATTCCATCTCTCTCAGAATGGAATGCATGGGGAGACATTATTCGGTGTTATAGCGATTATTGTCTGTTTGATCCGTTTAGGCGCTAGTGCTTCACTCAAAACTGCAATATCGGTCCAAGCTCTCATCCAAGAAATGGATTTGGACATATGCCAGCATGAACCAATGGATGCCTACGAGTTGTTCCTGGAAGTCCCAGACAAGATTGTGGGAAAATGGAGCGAGGACTGCAAGATAGGATGGC
Organism: Calonectria pauciramosa; assembly: GCA_017140785.1. Taxonomy (NCBI): domain Eukaryota; kingdom Fungi; phylum Ascomycota; class Sordariomycetes; order Hypocreales; family Nectriaceae; genus Calonectria; species Calonectria pauciramosa. Next base: position 1,742,253 of record JAACIZ010000013.1, read on the forward strand.
AATGTATTCGGCAAGTCCTACGCTTGGTGATGAATGATGGCATTTCCAACATTTCAGAAATCAGACAAGCAGGAGATGACCTGAGAAACTTTCCAAGTAATATCAGCCACTCTTCGGAGGGTGGCAGTTCTCTCGAGAGTGGGGAAGACTCAGAGTATCTTGAGTCTAATTGTGTGGAATTTAATTATCTACACGTTGCCAGAGAATGGCCTTGCGGAAATGCGGAACTCGGACTTCTCTGGGCAACCATTCAAACTGAGCTGCTTACATATCGCCGGGTCCGGGACGGAGAACCTTGGGTTTCGGGAAACTTTTCCACCAAAGCCCTTTTGACCTGGCTAGAAGGGAAGTCGGCTAACTTTGATATCCCTTTGATAGAAAAAAAGATGATGAAAAGGAGTCACGGAGTGTGTGGGTGGTTTGAAGGCGCCGACATCATTTACCCGGTTGCTAGCGAAGTGTGTGAGGAGTACTTCATGAATATGGACATGTATTCCAGGGCCTCGTACCTGCCAAGACCTGATTTTGGGATACAGTAGGTGGGATATGACTAATATAGTCGGATTGATAAAAATAAGACATGGAAAAATAAAGTCAGTTGCCTATCATGACTCTATTACTCGATGCAAATTTCATTCTATTCGACTCTGAATTGACCATCAATTAACCTGTGATATTAAAACACTCGTAAAGTCGAACCCCCAACCCCCCATTTCCCTTGCTATGGGGGATTAAAAATGGTTGAAAAATTATTGATGATTGCCAAACATCCAAGAGGGGGGCATTGGTCGGAACTGCTCGCATTCTGTTAGATTTTGCGATGGATTGCAGGCCGGGCATAGATCGCCCATAGTGAAGAAGTGAACATAAATTCAACTTTACGAACGAGCGTGAAATGTGAAATTAATTCGAAAACATACGTTAAGATTCATCGCTCTCACCACAAATGAAACATTATCCGAAGAATGTTTAGGTGTGCACAGAAGTCCGCAGGGCTTAGCAAGAAGTGGAGTATTCTTTTTTTTTCTCTTGCTGTTCGGGCTGCTTAAAACACCCGAGACCGGTGGAGATTGATAACACAATCATTTCGATTAGCATTTTGGCTTTTTATCTCGGCGCGAAGCTTCGTCTTTTACGAACCTGCTCAATTTAATTTTCTTTTTCTTCCCCTTACCTCTCCCATTTTTCGTGGAGCTATCGCGATGGCATCCACACGTGGGGTTGTCGGCACACTTGTTGACCGACTTTTTTCCTGGAGGCATGGCCTCCCAACAGAGTCATGCAACTATCGCGTGCAGCCGGTAACAATCCCACTCCCCGATGGAGTCAGGCTCAAGGCAGACCTTTATCAGCCGATTGATTGCGCCCTTTCCGGCACGATACTGGTCCGCTGCCCCTATGGTAGGGCGATCCACATGGCTATAGCGAGCGCTCGAATATTTGCTGCGCGCGGGTACCAGGTGCTGTTTGTCAGTTGTCGGGGAACATTCGGATCAACAGGAACATTCGATGCCGGGCGATCCGAAGCTGAGGACGGCCACCATGTGGTTGCTTGGATGAGGGAACAGTCTTGGTATACTGGGACCTTCGCGACGCTGGGGCTATCTTTTCTGGGCTATACGCAATGGGCGCTGCTCTCTGACCCACCAAAAGACCTGGTCACCGCAATCATCCTTGCAGGGCCACACGACTACGCAAAGCATATTTGGGGCACCGGCGCACTCACTTTACAGCACCTATCGTGGAGCCTCTCAATGACTTTGCAGGAAGATGGAGGTGTTTGGGAACGACTCCAGGCCATGAAGTCTGAAAAAAAGCTGAGCAAAATTTTGAAAAGAAAAAGTGTCGAGGATGGACTGAATGCACATTACAAGGGGCGCGCTCAGTGGCTGTACCATGATCTCACGCATACCGACATAACTGCGCCAAGCTGGGCGCCGCTCCGACACAGCGATGCGCTGGAAAAGGTCAACGTGCCAATCCTTTTGTTTGGCGGGCTGCACGACATTTTTCTCGACCAGACCATGGAGCAATACCGGCAATTGAGCGACCGCGGCTGCAACGTCGCGCTGACGCTGGGCCGTTGGTCGCACTTGGAGATGCAAGACAGAGATACGGCAAACGATACGCTTGAATGGCTCGATGAGCACCTCGCTCAAGGAGGCAAAAAGCACCGACAACATCCCGTGCGGGTGTACAAGACTGGACACGAAAGCCGATGGGTAAATCTCCCAAGCTGGCCACCGAGCACGGCGCAGTACGAATTGCATCTTCAACCCGACAGTACACTCAGCACTGAGTATTTACCTTCTCAATTTCTGCAATCAAATTTCGAGTTTGATCCTTCCAATCCGACACCATCTTCTGGAGGGACTCTGATGGTTGGCGGAGGCATCACGGATGACACCGCGCTGGGACGGCGTTCAGATGTCCTCACTTTTACGTCGAGCGTATTTGAGGTGCCGAAAAAAATCTTCGGTCGTCCAACATTGCGCCTAAGGCACTCCAGCGATGCCAGCTCTGATCTTTTTGTTCGCCTGAGCGAGGTGGGAAAGAACAGCAAATCGCGAAACATTACGGAACACTACATGCGCCTCAGCCAGTTCGGCGAGGAAGTTCTTACAATACCATTGAGCGATACAGCACACGAGACTTCTCCAGGGTCCAGGCTTCGGCTTGTCATTGCAGGATCTTGGTTTCCAAAATATTCCATCAACCCGGGATCGAATAATGGTACTGGCAATCTTCCTCGACAACTTGTCCGTCACACCATATATCATGACGCTGACAATGGGTCAATTTTGTTTCTACCTATGGCTTCCTAATGTCTATGGATTAATGGTATAATCACTTAATTAATTTGGATTCTTAGTATATAATTAAACCATCATCTTTTTTTTGTGTTGCGTATATTTTACCCTGAACGAGGGGGCCAAATTGACCCTAGCCAAAGCGGTGACTGCATCAGATGTGATCAAGCGTGGTGATATACGTACAAATTAGTTCAAATGCGCTGAGAAAAACGGTGCTATTTTCTTTCTAGGTGCAGTGCTAATAAACTTACTGCTGGAAATGCGAGGAACACATAACAGGCATCGAACACAACCACACAGGCTCGGCTCGGCCCAGACTCATGTCCAACGGCTCCGCATCTGTCGCTGAAAATTCATCTGGAATCCGTTTTCCGGTGTTCGGGATCTGCGTACATGGGCTACCGAAACATGAGGCTTCAAAATAGCTTAGTCTTTCGGCAAGCACCCGTAAGTTTGGAGCATTCCGCAGAATCAAGCCATTAGGTCATCACTCGGCAACACGCCATCTTCAGCCCCAACCAAGAGATCTGACCCCTTTGCATGACATTTTATGCAAAATCTCTTGTGCGTCACATATTATTGGGTACATCTCATCATTCACTGAGCCCCTCATGCGTTCTTCACCCCGCGCCTGCATGAACGAGCGCCCTTAGCCAAAATCTTTTGGCCACTTCCATCTCCGGACCATTGTCAACCACGTGTCTGGTGGGGATAAATGGCGGAATCCCAGCCGCCACTCGTGTCATTTCTGGAAAGCTTGCGCTTTGTTTCCAATGACTGTGAAGGAAACAAGGCGCGGGCTGGTGCTAATGGAATGCAGTCCAAAGGTTGCGGGCTTCTAGTGCGGTCTTGCCTAACCAAATACGGTATCAGCCATCGGGAATGGGTTCAGAGGCTTTTGATGCAGCTTCGATCAAAGTCAAACCACAGCTCGTGCCTGATAAGGCACCAGCTTCCATTATGGCCGGGGTTCCTGTTCTTCCCCATCCTGTCCTTACCATCACCCTCGCCGCCATGTCCGCGCCGTCAACTGCGGCCGTGTTGGTGTGTATCCCTCGCCATCAGATGCCATTTGCAGGTCATGATTTTGTTGAATACGAGTGCTAACGGATGCAATTGCAGGCCACAATATATTTACTGATATCCCTGTGTGCCGCCGTCATCGTCGCCCGAATCTACCTCCGTTTAAAAATACAGAAAGCTCGACTCCTACCGAATGACTACTTAATGATCGGGGCATGGTGCTGCGCCTTCACCAGTGCGTCATTCGATATCGTTTTCAAGGTGCAGGGCATCCTCAAACCAACCGTGGACATGTCGCTTGCGGACATCGGCGATGACCCGAAGAAAATGGTCTACATCTTGAAGGTATGAAGTCATCGAAGGTTCACGCAGAATCGAACGGAACATATTCCCCGCCTTGCTTTCCAGCCTCGATTATACAATGAGCTCATGCGGACCACAGATTTCTTGGTACTCTTGCCTTCCGTTTTATACTACATTCTACATGTGCAAGGCTATCCTTCTCGTGGTTTACTTGAAGCTCTTTCCGGCCTTTATGGTGAAGAGACGAATAATTCTCTGGGCCGTCATCCTATACTGCGCAGCAGCATACATTGCTTCGATGGGCATGATATTTTTCGTGTGCTATCCAATCGATCGGAATTGGTATGTTGAACCAACTTACATCCCTGAATCCCAATTCACTGACTTGGAAAGGAATATTTCGGACCCCGACAAACAGTGCAACGGGCCATTAGTTGCTTCGCTATTCCAGGTTGCTTGGGCCCTGCACATTGCCGGAAGTATCTTTGGTAAGTGCCGGTTTTCAGATGCCAAGAAGATGGCTACTAATGATGCCCTTAAAAGTGTTTATTCTGCCCTTCCTGGTGATTCATAAACTTCAAATGAAGAGACGCATGATGATTAGCGTCTACAGCATCTTTCTTCTTGGTCTAATTGATATTGCAATGTCGATTGCTCGATTTTTTACGATTCAATTCGGCAAAGACGACAGCTTTCGAGCCGTTTCCATGGTTGGTCAGTGTTCCTCTTCTATCAAAGTCTCAACAGTTTCTTTTATTCCAAATTAAGAAACATATTTCTGACTTCAAGTAGAACTCTGGAGCGCTTTAGATGCTTACATAGGACTGCTTATCGCTTGTCTGCCGTCTTTGAGTCCGTACATGAGAAAGAACCCAGCATTACCATATGACGTAGGCGACCGCCCTTACAGAAAGTCCTGGGCCTTTTCGAGATCAGGGCCACGCCGACAGACCCAAGCCGAGCTCGCGGAAATCGACAAAATGTCACTCACAATCGATCGTACGATAGAGCGTGGAAATTCTTCGGCAAATGCTTCGGTCGGCGCAGAAATGCGGAGAGCCATGAATGATGTTGAAAAGAGCAGTCAAAGTGATATTGAGATGGTGAGTCTCTCGATAATCGGTCCATGCGATGCCAACTACCCTTTCTCGCTCCAATTTATAGCGAAAATAGGGGTTTTAGCATCAAATAAGCTTGGCTAAATTCCCACCACATTGTCTATTCCTCCGAACTATGCTGATTTCCATCCTCCTTCAACAGGGACCCTATGACGACTCAGAAATACCAATACCATTCACCTACCCGTGGAATCCCGCTCCACCTTCGCGAGGCTGAAATAAAACCTTGCATGGAGTTTCCTAAAGACTCTTCCCGTTTTTGACCGCTGCTTTGAGCCAGACACTCAAACTTCAGTACAAATTCTCGGGATCTGGGGAGGGCAACCCAGCACCAAACCTATCGTTTGAAAACAGTCTCACCGGGGCACTAGGGGTTAATTCGACACAACCATGGCACCCACACACTCTCTGAGAAATCAATCGGAAAATCAAGAGTTGGCCGTTTCCAAGTCGTTTTCACTCCACTCCGGATACCCGCAGCAAGCGACTCTACCCTGACGCACGATCGAGAACCGACCAATTAATCGAACCTACATGCCATTTTACTTGTATACCATTGCCTCTGTTCACATATATGCAACGCCATTCTATTATGAAAGCCCACAGGATTCCGGGACAATACCCGGCCTCAATCTCAACAAATACCCAGTCATATACAGTCACGTTGTTTGATGCAACGATTTACACCAGTCTGGACCTCCATCGCTGCTCTTACTTGTGCCATTCTACATAATGCATTGATGGATTCTGCATTCTTTCTTCATTGTTTTATTATTTTATTATTTTTCGTCCTTCATTCAAACACTGAATGGGTAGCCACCCCTTCATGATTCGCATGTACAGCCAGTTGAAAGATAAGAGAGGGAAAAAGTTGTCACGATATTATACCCAGATTATTTTAGTAATTCCCATAGAGATAGGTAACTCATTAATGTATGAGAACATAATATAATGAGAAAACCGGAGAGTTTAAGATGAAAATTGCGCCAAGGTTACAATCTTTCAACCATTTCAGTCGCATGTATTTCATCGCGACGTTTTCTTCGTCAAATAATCAAGCGTGGACTTGCGATCGCACTCTCATTTACACATAATATTGGATACATAACTTGCTTTTAGTTATAGAACTGATTCCCTGTAATTTCTAAATGTCAAAACCTCTCTTTTTGGGTCGTATCTACTCCCTATTCGTTGGGCCACGCACCAATTCAATCTCATCACTGTCTCCATACTCTACCGTGTAGGCGTTCTGGCATTTGATTCCATTTTCCTTCGTCTCATAGCAACGTCCGCTTGTGTGAACAGTCGCGCTATTTCCCAAGGTTCTTCGTCTCTGTGTGCTCTTATAGCTATTATTTTGCCTTCCCCTGACGTACCGCTGATCACTGCTACCCAGCTTTGGGGAAAAGCGAACAAGAATCAATCGGACAGTCGGCATGCAGTTGCACACAATGCCGACATTCATTTCTATGATTGACCACTTCAAGACGCTAAAGTTTTCCTTGGTTGGATTCAATGGCTTAAATCCGAATTTTACCAACGACTGCAGTCGCAGGATGCTGACGATGGTCGCACTTGAGCGAAGAGTCAGCCATCACTCGCAGTAAACCAGGCAGAGGACTCACAAAGCACCAAGACAAAACATCAACGCTACCCCAATTTTCTTTTTCCAGTGCATGTTTAGGGCCCTGATTTGTATTAACGGGATGCCAAGCACCCACAAGTCAATCGCAATACCAATCGCGGCGTGCGACCATGCTATAGCGTTCCTATCCAGGCATCGGCCGGTATGTTCGCCATCCCAGTCCGTCCAGAAATAGCTGATCGGGTTGCACTGAAAAAATATGGAAATTATCGAAAAGACTAGGCCGTATAGAGCTGTGAGTGCGAACGTGATCCAGATGGTCCATTGCAACGGCCTGCTGGGAAATATCCGAAGAAAGAATAATAAAAATGTAAGCTTGATAAGGGCAGACTCGAAAAAGTAGAACATGGCCGCCACAAAGTAATATTTCCCAAAAGTGTATATGTCGTCATGTGGCACGTCCCAAATATCTTTCCCCAAGCCGTGGACAGCTAGCTCATGGATAAGGGCGATGCTGAACACGGTGTTGGTAACGGCGGTTGCGGCAATGGCCCAATCATCCCAGCCGATGTTGAGCCCCGAGTACCTTTTGAAAGCGACTCGAAGGACGACGAGTGTTGTTGAGAGGGCTCCGAGAATGTATGCTACTATTTCGAATCTGGCCGCGTCGTCGTGTGCTGGATCGCCACACTGGGCCAAGGTCACATTCATAGTTGCTAAAAGAAAAATACAGATTAGCACATGACAAACAATCCATCATCCAATGCGATTAGAACTCACTAAATGTGTCCTTGACGCTGCAATTTTCTGAAGCGCACTCCCTGATTGCCCCACGGACAGAATCATCCTCGCACATACAAGCCTTATTTGTCAAGCACGGGGAGCTAGAAGTCACATTCTTGTAACAATCAACCTAAAGTTTCTGTGTTAGCTTAACCGTATTTTTTACCTGGTATGTACCATAGAATTGAGCCTTACAGAACAATCGGGGAGACCCTCGAGACCCACCACTGCTTCGCCAAGTGCTGTAGCCACCAAACAGACCATGATCCAAACAAAACTTCGAAAAAATCGCATTTTGATGGATTTTTCAGCACAGCGGGGAGGTGGAGGAAGGGCAAAATTTTACGCGGTCGGAAATAGGACCTCGTGTCATTTTTGTCTATTCTCCGGAGGCACAGTGGCGTCGACGTCACGGAGAATCCCATTGTGGGGGACACACCATTCATGCGGTGCCACAGCCACGAGCTGTCAGGGGCAGCATGGAATCATTTCCAATTGGCTTCCAGCTCCTTGGAAGAGAAGGGAGGGGAGGGTGGCGAGTAATCGTGGTCGGTCGAGTTCCTTTTTGATACCCTCAGTCCGGTCCGCACCGCCGATGGTTTGTGTGACACCATGTGTGAATGCAACCCTTCTAGGCTGTGCGACTGAGACCGGCGCCGGGTATGGGTGGTCAAAAAGTGTCACAGTCGTAGGGCTGCGCCATGGGTACACCAACCGCAGTTCGGATTTGTCACTCTCACCGGCCAAATTGTACCAATTGGGTTTCTTGCATTACGGTAACACGAGCCATCAGTGTCTCCCCCGGATTTGCAAGGATCGGCTGTACCCCAGATCTGTGCTTGGAGGGGCTGATAGGGGTATCCTCACAAGGTGATGCCGAGGGATTGCTACCCTCGGTAGTTTCGGCAAACGTGTTGAGAAGCACGGTACAGACAGCCAAACTGGCGACTTTAAAAGGCTAAATGGTTTCCTTAGTGCTGACTTGCCAAGATATTCTACCAGAGAAATAATTCATGCGAATATACCTACTTTTTCGTTCTTTCTGGTGGAGCCTTTTCTAAATGGGCGTTGCCTAAATCAGCCTGCTGTCTGTTTTAGGCATGTCGGGGCCGAGCTGATTCCCGCTCAACCCGATGCTTCCAGCTGTTTTGGCACCTGAATCATGCAACCCATCTCATCGTAAGATTTCTGAATCAGAACGCGTCTCGGTTTAAGTACTCTTCTCTGGGTGACATGAGCCTTGGTCAGCTATTCTAAACGCGTTTAACTTGCATGTTTAAATGGTGCCAGGGCTGATGCGCCACTATTGACGTGCCGAGGTCAACCAGTAAGCATTGCACCACCCCTTGATACCACTCAACCACATTTTTCGTTACACAAAGGCGCCCAAGCCCAACTGAAAATTTTGACAAAGTAATAACCAAGAGTCGTCCCACATTGTCGTCAATTCCACCGACAGCGGCATGTCTGATTTGAGCGCACAGAACGATATTACATCGCTACCCAACCTGATTCCATCGGTGCTTCTGCACCAAGAGTAGATGCGAAAATGCCCAATTGTTGATAGTATATTAAATCAGATCACAGAATAAAATGCCATAAATACAACATATTTGTCTAGTATAGGATTATTTATGACTTCAGAGTCCGAACGTATCCCGACCCTTTGCTATTGTCGCTAAAGTATGGACGCAAGGATGGCAGGCATGTAATTATAACCCCCGTTCCTTTCTCAAAAAGAATAAGCAATGCTGTATGCAAATCGCCCAGGGTTAGCTTTCTTGACCATATTAATTGTAGTATAACTTACAAACTGTGTTGAATGGTGCCCTGGCATCGGCACCAACTTCGTCCATTACAATGACATAGCGTGAAATTGTGACTGCGATATTCACTAAGCCGAGAAGAAATATTCCGTATATTCCGGCCTTGATAGAGGGTCTCAACTTTAACTGAGGAACAATAAACCATGGCAAAGTAAAAACTAATCAGGTCAGTTTTGGTCTGCGTGTATACTTTTTGAGGGGCATACCTAGCACATCGGTGCTAAAATGAAGACCCCAAGCTATTTTAAAGAGAAGATAGAGGCCTTCAATAGGGCAGAAAGTCATTATATCAATTGTCCTTGATTGGAGGGTTAGTCTTAGATCAGTTTAGTAAAACAAGTTCAGAATATACGAACCAGAGCCTTTCAACCGGAATGCATGTAAGAAATAGGGTCAAAATGGTTGCAATAAAAGAGGAGATGGTGATTCCGATCGTTGTCCATAAGAAGATTCTTCTTTTAACCATAAAATTCGGGAAAATATCCAGATACATATCTAGAAGAGCTGCCTTGCACAAATAAAATGTTGTAGCAATAAGAGCCGTCGAGATCCAATATAGCTAAACAATCTTATTTTTAGTTTGTGAGAAGACATTGGTATACCCGACATTACTCGTACCTTCAAAAATTGGCTCAAGGTTTCTAAAGTTCCTTCAAAGCCTGACCAATTTGTCAATAGCTGAGGTGTAAGAACCCCGAGCCTTAAAAATACAATGTAGAACGAGGAAAATGAAATGCTAGACATCCATGCCAGACACATGATGACATCGCTCCTAAGCATCTTATTTCGTTGAATCTTAAGGCGAAGGTAAAGTCGAGCTCCGATGATGATGGCTCCAATGCAATTCAGCAGCCAGTCCGTGGCCTTGAGCACTTGGTGAGCCATGAAGACGTGTCATTGAAGCAGAACTTACCACGAGGGCTCCTCCCGACGGAGCACTGAATTTCATTTCGGTATTCTTTCGTGTGTCTTGGACATGTGCCCTCTCTCGGCCAAATCTGAAGAGACGGCGAAAGAGTTTTCCGAAGCTTTGCTGCGGACATCTCTGCCTTTTATACCCTTTAGTGCTCTAGCATCCGAGACTTTGTGGCTCGCGCTTGGCCTATTTGCTGCTAGTGATGTCAGAGGCATGTCACCGTGATGTGTAAACTTTACCGTTTACATTCGAGGGGGAATGTCGGGCAAACCTAGAACAAAGGCAGCATCGTTTTGGTTCTCTTGAATTAATGGCAAAATATTATTGAATTATTGGGACACAAAGTTTTAGAGTTGGTAGAACAGGAATTTACACATGGAGAACTGAATTTGCCATCTTCATACCTAGTTGCTCGAACACAATCCAAAGGCCGCACGAGTATGTTTAACATGATGTTACCATTTCCCGCTATCAAAGTTTATCCACATTAAAAGCGGATGTTTGCTCCGAATTTGCGTGTACATCGCACTTCTCATCGCGTGTTACAATTACCGTTGAAGGTCACGGATTGTAGTGATCAAACCAGAACCTCCATGATAAACCAGAGGGCTGCCTGAAAAGAATATTGAAATAGAGAAGTGAAACGCAGAGGAAAAAGCACATCCCAAGCCGACGCAAGTGAGAGTGAGATTTAGGGTAGGCTAAGTGTGAAAGCATCAAATTCGTAAATAATAAAATGACAGCTGCAGTGGCTGTGGTCACAGAAATCAATAAATGGTCGCAAAATCATTACATTGAAAGATCCCTCAAAATGAAGCCTTAAAATGGGCTCAAAACCATGAATTGAGACTGAGCTGGTACAAATCCTGGGGTTGACATCGGCCTTTTATTGCCAAGTTTGGGACCAGCTGACTAACGCTCGGGCCGGCTCCACTTTCCTCCGGTATCCTGATGGATCGACCATCTCTCGTCCCCAACACACTATTAGAATAGAATAATGATATTATACGTATGAGAAAATAATATACAAGGCATGAAACAATGGCGTTCACCTGTTTTTAGCTGGGCTATTTTTAGGTCTGAATAACGACAACGCAAGGCGCCCAAGCTTTTAGCCGAAATCTTTCAAGGTTTGTGGATCCCTTTTGCCCGACGTGCCCCGCAAACTCATCAAGATGGCGAGGAATGGAAGACAAAGGAGACGACAGCAACCACAGCAGCATCAGCCTGCGCCTGAACCAGAGCCCAGACGAATTACCAGGCTCTATGGCGACGCTAGTGGAAATGACCCAGTGGACTTTGACGCCACCAACCCCCAGCATGAATCTGCACTTGTCTCAAAACTCCCAGCAGAGATACGTGCCCTCGTCTTCGAAAAGGTCTGGCGCGACGCAGGCTTGTCGCAACACCTTTTGCCGCAGAGGGTTGTGCCCGATGGAGCTCGTGTAGGACACATCCGGTATTTCCATGCAAGATGTGTTACACTACATGACGATCCCGTACCGGATGATCAGAGGGGACCGCCTCCCGACAATCTGGATTTCAAGGTAGCAAGGCGGCGTCGCGGCGAGGACCCGGCATTTAAAAATGGAACGGATCCAATGTGGAAGGAGGATTGTTATTTTTGCAAGTATTTTTATGATTCTGCCATGGATACCAAGAATCTGCCGAGCCCGCCGGTTGAACGAAACTCTCCCTTCATGCCGCTCCTGCTTTGTTGCAAAGCCATGTAAGTTGTCAGTAAATACTTAAATGACAGTTAGTTTCTTACGAATTTAATTCGCAGCCACCGCGAAGTGTTCCAATCCATCGCCGACAGCGTTTGCTTTCAGTTCATGGGAGACAGCGCCGCCACGGACTTTCTGGGCCGCATCAGACTTCCCATCACCCAACGGATCCGTCATCTGATGATAAACTCGAATTTTGAATTCTCAGAGGCCAGAAAATACGACTGGCCACGTCTTACCGAGCTTCTTCGCGACCTTCCAAATTTGCGCCACCTCACCTTTTGGATGGACTACGGCCGCCAGCGGTGGCGCAACAACACACCGCGCCATGAATTGGAGCATCCAAGGCTGCTCACGTGGTTTGCCCAAGTGCCGACTCACATCGAACTTAGAGTCACTGTCCCTCTTGTTACATTGGAAGAAGGCATGGCAGATGGTAGAGGCTTATTTGCTTTGGATTTCAAGTATACCGGCGGGGTGGTCGAAGGAGCAACTTTGGAAAAGGCAATTGGAGACATAAGTGAACAAACGTAACAGAAGAAGAATAATTTTTTTTTGATTTCACTATCGGATTGACGGTGAAGTTGAAAATGATGGACAGACAGAGATGCCTGGTGTATTGGGTAGGAATTGGGCCGTTCGTGCAATTTCTCAAACGCGCCATGGTTGTACCTCTCATAAAAGAAAAAAAATCTGATGTTCCTTTACCGAAACTGTCGATGTGAGTTGCATTGGGATGTGCGGCAGTCCATTGCTCAAGTTCGGTCAAAACCCAAACAGACCTATGTTTATTTTATATAGATACTGGGGCATATGTATATATACTTGATCCTATATAAACTAGTACCCTAGTATTAATAGTTATAATATAGACTTCAGCCTTGACTGCCGCTGATACGGCGCCTTCAACTTTTTGACCACCTTGATTGTTTCATTGATTGTTTCTTTCCACTTAGCTCCCTTCTGCGTCCTTGATGTTACTTCGTCGAGAAGCTTCTTCATATTGGCCAGTCCAGTTTCTGAAGCTTCATTCACAGGGTTTATTTAGATCCTGAGTCCCGTAAAGTTTATCACGCACGGTTTCGTAGGTTGTCATCAATTCAGGTTGTGTCAAGAGCAGATTGGTTACCTTCAGGCCCATATAGTTCCGCCATTATGCATGAATAGTACAAGAGGCATTCACCATTGTCCCAATAAGCCCACTAATACGAGTGCTTCGGGTCTGCATAGAGTATTGTGATGCATAAAACATATCCAAGTATTGTGCTTTTTGTGCACACTTTCCAGAAGGATCAAAACGCAAACGATTCCACTCTACCCGTGACAAAAGTGAGCTCTAGCAAGAAAATCTGACGGGTGTGTTTGGGGGGCGGCCCCAAACAACCAAAACCAAACAACTGGTATACATCCCGTCCATCAACAATATAACAATGGAAGTTATTTGGTTAATTAAATTCTTTTCTTACTCAAAAGACTAAACATCTAGTGTGATGAATATAGGGTGCCCTACCCGTCCCACAAGGGACGGTCGTCTTTTTTGAGCCATCTAAATATATAAATGGTAATTAAAAACGGCGTCTGAATTGTAGGTCCATATCCTGACATTGGTAAACAAGCCTGTACATAATTCACGAATAAGATATAGTGCCAGACTGTCTTGAAATGGATAAATATCACAGTCCTAGGGGCAATTGACGACTCTCTTCAGTCAGCCATTCTACAAGAGATGTCGTTAGTAACATCTGCATTCATCCCAGGCTCTGTCTCCTTTTTCTTTTTTTTTTGGCTCCACCCCTACTTACCCCCTGCATGCCGGTGACTGCATACAGTGGCTGTCTAGCTGCAAGAGTTTACCCGCAGCTAGCGACACTCAGAATGAGCGAATTGTGTCAGCTGGTCTGGTGCATTGCAATCCTCTGGCCTAACGTTATTTTTGCATAATGACAGAGCCATGGCTTAATAGCGTGTCTCAGTTTGGGCTGATCATGTGTCTCACCATCCATTTAGGGCCAGCTAAACGCCCAAATCATTGGAAAATTCGATAGTCAAAGCCACATCACCAGCCGGTCGCTTAACGTGGCTAGCTGTGGCATGCTAATCGTTCTGGACCAGAGCGAGTAGCCCCGTAGTCTCGGGTCGCCTAGAGTTCTCGGCCGAGGATTCGTAAACTTGGCGGCTAGCTCCTCATATCCTCACATTTGTGGCCCAAAAAATCACTCAAATGATAACAAGTCCTGCAATAATCTGTTTGTTTATAAACCCATAAACTGAAAAGATGGCCACAGGTTCCTTGGGTAGCGTTTCTGAATCACCTGTACCCAATAAGTGCTACGCAAGGAATTTTATTCCCTGGACAATTCCCTACCAATCGGGAGAGTTCCCTGGTAATGTGGCTGGCTAAATCGGCACAAGCACACCTTTACAGGGTGGCTATTGAAAGCGGGAAAAATTAGCTTGGCCATGTGGTTCATCCAAACCGCCTATGTGGCTGGCTGATGGTAGCATGTTTGGTTTTGGGGCTATGGTGACGAGCTGGAAAGAGATTATCAAGGCCTCCAACGTATGGCCAAGTGCCATTAGCTGAAACTGAACGATGTGAGCACTCGTGGTAATACTGATACCCGATTAGTCTAAGCCGTGTGGATCGACGTCGCTACATATTCAAGTCCGTCGTGATTTGTGTTTCGCACATGAGAACTTGACTGCGACAAGCACGATTCTGAAACTGCGTATTTAATGGCCTGAACACCCGCGGTCTTTGTTCTCATCATCTGTTAGAACAGAACTCGAGCAACATATAAACAAAGACACCTTCAACTCAGACACAAGTTGGAACAATGTCGCCTTCTCGCTCTACTCACGTTACCCTTATCGACAAAACCTCCCAAGAGTTCCGTGCTGACAGGGTGCACCTCGACCATGGAGAGTGGAGCCAGGGTCTGTACCCCTGGGAAATCATCTCTGCTGGTGAATCTTGCGTTTTCCAGGCCGAGTCCGCTGGCTTCATGACTGGTGATGAGGGATATGTTCGGTATCGAATTGGTTCTACCGGCGGCATGCTCACCTTGAACTTTGACAACCCATGGTCTGGCTCCAATAGCTATGGCGGAAGCTGCCCCCCGGGCTATTGCATTAAACGCGACGGTGGCGGCGGTGACAATGCCTATGTCACTTGGACTATTAGTAGGCCATTCCTCCCAATATGCTCTTGAGTGCATCTGACATGATGATAGTGGATTTTGAAATATCTGCATACCCGCTTCCAGAATCCATGAAGATATAGCTCGATGCCTGATGAAGTATTTGTGCTTGGGAGCTGCCAGGTAAATTGGGGGAAAGATGTTGAGTATTGCGAAATGATTGGCGTCTTCAAGTTTTCTCGAGGAGAAGAGTTACATTGAGGGAATTCTTTCCCGAGGATTATGGAACCACAAATATAGCGCAGGGTTTATCGCATGGGCAAAATCATGTTAGCAACGGATGCATCTTCTGAGTTAGCCATCGTGTTGGTAGTCACTCACATCATCATAATTGACCTACTTCAGGTTGCATGAATGATTTCACAATTGTTGTGCACATGGATCAGAATTATACTACATGGCAGTGTGACGCTGTACAAACATTATCCGTTGGCGCAGGTAGTGAATTGAACAAGTGCCACAGAAAAAACACATTAGGACCCAATACATCATACCCTGAGATTGTTATGAAACACGTATCTATTAGGCTCCGATCGCTACAAATAACAGCCATCACTGCCACATGCCGCTGTACCACCAGCAAATACCGCCCATCAAACGGCCATCACAACAGCCCTTAGTTAGCCAGCGGACTTCACCGATCTCGGGTGTCCTGGGAGGGCTAATGACCCTACCATATAATCACTCAATATTGTAGTGGGATCGTGGACTTACAATGCAGAATTATCCATAGTCCACAAGTATTTATGTTGAATTTATATATCTCATACCATTTTATAGAAGACCTAGAGAAAACACGATCTTTCTGGGATCATCACCAGGTTTATGGTTTGGGCCAAGGATGCACGTTTGTCTAATCACATCAGGCCTTAACAAGTGTACTTGGCCATCAGAAAGTGCTGGTTGGCATTCCGACGCGCACTGTGGAGTGTACGAAGAGCAAGTTGAGATGGAGTGGATGTAACAGGAGGCAAAAATTTAGTCAACTCCACCAAAGATCACGCATGCACCAGATGCAGCCATCATCATCACGTTTGCTCAACATCACTGAGACACAGCATCCCAATCCATTTGCTGGAATGCCATATTTACCCATAAATGGCGCAGTTTCTAAGCGCCCGGCGTTAGTAGGAAGGCCGCAAAGATGGTCCCGTGTCTAGGCTCGAGCGGGGAGTTTGGTCGCTATTAGACTGTCCTCTTACGAAGGACACGAAAGAGCTAGGAACAGACATTCAGGCAGCCACCGATCAGCCCGTGATCCAAATATGATAGGTGGCTTTTTTGCGAGTTCAGCTTACGGAAATGGTGAGATGTTATGATTCATGACCCAGTGATTTTGAAATGAATTCCTTTGGAAGCATCAACAGTGATTCGCGATTCCAGGAAAAACGCGCTCGGCTTGACTGTATCAATTAATAATCGAAAAATCTGTGCACTGAGCTGATTATCTTTCTGGCAAGTACTCGCTCTTTACTTACAACTCGTTCTTGCCTTACTACTTTCGTTTCTCATTTCTATTTCAGCAAAGCGACATCATGGGATGTCTTGTTTCTAGGAACCCAATAGGCCAATGGCGTGGCTAAGGCACGCGTATACAACTATTGATTGACTAGAAGTAGGTGCAGCAGAATCTAGACCATACGCCGTGGCGCTTCAGCAATGTCGTACGATAAACAAGCCCTCGTCAAGCTTAAAGCTTTTTGTCGGGTGTGGCGCACGAGTTCCCGCGGATTCGAGACCCAATGGTCTGAGCGCCACGGCGCCGGGCAGCAGAGCTGGGTCAGCCACAGGGCTGGAGACCTTTCCATTAGCTGTCACCGGCGGCTTCCATTCGCATGCGCCTAACCGGAACCAGTCTCTCCATGCCCAGAGCCGCGTCAAGTATTTGCGTTGTTTCCTTTTGTGGTTTTTGTGCCTGGACTCGAGGTACCGGCTCGCCCAGGGTGGCGTTGCCATGTGGCGAGCTGAGCTCCCAATACAAACTAAGCGCTATCGAGCTGGGTAGCACCATGGCGCGGGCCGAGCTAGCCACGATGGCGGGTGGTGTGCCGAGCTAACTGGGGACAGAATGGCCTCATATGGCGGCCATTGGGAGCAGGCAAGGCGACTTGGCCCATGTGGCTTATCCAAGAGGCCTAGATGGCTGGCTGATGGTGACATGCTCGCCTCTGAGGCATGCCATCCAGCTGGAGACTTGCTAATGTCGCCATGCTGCAATGGAATGAGAGAGACCGTGAGACCCCTTAGGGTATGAACAAATCCATGGGCTAACAACGGCAAGAGGAGGCGCACATGGCGATAGTCACGGCTAATTGGACCAAGCCATGTGGATCGACTGTTCACCAATGTTCGCCATGTTTCAAATTTCACAGTGACTGGCATCTTGGGTCAGGAAACCATGAAGACAAGGCAGTTCTGGATCCAAGAAAAACTACTTAAGGGCAAGGACATCCGGACTTCTAATTCTCATCATCCACTACAACACATTCTTCACACATCCTACCAACACAAACATCAACAATTCTCCCATCTTTACAAGCAACAACAATTGCAACAATGTCTCCCTCTCGCTCCACCAACGTTACCATTGAGAACAAGACCGGAGGTGATCTGACCCTCGCCGACTCTGGTCTCGATCACGGAGAGTGGACTGAGAGCCTCAGCCCCCCTCGGGTCATCGCGGCCGACTCCAACGGCGTATTCTAAGCCGAGTCCGATGGTGTCATGACCGGCGACCAGGGATACGTCCTCTACAACCTTGCCGGCGGTGGCCAGGTCCGCTTCGACTTTGACAACCCCTACAGCGGTTCCAACAGCTACGACCAGAGCGTCCCCAGCGGTTACGCCTACAACCGTTCCGGCGGCGGCGGCGACAACGCCTATGTCACTTGGGTCGTTGGTAAGTCTTTTCCCACTCCACGATGGTGACGGAGCACATCTGACATGACCACAGTCAAGTTTTGAGCATCTGCATAACAGGTTCGAGGATTAGCGGAGGTATTGGCAAGTTTCTGCTCTGGGACCTCGTGCAGGGAATGGTGAAGTGAATTGATGGTACTCCTTCGAGCAGTGCCAACCGACCGGTAGCTTCACATTGAATCTGAGTTTAGTTTAGTAATAAACCAAACCGTACACTTTAAACCAACTTGTCTCATTCTCATCACTTTCATATTCTGTCAGGGAAAAGGGTATGCCAACTAAACGTGATAACGGAGACAAGTGGTGCTGGTCGGTATGTTAGTCAACCCATTGCGACACCAGCTTTGGCGATAAATAGCCGATAGTCTTAACACCAATATTTAGATAGTAGTTTCAGCCAATGCGAATTTTTTTCTGGTCCTATTTGAGGCTTCATTTTTGAGGGACTGTTTGATCGAACGATTTTATGAATACGTTTTGATTTACACAGCTGCAAGTGATGCAGGCGTTGTTTTGTTATTTGAACTTGAGCTCTTTACTCTGCACATTTCATCCGTGCGCCTACCTCCACGATCCCTGCATCGTGGGTCGGCACTAAACTCGATTCAGGATGGCAGCAGTGAGCCGCAATTTGGCAGCCAGCACTGGCCACGACGCCAATCCGTGGGCAACGATTACTCACCTTTCACAAACACCTCCCTCGTCGAAGCCAGAGGCGACGACCGGGCCCAGGACGGAAGATGGACAAGCTGAGCGCAGAGCCTGGCGACAAGCCATGGCTTCTCACCCCAGGCGGCGTCGCCATCGTCGCCGTCGTGGCACTACCCTTGATCCTCTACCTCAAGAGGCTGCTGTTCCCCACTTTCGATGCCCGAGAGCCCCCTGTGCTGAGGCCAAGAGTGCCCGTTGTTGGCCACCTCGTCTCCATGATCCGGGAGCGCAGCGGCTTCCATCGCCGCCTGTACAAGGAGAGTTCGTTGCCCATTTGCACGCTGCCGATGCTGTCTGGCAAGATGTATTTCATCAATTCGCCCAATCTTATCTCGTCGGCCATGCGAAACAAGGACCTGTCGTTTGAGCCGTTTACTCGAGATTTTTGCATTGGCGGAGTAGGTCTCCCTCTCCCGCCTCGGTTGTTGGTGTTGTTGTCTAACCTTGGATTGATTCGCCACAGCTTGGAATCACCAAAGAGCAGTTGCGTCTTTATTTCGAAGAAAACGCACTGGAGGAGATCAACGGCATCATTCACTCAACTCTGATTGGCGAGGATCTCAAAGACATGACCGCGATCGGCTTGAATGCGATTGCTGCTGCATTGAACGACATCAAGCCGGACGGTGCGATCAAAATCGCCGACTCCTTCGACTGGGTACGAAAGGTGATGGCACAAGGATTGTTCAAAGGATTGTTTGGCGAAAACAGCCCAATGTCTTATGACGACATGGACGATATTTGGTGGGAATCCTTTTGTTCCGATGATTGACCGAATGCTGACATTTTTGGATTAGGACATTTGAGAAGAAGGTTGGTATTTTGTGCCTTAACATTGCCAACAACCTTCTTGCAGCAGACGCTCTGGCGGCTAGGGATCGACTGCGAGCTCGTATTTTGCCCTGGTATAAAGCAGAGGGTTACAACGCGGCGGATGTTTCGCCTCTGATTAAGCAGCGTGCAAGGTGGCAGCGCGGATTTGGATTGTCCTACGAAGACATTTGTGGGATGGAGTTTGTCATGCCATGGGCTGCCTCGACGAATAGTGTCCCGACATTCTTCTGGCTTTTGGTCTACACGCACTCCAAACCGCAGTGGAAGACGCTCATTCGCAAAGAACTCGACAACATCGTGGAGATCTCTGATGACCAAACTGGAGGCCGCACGGCTACCTTGGAGATTGCGAACCTGAAGAAGGAATGCCCAGTCCTCCTGGCGTGCTATCACGAGGCCACGCGGCTTTGCAATGCCAGCGTCGGGAACCGACATGTCATGAAGGACACCATCCTGAAGGACTCTTCAAATGGGAAAGAGTATCTGCTCACCAAAGGCACCAATATCCAATGGGCTGCTGGTGTCACCCAAACAGATGAAAAGGTCTGGGGCGCCGAGTCTGAAGAGTTTGACCCCTCCAAGTGGATTGATATGCCCGCGACGTCGTACCATTCATTCCGCAAGTCAATGATCCCATTCGGAGGTGGGAAAACACTCTGCCCGGGCCGACACTTTGCCGAATCCGAAATCCTGAGCTGTTTGGGGGCTATTACGCTGTTGTTCGACATCGATGGCGTGTCACAGCCGTCTGCGGAGGATCCCATTTTGGGCACCGGAATCAGGATTCCTGTATGGGGAGACAAAGATCCCGGCTTCAAGCTCAAGCGAAGACCTGGCTGGGAAGATGTCGGCGTGCGATTTGTCACATAGTTCTGAGACAATATTTAAGACAATGGAGATAAAGGCCGGAGTCGAGGGCCCACCGCGCTGCACAACCAAGTCTCGCTAATCGTGAGTCGCGTAGGAGCCAACAACAAAGCCACGCACGCGTCAGCACAACTAAAGACTGTCGGCCTAACAAATTGCATACCCAGTGATTGCACAAACAATTCATCAATAGCAGGCGGTAGATAGGGGCAGAACCTCTCTGTAGCGTAGCGAACCAACCACTTTTCTACCCTTCACGTGACTCTATGCTGTACAACCGTTTCGACTTCCCTCACCTCACATGTTGCTCACCTTCCACATGACTGTGTGTCGCTACTCAGCTGCTTCAGCTTCTTTATCCACTTTCCTCTTCTGGTTCGAGTAGTGCAGTCAGCCTCACACCGACAAAAAGAATGACGACCCGCCAAAATGCGATGAGCGATGCGAAGGAGATGCAAGCATCGATTACGCAGGAATGCGTCGAGTCTGGAAAGCAGCCGCCTCCTTATGCTCTTTTGGAGCTCATCGGCAAGGGAAGTTTCGGTCGCGTTTACAAAGCTCGTGGCACCAAGCCAGGTCAACTCGTCGCTGTCAAGATCATCAACATCGAAAACGGGGATGTGCTGGACCGTGGCGCCGACACATTTGGAGACATCCTGAAGGAAATCGAAACTCTGAAACTCCTGGGCAGCAGCGGAGCAAGGAACGTCAACATAGTGGTGGATGCTCTCCTGGTTGGCCATACGATGTGGATGGTGACAGAATATTGTGCTGGCGGAAGTGTGTCGACCTTGATGAAGCCAAGAGGAAGTCTGCCAGAACAGTGGATCATTCCTATTCTGCGGGAGATTTCAGAGGCTATTTTCTGGGTCCACAAGCAGGGAATCATCCATCGGGACATCAAGTGTGCCAACGTTCTTGTCACTGAGGTGGGCGGTGTGCAGCTCTGCGACTTTGGAGTCGCTGGAATCATCCAGACCACTTTCGACAAGCGGAGCACTGTCACTGGTTCTTTGCATTGGATGGCTCCCGAACTTTTCAGTCCAGTTGTGAGGTACGGCACCGAAGTTGATATCTGGGCATTTGGGTCGATGGCCTACGAGGTCGCCTCTGGATTACCACCCAACGCGACCTTCAGAGACATCTCTCGATTCGGGGCCTACCTGAAGAACCACTGCCCCCGCCTCGAAGGCGACCAGTACTCTCCGGGGTTGAAGGATTTGATCGCCCGATGCATGGTTGAAGACCCTTCTCAGCGCCCTCCTGCCGAGCAGCTTCAGAAACATCCTTACATTCACGGCACTGAGAAAGACTACCCTTCCGAGTCACTATCCCGGCTTGTGCATGCGTACAAACTGTGGGAAGGCCAGGGAGGAAACAGAACATCCCTCTTTTCTCCAGGTGGCGCGCAAAGACAGCTCTCCTCCGATTTGATTTCGCTTGCTCCTGAGGAATGGAATTTCAGTTGCCTGGATGATTTGGACCAACCTGCCGGTTCAGATTCGCTCGATCCCGTGCTAGAAGCCTACGATGCTGTTGTTGATTTTCAAACCAAGCCATCGAAGCCATTTACTCGTCGACGCAAACCTCCACCACCCGACATTAAAATGCCAGTGACCCCGTTGGAGAAGCTTTTTGACCCAAAGATCATTTCAAACTATCGAGACAACGCTCGTGATTTCTACGCTCTGCCAAGGACCCCAATGATGCCGAATTCCCATGACGACTCAGACACCCCAAGCATCCGAGAATCACTCATCGATATTGATGCCGCCCTGGGTGATGTCTTGCCCCAATCTCCAGATCAATCAACCATCAGGCCCTCGACAAAGCTCCCCTCGAGCGACTCGACGGATACGAGTCGGCGCCGGACATTGGATTGGACTTTTCCATCGGAAGCAACCACCCCGACACGCCCACAATTCCAGTATGGCCCTGATCCGGCTATCAGCAACGAAGATTTTGCATCGACTGAAACTCAGGGAGCCTTGGTCGCCGAATCTCCCTTGGATAAAATTACACCGGACAACCGTGCGTCGGCTTTGAGTCTGATCGACCTTGATGCTAGTCTGCCTGTTGCAAGAGAACCTTCTATTTACCTTGACGATACCGATTTCAGCATCCCGACATCTGTCGATTTGCCTGCAAAGCCTGACCAGATTGCAATTCCCGACACTCCCCAATGTGGTCGAGACCATTTGCCGTCTGTCCCCAAAGAGGATGATGAATTAACTTTGATCCCACCCAATATCCCCAATCGTGGGATCTCCATCGTGCATTTACCACCATTACCAGAACCGCCAGCGGCAGGAGTGATGCAAGGGAATGAAGCTACAGAGGACGTCAAGGGTGAACTGTTGCGGTTAATCTTGAGTTTCAGGGATCATTTAGGATCTACTAATGACATGCTAGAGACTCTACCGATCCGCAATGCACGCATTGTCCAGAGGCCTCTTCAGAGCCCAGAATGATTGCGGAGGGATTTTGTTGAGTTCAAGCATTGGCAATGTGTATGGGTTAAAGAGTGGACATGTCATTTAGAGCCAAGGATACCAGATATGAGGTTAAATGACAAATTAATCATGACAACAGAACAAATGAGGGTGTGCGCCGACACTTGACGATGGGAATATGGCACCCGTTTTTGTTTGAAGTGATGTCGGGAGGAACCGCGCGATGCTGGTTGGCTGCCTTGGCACATCTCTTCTTGCCATCCAAGCCTAATCGATAGTGCCATTGAGGTCACCAATATCGAATCTCAACGTGTATGGCGGCGCAGCATAATCCATCGCATCGCGTGGTATCGAATCACTGAATCACTGCATGACGGTATCGCAATAAAACGCACTAAATACCAAACATTGATTTACTGCACCAACAATAAGCCACAATGGAGAACAAAATGACTATACAATTTAATTTTACACCTCGTCAGCTTACTGAGGTTTTATATGCCCGGACGAGAACTGCCGAATATGGGGCAATGAACAACACTGGGGTAAAGTTTCCTAGCCAAGAGGCCACAAACGACTATGAAGTCCACGGGCCAGTTTGCAATATTCTCAACAAAAAGAAAATTGGATTCAGAGAAATTTCTAGAATACTTCGAACATCTCAAGAATGAGTCAGCTACATCAAACCAGCCAAAAGGCCAACTGCAGGGTGTATGCATATAAAAACCTAGTAAGCTGGCATAGGCACGAGGGCCTCATGTTAACAGCTAGACCGGTGCCTGTAACGCTAACCGGAAGAACTGCGTACTACTTGCATCATCCAAGCACAGTTTGTTCTAAACTACATATCAAGAGTCCGACTTGTACTGCAACACAATCTCCTCCACCGCTCTCCTGATGTCATTTCTTCCATATTTCCCAAGCAAAGCCCATTCTTCTTGATCTGGCTCATAGGATATTTCTCGGCCTTTGGTAAAGAGTGTTGCGCTAGGCATCAATGGATGCTCGCTTTCGGAAGCCGGCACAGGCAAATCGCTCCCCACAGCCTTGAAGAACAAACCAAAGTATTCCGTGAACTTGAGATTCTCATCACCGACGAGAAATCCCTTGCCTGAAATGCGTGGCCCGTTGGAAAGCGCACCAAGGATAGCCTCGGATAACGACTGGGCCGATATGAAGTTTGTGCTTCCTGTTGGCGCAAACGGGGGGATTCCAAGCTTCCCCTCAGCATACTGGGTGTATGCTACAAACATGGGAACCTTCATGCCCGGGACGGTGCCCACAATGAAGGGTGCATCGAGGCTGCAGGTGTGGAAATCTGGACCTGCTAGCCTCAGCACACCGTCAGCAGCGAGCTTTCGTGACCGGATGTAGTTGTTTTCAGCCACAAGCTCGGGCGTAATTCTGTGGTAAAAGCTGCCAATGTGAACAAAGTTCTTCACCCCAGCATCTCGTGCAAGCCGGGCTACGGCTGGGATTGCAGTCCCATTGGCCTTGAGGAAATACTGATTCGGTTCCTCGCCGTCGGGAACGTGTCGCACGTCGCTCCCAGCAGCGAAGACAACTGCCTCAAATCCGACAAAATGGGCCTTCTTGAAATCCCCCTTGGTGTAATCGCCTCGAAGGAAGGGGAGCTTGGCGAGTTGGGGCACTGTCGCCGGAGGATTACGGCCAGCAATGGTGACTCTATGGCCGTTGGATTCGAGGAAGAGGGCAGCATGGCCTCCAACCAAGCCTGTGCCTCCAATAATAAGGATCTGCATCTTAAAAAGTGAAAAATGTTTGGGTCGTATCGTATCTTGGAAGGAAGCTGGATCTAATGGGAGAGGGAAATGTTGAGATATTAGAGATTTTCTTAGGTATTTATGCACTAATTACTAAAGTATACCTTGATTTATAAGTCAACGCGAACAAATTGTATTTGTAGCGACTGATGGCGCATTGATGCTCGGAAGATTCGGGTCCGCGCGATGCGCGGGCTTACAGCCCGGCATCTTTCTGACCAAGTGGACCAAAAGAAAATCCCAATTGGCAAGGAAGGAATTTACTTAACTATATTTGCATTTATTATCCGGGTTTGGGTCACGAGTAAACAAAAGCCATTCCAGGCCTTGCTCCATCTGCTGACGAACACACTCCTTAGAGTTAAAATCCCACTGGGCAAACTTCTTGTCATAATGCGCTTCTGCCTTGGGGTCATTGAGCAATGCCACCACCCAGGGACGATCTTTGCTATCAACATCGTACTGTTGTACCAGTAGTATGTTACTAAATGGCTTGCTGAGAAACTCCCAGGTATTTCCCGGACCTGACACCTCACCTCTAGCTTTATCCGATTCCTCGCGGCCGACGCAAATTTCTGGATGCTTTGCTAACAAATATTCCGTATTCAAGGCTGTTCCTTGGCCGGCTTGGTGTGACGAGGCCATTGCCGTAATGCAGCAAAAGAAGCCAAAAAAAAACATACAACAGCGAGGATTCCCCGGTCGTCACCGACCCGAGTACTAATTCACCGCTTCTCAGCTTGACTATGGGAGAGCGGACGGGATCCCGTATTTTCTGAGAGCTATGGTCGTATGTGCATGGTGTTGCATTTGGGCTGACATATATCCAGCCTTCGTAGTTGGCATCACGCCCTGCAACCATTCGCCAATGCTGACATCTTCTTCTGGCTACTAGATTTCGAGATTAATTGGTTGATCGTGCCAATATATTTCTTTAGCTACCTGGCAACCCCTCAAACCTCAGATCGCTGACATATAGAGGGGGAGGGGGGCAAATACAATCAGAGGAGAGAACCTCGGTGCTCGCAGGGAATCAGCACAAAGCCTAGACATAAATGCATCTGATATCGCCGTATGAATGAAATAATATTCCATAGCTTTTCCCCCCGGACCTCTTATAGCTCATGATTGCTATGTGACTCACCAGTGTGCCTTTCACCATGCCCATCCTTCCTTATCCAGGTCCAGCTTTGATGCCTTCCATTCACACTGGCAACTCCAACCATGTCACCCCATATTACGGTGCTGCAGTAATATGCATATTGGATGAAAGGATGATTATTGTGAGGACTGGTATTCATAGCCACAATGATATTATCTAGCTTGAGAATTTTGGTCGCGGCAAAGGATGCTTATCAGCAGATGACTCTTTGTGAATGACTCTTTGTGAATGTAACGTCGCACATAGCCCCACACACATGTCATATATTAATCTGCCTATAGCCTCCATCATTTAATCCCGCCTTTTAGCCTGTTTCATTTTGTCGGCGCTTCATCAATCTTCTCGAGTACACCAAGCCCCCTGTCACCCCTCCTCTCTTGAGACAAAGTTGAAGATAATTGCCAACAGAGGTTTCGGACAGCGGGCCCACATGGCCACTTTTTACCTTTTCTCTCACCTTCCCTTTGAAATCCGCACTCATATCTGGGAGCTGACACTCGAGGCTCGTATAGTCGAGGTCCGCTTTAAAACCCAGTACGTGCTAACGGGGCGTGTCAAGCATGTCATCTCCTCGACGCCCATACCAGCAGTGATGCAGGCCTGCCACGAAGCGCGCAGCCTTGTTAGCCTGTACCAGCAGGCCTTTGCATTCGGGGACGAGCCACGGTATCTATGGGTGAATTTTGAGATAGACATGATCTCAGTAATCCTCGACCGTCAAGACTTCCACCGCCTCAGTTCAGAGCAGCCTCTGATTCGCCGGCTCAGGTTTGAGCGCGAGAACGACGAAATCTGGTTTCATTTCTTTTCAAAACAATTACTGCACTTTTCCAACGCCAAAGAAGTCCATGTTATGTGTGTCGATGGACTTGCGTGTTGGCAAGATGCATGGTAATACCTATACTGGCCATGCCCGAGAGAGAATGTCAGGTTTATCGACAAGGAGTCAGGAGAAATGGCGGATGGCTACACGTTGGATGAACGGTACAGAGTAGCATGGTCCGAAGAGGAAGATTCTGAATAGATGAGTTTGATACGTCGAGTTATTAGTTCAATATCTACTACTTGGTGATAAGAGCTTGTCATTACCATTTGAATAAAATGTCTATCTGTTGGATATTAATAGCTTTGACGTCATGAATTAGATGTACAAGACATATTGAGGCGATATCAAGCCTGCTCGCACGTGAGTAGAGCATGTCATTATGTGGAATAATCTAACAGAGAGTAGTTGCATTACTTTCAAAACTTTGCCTTTCCATACCGATGTGGAAGTCAAGTGCATTGCAGTTCTTTCCACGTAGAAGCTGTCGAAAATCATGTCCCCCCAAAATAACCCTACTACTAATTGGAGCCTAATGTATTACAAATTCCTAAATTAAGGATTATACCCACGAGCTATCTCTCTAGCTAGCTACAGGTCTCGCACAGGATCGGGATAGGAGAGCCCACAGTTGATCAGCTCCACCTGGGTGGCATTCACAGTGACAGTGCCGAGAATTTTAGCCTTACCGCCAGTCAGAGAATCCATACCTTCCAGCTCCATAACAAAACGAGAATCGGCATGATCGATAGCAAAGACTGGCCTGGCAGTGTCGCCATACTCAAGTATCCAACAAGATCCGCACAACGGGGAATCCGGCCCTTCAATACTCTGCATGGCCATGATTCGAAGAGGAAGATTTCCTCGGAAAATCCATTCTGTCCATTCACCGTCATAGTAAGGTGGCAAGCCGGCCCCTTTCCTCCAACACGCAACTTCATGAAGTGGCAGGGAGCTATTATCGAGTCTCCTGTCGTATGTGACTGCAGAGTAGAAATGAGCGGTTGTTGATGAGGCTGTGGGGGATAGCAAACTCTTACCATTCACAGCAATAGCTGAGGCCAAGGCAAAGACCGAAGCGGTCGTTACAAGGCTCAAAAGCTGCATTTTGTCCGATGAAGAGATGAAAGCGAAAGTAGTGCACGAATTTCCGAATCAAAACGGTTCAGCCGTTGAAAAGAACAAGTCCAAAGTCAGTGCGGAGTAGAATACGGGGACGACGTGGTCTATTACCAAGGTCCATAAAATTTGGGCTGCTAATTGGCTAAACGTTGTCATCTGTTGGTTTCTCAATGTTGGTCCATGTGATCCGCTGCCAAGTTCTGCCTTGTTTATTTGCGGTATGGTGGCTAAAGTTCGCTCGGCCGTGCGGGGGGAGAAAAGAAGACTAAGCTTGCAGAATTCTAGCAGATAACGGGAAAATGGCCACAATGAGAAGTAAGGGGAACACACTTGGCATACTTTGTACAATGTGGGGTCAACAAAATTATTGTGCTCAGAATAAAGATACTTGCTTTTGAAAGTTCATTGTATAAGGTCCAGATAACTTCAATAATCTACGTTAGAATTGGAGAAATTATCTTGGTTCTGGGATCATGGCAACTCTGTAACATTACTTCTTGTCGGGCAGACTGTCTGAAAGACCCAGAAAGCTGGCTCCTAATCGTCCGGCCATGGATGCGAGTGTTTGTCCCATTTTCCGTAGATGTTTTCTGGTATGTGTTGAATTCTGTCGAGAAATGTCTGCCGATTAGCCTAGAACCTGTAATTCAATCATTCTGGCTTTCACTCCAGCCCCAGGTCTGTAATCTTCCAATTGATCATTCACAATGCGAACCCTCTCTTTGGAAGCCAGATCTTCAACCGCAGCTTTGTATCCACCGCTTTCCCAAATTGACGCCAGGACTGTCGCAACAATGAAGCCACCTTGCTTGGTAACTCTCACAAATTCATCAATCACCTGGGGACCAACGTGTGCCTGGGTCAATGTACCGACACAGACCACGGCATCATAGGACTCATCCGGCTGAGGGAGCTTGTGCGACATGTCCACCTCGCTCAGCGACCGGTAGGCATTCTTCTGACGGGCGACTTCAAGCATTCCAGGGCTCAAGTCAATTCCGTCAACGTTTTTAGCCCCCAGCTTTGCAAGCTGGGCACCGACAAGACCGGTACCACACCCGGCGTCCAGGATTTCAACATTGTCACCAACCTTCTCGGAGCCGAGGCACTTGAGGACGCGAGCGCCAGCAAGAACAGGGGCAATATATTTGTGTGTGTTGTTGCCCAGATCCTTTTCAGAGGTTG
This sequence comes from Calonectria pauciramosa, assembly GCA_017140785.1. Lineage (NCBI taxonomy): Eukaryota > Fungi > Ascomycota > Sordariomycetes > Hypocreales > Nectriaceae > Calonectria > Calonectria pauciramosa. Next base: position 1,771,407 of record JAACIZ010000013.1, read on the forward strand.
CTGCCCAGTCGTTGTAAACCGAACGGGTTTCGTTGATGCTGGTCAAGGAATAGATTCGATCGAAATGAGACATGGTACAATCCTGTCGGGTTAATTTCTGTAAAGGTATCGTAGATGTGCTGTTTGTTTTGTGAAGTGATGGAGCAAAAGATCAATTGAGACTGGATAATGAGGATCTTAAGTATCCAAATGGTTTCAATTTTAATCGCTCACATCCCGCATACTCATCGGATCATGACGCCCAACAGTAGTAATCGTATCCTGCATTTCTATGGGGTTAAATGCTGGGCCATAGGCTGTCACTCCTCCAACAATGCCGGATGACCCAATTGGGAAACCCGGCTGTTCCTGACTTCTCCGAAATGCCAATTCGGTCGGCAAAATGCATCTTGGCATTCCACCGTTTCCTGAACTTGTGGTAAGAATTCTAGTGACTTCTCACATGTGAAAATGCTGGACTTGTGGTGAGGCTGTATTTAGGGCAGAGGCTGATGCGGCGCTGTCAGTTGCATTCCTACCGAGGCAAGATTTACCCGGGCAATTCGTAAACATCTGACGCCATCGGTCGCATAAATGTTGAAATAGTTAAGCATATTATCCTGTGAATTGATTTTCATAAAACGTCAGTGTGACGTATACATTCATACTCAATGGGGCAGTGCAAATGCAAGCGGCAGCTTTCGTGTGTTAGGTGATTAAATGTCGAGATGTTTAGCCATCAACTGGTGAAGGGTTTTTCGACATTACGCCAGAGACTAATGATGCTCAGCTACTTGGAGAGAGTTTGATAAGGCGGGGATTGAGACATTTTTGTTTGGGGGATATAATGCTTTGATGAATTATTGTTTGTAAGTTATATTCTACAAGGCAGGCCTATTTTAGATACCGGCTTGGAAAACAATACCTTCCATTCACCTTTATTAAACATTGGCGGGAAAAGAATAATATCGTCAATCTCGAAGACTTGACCGCGCCCAGTGGGGTCATGAACTTCCTGGGGTCTTCAACCATTTTAGCAGCATTTTCATTAGCAATTGTCTGTTCACTGGCTTGGTAATGTAATCATCAACTCCCTTATCCAAGCAACGCTCCCTGTCGCCCTCAAGTGCGTAAGCGGTCATTGCAATGATGGGCAGGCTCACCCCGCTGCTTCTCATCTTGACTGTCGCCTCGTAGCCATTCATGACGGGCATGCTTATATCCATCAGTATCAAGTCAAACTTGCTGGATGCGGTGCCTAGTGCAGAGACGGCCTGAGCACCGTCTGGGACAACGGTGATGTCCTTGAATCCAAAGGCGTGGAGCATCCCAACCAGGACCTTTTGATTGATGATGTTGTCCTCAGCCGCGAGAACCCGTGCCTTTGATGCTCTCCCAACCAGTTCGGCTAGTTGCGTTGCAGGGCTAGGACCTTCCGGTGGCAGGAGTTGCTGCTGCGGTAGCTCACTATTATGTTGTGAGCAAGGGTCTGCAGGTTGCATCTGCTCGACGGGTTTGAACTTCTTGAGGGTTACAGAAAACCAAAACACACTGCCTTGCTCCTTTCGGTTAGGTTTATATCCAATGTCTCCACCCATCAGCTCAGTGAGTGACTTTGCAATGGACAGTCCGAGGCCAGTTCCCTGTCGACGTTTCTGATGTGTGGTGTCGATCTGGTTGAAAGGAGTAAAGAGTTGAGGTATGAGAGCCTCCGACACCCCTGGCCCAGTGTCGGTGACCTCGGCAAGGATGCTGTAGGTGGCCGCGTCGTGTGAAAGTAGAGACACAGCCACCAATATGGAGCCGCTGTCTGTGAACTTGGCGGCGTTGCCTATGATATTCTCCGAGATTTGGCGGTATCTGAGGCCATCTCCCTTAGCTAGCTTTGGCACGTCTGGTGCTAGAACCAGCTTTGCGGAGACGCCCGGCTGCACAGTGTTCTGCACGCTATGCATAACCGAGGTCATTACGCTGGCGACATCGACCTTGCCGTCGGTGATGGAAAAGGTGCGCGCCATGAGTTTCGAGTAATCAAGAATATCGTTGATAACCTGTAGCATAATCTGACCCGAATCCCGGATTATGTGGGCCGTCTCCTGCTGCTCCTCGGTGAGGCGGCCGTCTAGGAGGAGAGAACAGGCCGAGAGCATGCCGTGCATCGGGGTCCGGATCTCGTGGCTGATATTGGCGAGAAAATCATTCTTCAGCTTGGCGCTCTCCTCATAGGCAGCAATTAGCCTGGTTTCTGCCTCCTTTCGCTCAGTGAGGTTGCGTGTCACCTTGCCGAAGCCGACGTGGATGTCGTCCTTGTACACGGCCGTGATGACGACGTTGGCCCAGAATCTGGTCCCATCCTTGCGGTACCGCCAGCCCTCGTCTTCCACTCTTCCTTCGCGCAGGCAGACCTCGAGTTCCCTCTCGGGCTTCGCCGACCGGAGGTCCTCCTCGCTGTAGAAAGTCGAGAAGTGCTTGCCGATAATCTCCTCCTTCCTGTATCCCTTGTGCAGCTCTGCCCCGGTGTTCCACGTCACCACATTGCCACGAGTGTCGAGCAAAAAGATGGCGTAATCCTTGACAGATTGCACGAGGATGCGAAAGGCATCGTCGATTGGTAGCCAGCTCTGAACCAGCTCGCTGTGGGCAACGGTGGTTTGTAGCTCGGCATTCTCCCATTCAAAGATGATGCAACTCAGTTCATCATCTCTGTGAACAGGTATGATGCGTGCAGTCCAAGAGACGCCATCGGCATTGTATGCAGCATGGCATAGGCGGAGGGCTCGAGCAGCAACAGCCGCCTCGATAGCATACAGGAGGGGAATGCGATCAAATCGCTCGGTTGGGGAGCCCTGGTAAAGTGCAACGAGAAGGTCTTCACCAACAAGCTCATCGCGGCTGCGTCCCCACGCCTTCGTCAGGCCACACGATGCCCTCTGTATGCAATACGACGGGGAAACGAGGAGGCTGGGCACGGGTACGAAATCGAGGATCCCACTCATGTCCGAGGCCATAATGTCGGGAGCCCCGGTGGATCCATTCAACTGGAGTGGATATGACGAGTTCTCGATGGTTCGCATTTTTTTCCCTCTCTCCATCATGGAAAAGGATGAATGCTCATCAAGATCGAAGGGTAGAGTTCTCTTCATTGAGTGTTATTGCTCAAATTTTTCACACATGACGACAAAATTGCCTCATCCACGGATTGTTGGGTTGGTACCAGTACTTATCTTATTTTCTCTGCTAGGCGGTACCGCCATGACCTCCGAGACAAAAAGCGAGGAGACGTGGCAAAAGGAGATGTGGCGTGCGCGATCAACACGATCATTGCCACATTGAACGCGCCTGTCCTTCCAAGGCGAAACATGAACCTTGACTTTGCTGTTTGGTGGCTGATTCATAGACATGAGTCGGCTGGCTACAAGGGTCCCAATTCTTAGGTCCTGACGTAATCCATAAAGAGTGGCTCAATATTTTGTGTACATGTACAGCCATCATTGTTTGCTTTTCTCGGATCGTTCCAATTAAGGATCAGATGTGTCAAATCAAACCAATCAATGATTGGTTTGGCCCCGAGACACATTCGACGCTAACCTTTGGAGCTGTTGTGGCCTACACCGGCACTTTACTGATCTTCGTGGCTGTCAAATTGGCGTCTCTGAGTGAAAGAGTTGAAAAAGCGTTGACCTCCCGCACTAATCAAAAGGCTCATCGCCACTCTTTTATGATTGACCAGCGAGTTGCATCCTACCAACCTACCTTCCCAACTGAAGCCAAATATGCAGGTCATAGTCGACTCTAACACGGACAATTATTGTATGAGGGTAGTCCGGTCAAAGTCTGTGAGCATGCATGTTCATGATCTGCTGCGACGGCCCGACTTAGCATGACACTAGTACGGCAATGAACACTCATCCACACATCCATCATGGTGAGGCCAAAGATGGATCAGATCAGGTTGCTTGCGGATATGCGCGAAAACAAAGCAAAACCAGAAACAAAAATACAACAGCGGGGAAAAGGGGAGTCAGAGACATGTCTTTGTGCTTAGCGTGAAACAGGCAAGATTAGCAGCGAAACAAAAGAAGCAAGGTGGAGAAGAAAAAGAAGAGAAATACGGACAGTGAGATCAAGCGACAAGAACGATCAAACTAAAAGTACTTGCGCTTGGATATGTGTGACTAGGTTGCACCAACCAAGGGCATGCGGGTCGCAAAAGAAAATGGCACACGGTGAACAATGACAGAAATAATCGAGCACCATGTACCAGAATTTATGTAACATGTGTGCCACTTATTCTGTCAGCATGGCTGGTTTTGCCTTCCATACGCCCTTTGGTGTGCCATTTATTTTGCGACCCGCATGCAAGGTTCAGTTGCCGCGAGAGGGCGAATGGCGCGTCATTCGCGTGAATTCTGACGATCACTCAAGCCCGCCAAGCCTTCGCGTTGGCCCCACATGTTGCGCTGGCACAAGCGGCCACAGGCGCAGCCAGAGGCGGTATTGCGGGTTTCCCAGGCCGTTGAAGACAAGGGTTCGGGGCACATTTCCAACCTCAAATTTGGGATATAATACAATGCCACCAACAGATGGTCGCTGTAGACAAACAAGGCCATAATACAGACTGCCAGTTCAGAAGCAATTTTCATTCTCCCCCTAAGTTTCTGAAAACGGATATTCAATCGTATCTACAGGGTCCATAAAATCCCACGAGTATTCCATCAAATCTGACAACCAAGGCTCTTTCGCCAAGCTCATAATAAAGTCATCGGGGATGGCAGTGACCCCAACCGATGCAGGCAAGGCCTCTGTATCCTTTTGGCCCAAATTTGGTCCAAGAATTTCTGTGCCTTCCAGAACCATCTCATTCCACATCAACATTCTGATGGTCTTGAAGATGTGCGGTGTCTTCGAAAAGATTCCTCTCTGTAGGCCGTCTCTATCAACTATCCCTAGTTCGTCCGTTAACCGTTCAGCCTTGTCACAAAACTGATCCAAAATTTGTATGATATCAGCTCGCTCCTTTACCGCTTTCAGATCCCAGTGAGGCTCCTTCAACGTGTTGAGTTTGAAGAGCACCACCAGGCAGTGGGTCAGTTGGGTAAAAGTGTCGACGGTTATACCAACCCAGCCAGCAAGGGGTGTTGCGGAAAATACTTCCATCAAACGCTCGGCGCAATCCAAAACAGATTCGAGGTCTTGGATTCGGCTAATGCGCGATGTACTTGATTGAGCGTTTGTTTCGGAGCGGACCAGAAAGTACTCTTTGATTTTGAGCTCAGTGCTAAGCAAGTACAATTGGGCGCCTCCTGATAATGGTTAGCCAATATTCATCAGTGGTGCCGCGGTAAATATATAAACCCACTATCCAACGGCATTTGAACCGATATGTCTTTCTGGATCTCCTCCAGCTCCTTTAGCAGGAGGTTGCGCAGAATCTTGGACGGTGCACTATTGTGCAATCCTCTAGTCGTTTGATTGGGCGAAAGGGAACCCAGTTGGTTGGTAATTATGTGACATCTCGCTTGGCAAGCTAGGAGAGTGTCGAAGTTTGTCTCATTCCTCATACCTAAAGCACGAATACAGTCCTCTAGATAGGGTGTTGGATCAAGCGGATACGTCTTTCTGTACCCTGACCAGGTCCTAATTCATTATCAGCTGCACATACGCAGTTACTCAGCGAGAGGAAAACGGACGCGGATGTCAAATGAAATAACGCAACGAATGTTCGGCGTTCCTCCATGGTTCTCTCTTGTCGAGTAGGGGCCTGCCGATCTGACAGAGGATCAGGCTTTCCACTTTGCGGGATGCCGGTCAATGAATCCTTATGGAGATCCAGTTCAAAGGCCATCGAAATGGCCATTTGAGAAAGCATTGTCATGAAGGGTTTGTCTTTTTTGAAGTAATGGGACCTGCAAAGATGAGTCTACTGTCTAATGAACGTGGACCATAGAACATACCAAGATGCAAAGCATATTATCCCCAGGAGCAGATCCAGGCTTGCATGATGCTCGCATACTACCCTACGCGATACGATTCTCCAAAAGACTTCGGCGAGCTCAAGTTGCTTTGTGACAACCTTTGTAGTCAAAGCCATAATGACAAGCCACAGGAAAGGCTTCTCGCGTCGCAGCTCGGATGCAGACATTGCAGCTGGAACTTGAACACAAGGCAGTAGCGGAATAAATGCGGTGCGAAATGTATTAAGTTGCTGATCTGCTTCCCAATCCGCAATGTTATGAGTGGAAACATCGTCAGAAATTGGGGACAAAGGTGTATCAGGATTTGATGCGAAATCAGCCGCTGCATGAGCTGGGCGCAGTAGGTGAACAACACTATCAGTGGTGTCAATGAAAACCTCGGGATCGCCTGTTGGGGTAGCAGGTTCATCAACTGTATTCAGGGTTGATGGAGTTGTGTCATTGCTTGGATTGGACAGCGTCATCTGTGGATCAGGTTGTTGTGCAGACGCCTGGGAGCGGAGAAGGGATATCACATTATCGAGCTTTTCCTCCAGAACGTTCCGAGGCGGTGGCGACTGAGCTGATCGGGAAGACGCCTTTCGTGCCCTGCGCTTGCGGACGGAGACGGACTGCTCACAGGATCTACCCAATCGATAACATCTGAACGACAAGTTGGTTAGTGCCAGTGATTCCAGCAGGTCGCTAAATAGACAAAAATGACCAAGCGAGGGAATTTGGGAATGCTCGTTACCTCTCACACGCTGATCCGTCGCCTCGATAGAAGCACTTGCACTTGGCGCGGGAACAAGCCACACAAGCTCGGCCGTAGGGTGCTGGAGTAAGTGGTTCCGGTGGGGCTGGCGGATGCGAGCTGCCGGAATCCATGGCTTGGCGGCGGCTATAATTCCGTATTCTCACTGAAGTATCAGTTCTTTAGGGCCTGCGATGGCCTAGATCTCAAATCCCGCGGCATACACGGCGTAGAGTGAGGTCAGAGTGAGCATCAGAATGGCTGACAGCGGCAGTAAGCCCGCGGCGGAGTTGGTGAAAATCCGCGGGTTTCATGAATCCCGATCCCAATCCCGCGGGTTTAGCTCTCTACAGGGTAATCCCAACAATCCCTCCGGCACCCATGAAATTATTGAACAGGTCACGGTCGGCAGTCAAGGAACCCCTTGAGCACAAAACCAGTTAACATAGTAGTGTGTTTTAGATAGATCCCAAAATCTGCAGATGGTGCATTGAGGAATGGGAATTGAAATCATATTGACAGATGCGATTGAGGGTATGTTAATTGAAATGGATGTGTCTGGCCTGGTATGTGCGGTGCCTCACTCTCACACCTTGGCCCATCTAACTCTATGTGTATCTAGCCTAAAATTCGAAGCAATATTCCGTGTCTAACATGAGTGACACTATTCTAACCCTGATACCTAGTCTCTGCGCGATGTTGGCCCATCATTGCATAACCTTCTGCGCGACTTGGCAGGCTGGCCTCGCTATCATCAGTCATTTCCGAGACAATGACTCGGCTTGGATGATAAGCTGCGAAGAGCACCGTGACGATAAACATCAAAGCAGAGTCAAAGACATAAACATATGCCTCCTTTTGTAATAGAGCGCCATCGTTTCCCTGTGCGTATTCAATCATCCTGAATATCGACCGGATCATGATCAGGACACTGGAAGCGTAAAGTACCCAAATAAACCTTTTCCACGGGGTGCGAATGGAATAGGATTTTTTAGTCGGGCAATTGCTGATTCGGCGATGGAATACGATGGTAACGATCATAAAGAATCCAAAAAAGGCCACCTGGATGCCAAGTCCCACCAGAATAACTTTATTGCCAAGGACTCGGGTCGTCGCAGACTTTTTCGACGCGAGCATTCCACCACCTAAAATAAATTAGTGCCCTGCAGGCTAAGCTTTTGTGCGGGTCGACATACCTGCTCCCTGGGCAAGGAAGGAAAAGACATCACCCAGGAGAAAGAACTTGGTAAGCCACTTCGGGCGAATCATGGAATATGCATCAGCGCCTAGAATTCGAACAAGGCGGCCAAGTATCATGTAGATTGCCGCAGCAAAAAGCGTCGGCCCCAGCAACGTGAGCAGACTCTGCATCACATATGGAGAGAGCGTCCAATCCGGGGTCTCTTTCGCGCCAATTGCTCGGCCAGCATGCCCAATTGCTTCGACTGTGAGGTGCAAGACATGTTAGCTCGAATTAAAAAGGAAAAATCGGAAGTTCAGTCTTACACAAGCATCCTATAATAAACGGAATGAAGTACCATGTCCGTCGTCTAGCGACAACTATCGTGTGCCACAGAGTAGCGGTGGCAAAGAGAACTATAAAGATCACAGCTGCAGCGAATGAGGGATCATAGTGATAAAATTTGAACCCGGAGCGGCCTGCCATTGGAAAGATTTGAGTGAAAGGATAATAGAACTTGGATGTTGGATGATTGATAGTGATTGAGGAGTGAGGAAAAGAATTCTACAACCAAGACACACGATCCTTTATAACCATTTCCGCGATGAATTTGAGCTGGACATTTTCCCATGCTCAGTCGTGAGGTAGCCGTGTTTTTTGCTGCCTTACACGCGTAATTTTCGCTCAAAGATATCGTTTCGATCAGCGCCAAACACATCTCCCGCCAAATTTGTCGATCAATTACTTCGCCACTGCCTGGGATTACTTGTCCAGCAATTGATCTGTCCAATCACTCCTTCCACGTAGGGTAGCTAGCGCCTGCTCCGTAAACACGCGTGTTTGTGGATACGCAGCTATGCTCAAAATAGCAAGCTTAACGCGCCAAGTAATATTAGCGTGACGCTTAGCCCAATTGCTCAGCCTCCCACCTGCGCCCCGCGCAAGAACTCGAGGTTCATGTTAAAATGCAAAGGAAAGGAGCTTCCGAATACACGGACTTCTTCATCGTCTCTCCGCACCCTTGATATCATCATTGCTCGAGAAATGTCGCCGCATCTGACGCCTGACGCCTCCGCCAAGCCCCGGCGGTCCCATCGAAAATCCCGGAACGGATGTCTCGAATGCAAGAAGCGCCACATACGCTGTGACGAGGGCCGCCCGGCATGTTCCCACTGTGTCAAGGGCGAGAGAACATGTTCCTTTCTGAAAACGGGCCACAGCCCTAGTTCATACACCAGCACTTCCGAATCAGAAAAGGTCGAGTTTCAACTTTCGCCTGCGAGCACAGACAGCAAAGTGGACCGTGATGGCCCAACGTTCTCCCTCATTCAGATGACCCTGCTACATCACGCTAGCTGCAACATGACGAGCTTCATGGGGGTTCAAAGTCAACCGAGACCCGGTATTGCTATTGCTCTCGAAAGCGCCACCACTGCGGGCTATCTATTGGATCAGCTCCTCGCCTTGTCCGCGCTACATCTGTCCACCATGGACCCATCCAAAGCAACGTTATATCACTACCAAGCCACAGAACTTCAAACGCGGGCGCTGGTACTCTTCAATGAAGCCAAGGAGGGGGTTTCAGAGTCGAATTGTATCCCCATGTTTCTTTTTGGCTCACTCCTGGGTATCCATGTTCTCAGGGAAACCCTCACCAATATGCCAGGCAACCTCGCGACGTTTCTTGACATGTATTGTCGATATGCACGGCTTCATCGCGGAGTCCGCGCCGTGTCTAATGGATATTGGGACGTCATTGAAGAATCAAGTCTGAAACCTCTGCTTCATGTAAAGACTCTGATCGAACAGGTCGACATGGATGCGCTAGGCCCGGAGACAAGTCAATTCGCTGAATTTCTTGCATCGGTCAGAGGAGACTCTGCATCCATAAGCGCATGCCTAGAGGCTTTGACACGCATCCAGTGGGCCCTGGATATCAGCAAACTTAAGGAGGCCAATATGGACACGGGAGTGCATGGCACCATGGCTTGGCCTCTCATGGCTTCAGAGGAATACTTTGACGCCTTGGGTCAACGAAAACCGGAGGCGCTTGCCGTATTTGCTTTTTACGCGGCATTATTACATCGGTACCGACAATTTTGGGTGTTTGCAGACGCCGGATCGGTTCTCATACCCGCGATTTTGAATGAGCTGGGCGCTGATTGGCAGGGACACTTGCAGTGGCCGGTTCAGGTACTCAATGAAGAGTGCGATCGTTCTTAGGTGAAGATGTTGAATGATCTTTATTGAATGGTGAACATGACCGAGAAGAGTGGCTAGGAAACACAAATAGATTATGACTTGAAGCGGAGGACTTCTATTTGACATAGGTATTATTGAGTTAGATATCCAACAGAGTCAACCAGCATGGTACTCGTTATAAATTGTGCAACATCGGTGTGCTTGGCTCAAGCGCAAAGCCACATGTCCATGAACTTGACCAGCTTCGGAATGCTTTCAGACGTGTCATCATAAAGATCCAAATGCTCCTTTCCCTCGATGACAAAAAGTTCCTTTGGATCCTTCGCTCGTTCAATCGTGTTCTTGCTAAACCCAATTGTGATGGCCTTGCTCCCGGTAATCATAAGAAGCGGCCGCGGTGAAATCCAGTCGACAAAGGCCGTTGAGTCGTAAGTACGCATCAATTCTACGCTTCGGACTAACATTTCATTGGTGCATTTCGGGTGCTGTCCGCGGGGTGTGCTATAATAGACCCTGGCAGGTTCCCAAATGTCCAAAATGTTGACCATGACTGGGGGATTTCCTCTGGCCTCTGATACCCGTTGCTCTCCTGCATATGTTAATTGTTGGCGAAGAACCTGCATGTCGATGTTTCCATCCACTTGCAAACTAGATCGCGTCATGTATCCCTGGCACATGCCCACGACTGTTGCGACAGCCTTGATGCGCAGGTCGGTCTGAGCCGCAAAAATGCTGTAGCCACCAGAGGCGCAAATTCCAACTGTTCCGATCCTCTGTGGATCAACCTCTCCATCCAAGGTCGACAAAAACGTAACAGCGCTCCGGAAATCCTCGGCTCGCTGGTACGGGTCTTCGAGATTACGCGGGTCTCCGCCGCTTTCACCTTGGTAAGCCGCATCAAACGCCAATGCAATAAATCCATTTTGCGCCAATTCCTTGGCGTAAGTACCAGAAGCTTGCTCCTTTATTCCAGTTCCTGGATGTCCGACAATGATCGCAGACTGTTTTCGGTTCGGTGCAGCTAGTGAGGGCGAGTAGAGATCGCCAACTACGGTGATCCCTCGGCTGAGAAATTGAACTTGACGATAACTAGCCATGATAAATGGTAGCAATTATGAATAATGTAATTTGAATCAATGGGTATGCATGCTTTCGATACAGATTTTGGTATGCTAAGATTACACAGAAGTCGATGTTGGGATGAGTGGGTATTTATACTTTTGAGATGGAAATCCTGTTTTTAGTGACTGGACCTATAAAGACAGAAGAACCCAGACTCAAAATGATTTAACTATGATTTCTGAAGAGGCGGCGGTTTCGAGGTCTGGGAAACTTTCGGGTCGCTTTTTCGTCCGAATGTGCGACCTTTTCGGACTTAATAAGCTTTACGAACTTAATACGAGAGTTTGGTGTTGACGAAACTTCAGGTGCAGACACTGTACGGTTCGCAAAATTAAGGTTGGAAATGGACTTATACGCGCTTGTCTTTTGGGTGGTTTAGTACTTTTCTTTTTTGCAATTCCTAATCGCTCCATGAACGAAACCGCCCGTTTCAACGGTTGCAGACCCAAAATTTTGGCTCGGTGAAGGAATAGATTCGACATCAAAATGAAATGCCAATGGAGAGTGTTTCTTATTACATATATGTACGCTTCTTTATTAATGCTTCCATCTAATCATCAGAAGAAGTTATTTAGAATTTAGACAAGATAACCGACGATGAGCTTCACGCGATTTGTCCTGGTCCTGTTCCTATATCTACTCTTATCTATGTCCTTATCAGATAATCCCAGACTGGAAGCTTGGCGACGAATTCAATTTATCCGGTCTCCCAATACTCAAAAGTTGTTTGATAGATTAAATAGTTGGATGCTTGCGTGATTATCAGTCAGGATGCGAAGTGGTGTACGCATCTCAGGTGTGCCTGGTATGCTTGCGTCATGAATCACCAGCCTTACAACTCTTACAACTCCACGTCAAGAGCGTTGCCTGACACAAACACGCATCAGCATGTTCAAACATCTAGACTATATAATGCCAAAAATGTCCCACTTTACCCATCTACTTTTCTTCTCCTCAAACACTCTCTGGCGACAGGATCTTATCAACCCGCGGCAATAAAGATTGGGCCCATTGAACCCCGCAACCAGTGGATCCTCAAGTGTAACCCATTTACTTTCTACATTTCAAACCAGAGCACAACGTCGTCGCCAGCCTCAAAACATGAAGTACGTCAATTTAGGCCGCAGCGGTCTCCGCGTTGCACCAATCGGTGTCGGCTGCATGAGTTACGGCGACCCCAACGGCCTGCTGAAATGGTCCCTGTCTGAAGAAGACACTCTCCCCATCCTCGAGTACTGCTACGAAAAGGGACTCAACTTCTTTGACACGGCCAATTGCTACTCAAACGGTCGCTCCGAAGAGATCCTGGGCAAAGCCATCAAGAAGTTTCAATGGCGACGACAAAACATCGTCATCGCAACCAAGGTCTGGGCCGTGGTCGGGCGGGGCGAGGAGCAACCTCTGCTCATGTCCGAGGACGAGCGAGAAAGCCAAGGGTACCTGAACGAGTACGGGCTGAGCCGCAAGCACATTTTCGACAGTGTCGATGCCAGTCTGGAACGCCTTGGCCTTGAATACGTGGACCTGCTTCAGATCCACCGATTCGACCCACGAACCCCGGTGGAGGAAACAATGGAGGCGCTGCACGACGTCGTCAAGTCGGGCAAGGTGCGATACATTGGCGCATCGTCCATGTGGGCGCATCAGCTGCTCGAGTACCAATACACGGCGCGCCTTCGTGGCTGGACGCAATTCATCTCGATGCAAAACCTGTACAACGCCATCTACCGCGAGGAGGAGCGCGAGATGTACCCGTCCTGCGCCAAATTTGGCATGGCCGGTATTCCCTGGAGCCCAGTTGCCGGGGGCGTCCTGACAAGGCCGTGGCAGGCTGACACGGCCACGCAGCGCAGTGAGGGGGAGGGAGCGGGGTATCTGGGCGAGCCCCTCTCCACCGCGGATAAAGAGATCAATGAGAGAATCGCTTCCATTGCCAAAGAGCGCGGCGTATCCATGGCAAGCATTGCGATTGCTTGGGTCTTGTCCAAGCCCTTCATCACCGCACCGATTCTCGGCCTGAGCACTAAGGAGCGTGTTGATGAGGCCATCCAAGCAATCTCGATTGAACTGAAGCCGGAAGAAATTGAGAGCATTGATAAGCTGTATGCACCAAAGAAGGTCCTTGGCTTTACTTAGATATTTCGTGATTTTCAGATAGTTTGTATAATGCTCAACACTTGTTGGTTTCTAACATTACCTCCAATTAAAGCTGGTATGGTCCTACATTCGCAGAGATTTATGCCTATACCAGCCTAATATCTTCCAATTGTGCCATATCAAATTCTTTGCCAGTCATCCAGGTCGGTATGAATGCCGAACAGACAACTTCGTATGCTGATTCTAAGGCAGGGGATGGCGTTTCAGGACTGGGACGTAGCACAAGGGGAGCAGGTATCCCAGAGATCAACGCGAGTTTGTCTCCAACAGAGGCACCCATTGATGCGCAACCACAATCCCCGGAACTCGATAGAAATAATCGCCGTTCGTTTTGCGCCAGGTCGTTTACGAGACGAACAAAGTTGCCGTAAGTTTCTTCGTCTTGCAATATCTTTTGTGAAATTCTACCCAGTGACTCGCTATTAGGCGAAAAATGTCCAGCGACGGTGCCAGCTTCAAGAAACACCTTGAGCACTGCCGTTGTATTCATAAAACGGTCGCTAGTGCCATATGTGGTGGTCTGCTGCGCTAGGACAAAATATAACTGGTACAGAATCCTCTCGTTCCAATCAAATGGCTCAGTACGATAGTGTATTCTGGTTTCCTCCCTCGGCACGACTTCGTACTGGAAGGACTGCTTGATTGGGGATTTCCAACAGTGCTTCGAGACTTGAAAGATTCACTCAGCCATTTGTTTTATCGAATGTTCAATCGCTTCTAGCACCTTCGGGAAACTAGCTCTGGCCGGGTCTGGATCAATCTCATTGAAGGGATCTGTCACGTATGTTAGGCTCCCAGACAAGTGGCCGCGAACCACAATGCTCTCGCGATCTTGAGCAAGTCTCACAGATGGCTCAGATCCGGAGGTTGCATCTGGACCCTTAGAATACCCGCCGAGGAAATAGTCTTGGGATACGGTAGGCTCGGCCTGGAGATTACTCCAGTCAGGAACCCAACTCGGCGCACCGGCCATGTCTTGATTTGGGTGCAACCTTTTGCCCGCATCAAGAAGCAATACGATGCTTAACGGCTGCCAGTTGAGCAACATGCAAAAGAGCTCGTGGTAGATTTTCCCCATCGGTTTGCTCTCATCTGGCTTTGGAACTGTTAAATCCAGAGCCTGAAGAACACCATACAATGCATGTGCTTTGTCTCTGGGGACCGTAGCCTTCCGCTTCCGTAGTGTATGTACAATACCCTCTGCGAACGCCCTCTCTATCTGTAGCTTGTCGGATTCGTCCTCATTTTCTAAGCATCCACTATGAGGGATATGTAAAGGAACAACGTTGAAAACATGGTAGATTGCGGCGTAGGCGTATAATACCACCAGCATTAACGGTATAGCAAGTGCCGATTGGACCAGCTGAGAAGAGGTCTTGACAAATACGAGAAGAAGAACCCCAGGAATGCAAGGCCATGGCATAACAATGATCATGCATACCATAGCGAACGGGACAATTCCAAGCATGGTCTTTGGGAAAAGGAAATTTTGGATAGCCGTGTACGGCTCTTGCTGGTTCCGAAAGGATCGCTTTCGCAACGACTCACCCGCTTGTTTTGTGTCCTCCCGCGGCACGGGGCGCTGAATTCCAATCCAAAGCCTAAGAACTCTCTCAAAGGCCCGAAACGTGTACGTCTGATGCCGCGCCGTCGCCTTCAGCTGCTCCGAGTCGCTGATAAACAGCTTCGTCGGATTATCTTCGTAGTGCACAACCGGATGTGATTGCCTGGTCGATTTTGGATATTCCGGTAATATTCTGCGCAGGCTGCCGAAACCTTTGATGAACTCGATCCAAGGGAGTTGGTGAGAACCGCAGAGAATAAGCGCGTCGGGCGCGAGAATGGCCTCTTGGAAGGTCCACGCCCGTGAAAACCAAGTCATGTTCAAAAATGCATCGAAACCGTCGTAGTCGAATGTCTTTCTGATACGCTTTGCTCTGATAGTGTTCCAGATTGACTTCAATTCCAAGATCGGAGGAAGTAACTTGCAGGTGAGTAGAACCATCTTTATCCGACGCATCATCCCGCTCTCGGTATTGGTTCCTTCAATTGGAAGGTAGTTCGATTTTGCTGCCCTTCTCAGACATTTGATTGCGCGTGTCGCTTCATCAGTCTGCTCGCCAAGCCAAATGTATACAATTTTAGCTCTGGAATAAATCTCCTCCATAAGAGGTATCTGACTTTCCCTCTCTTTCGCATTACTTTGGTCGATACATATCGCATCAACCCAGATTGTCAGTCTGCCATATAGTTGTCGAAGTCTTCGCAACGCAGATATGCAATTGTGCGTGACGCCCACTACGTGTCTACCACAGTTGATGGGATGTTTTTGGGGGTCTCCCCAAACATAAGAGAGGGCAGCGTATGGAACATGTTGAGATTGACGGAGGGAGGTGACTTGCAGAGTCCCAACTAGAGGATCGTCCTTTTTCCGAGAAGGTTCCAGGACCAAAACCCTAATTTCCTTGGCGTCGGCATTGAGTGGATGAGAACTGTACGCGGTATCAATGGTTGGTGTTGTCGGCCTCGTCGAAATATCATCGGGAATCAAAGGACGGTTGCTTGAGTTGTCGGGGATTTCCTGCAGCTCGAAGGACATATTCTGAGCTGATGCCGTGCAATGCTCGAGTCCATGGTGAAACAAAAATATTCAAATTTCGGATCGATTCAAGCTTACGCGGATTTAATGCGGCAATTAGGCAGCACAATGGGTCCCATCCTCAGCTCGTCAGCATATTAAATTACGACTCCAGTTGAGGCTTAGCCTGCTAGCAAAATTGGAAAAAAGGGGCTATTATCAGTGGTCCACTCTTTTCCGGTGGATCGGTGGAAGAGCACCTGAGTTACAAAGTACTCTGCTCGTGAAATCTGTCAAGCTACCTCACCGGACGCGGTCACTTGTTCATTGGCTACTTGTTTTTTACTAGGGTTGCAAAAGCTTTCCCAATGTAACTGATTATATCCTGCATAAAGAAAATCTACACTGTTGACCAAGGGATCGTTTGCTATGCCGGGCTGTATTCTCAATGCATATTTAGGTAAAAGTACCATGAAACTCAGATCGACTGCATAGTTACACACTGTTCTGTGTATTGGTTCTCCGAATTCATTATAGACGACGAGGGACTGTGGATTTCATGATTTCCAAGTTTCCCTTACTCTCTGGTCGGGTCACTATCAAGGCTCAAATGTCCACCCCCACCTATCCCAAGAATGTCGCATATTTGTTTAGCTCCTCATCTTCCTTCACCCTCTGCAGTTCTTCGGGCAACGCTCCAAACCGAATAGTCAACCCGCCATCTGGACGCTGCGGGAGAATGATGCAAATGCGGAAGGTCCCGTTCAAGCCCTCTGTCAACGGAATCATCGTATCGGGAGCTCCTCCGTTGTCGAAAAACTTGCCGCCAAATGCCATTGTGCTCATAGGAAGCAACATCAGATTAGTGATGAGCAGGTTCAGACTTTCGTAGCCTATGAAGGCGAACTTGTACTCGTCATAGTCTGTCGTCGTCTTCAACAAAGTAAAACTATCATGCACAAGCGATGGCCTGATTTTTCCAGCTGCTTCGCGAATGAGGGATGCAACGTGCGCGGCAGTCGTCTTTGGCTCGAGTAATTTCTCCACCGTAATGGCGGATCGCAGGAAGACCAGCGCGTTTCCCATGTACGAGGATGGCAAGGATGAAGAGAAATAAGGTCGGATGTCCAGGGGAAACTCCAAGATGGAGACGTCATCGGGTGCAAACGCTTTGCCCTGAGTTTCCTGGGCCGTGCGAATGCGTGCCTTCATCACAGCCCGCCAGAATAGACCCTGCACAATATCCGCTTCCGTCACGGCATTTTTGCTGCCCAGGTCGACGGCAACATCCTGAATCAGCTTTTGCAACTTCTCAGCAGAGATTGAAAAGTTGACCGGCTGAAGAACTCGCTCGGGTGGCGGGATGGGGAGACGCTTCACCTCGATTCTGCTTTCTGGGCATGTAAGCGTCTTCTCCACATCCTTGGGTGGTGGAGTAATGAGACAGGTCCAGGTATTGGGATCAATTTCTTCTACCGGCCGAGCGTAGCCTTCTTGTTCCCACAGAGCATGCAGAAACATGCGATTCATACTCTCAGGATCAAGCCAACTACATGTTGCCGATGCATCGCCTTCAACGTACCGGCAATTCTCTGCCCAGGCACTCAGAGCAGTGACGACACCGGTTCCATCGAAGCATGTATGATGGAATGCCGTGGCAATCAAGCAACCACCCTTGATGAAATTGGCCTGCGCCCTCATAATGTCTGCTTTGTTCGTCCACCAGAAGGGAAGTTCCATGACGAGATCATCGCTGCAACCCAAGGAAACAAACCCAGAATCTCTCAACTCCTGAAAGGACGGGAGCTTATCTGATAAATCTCTATACAACAGCTGTCTTGGGCTGCCGCCTTTTTGATCATCATCCGGGATTGTAATGTGAAGTTTGCCAGGGATATAGCCGGCTTCATGCTCCTCGTAAGACGTCACCTGCCCATTCAGAGCTGGGAGTAATTCAATTGTCCGCGAAAGCCCTCGTTGCAATCCCGCAAACGCCTCTTCAAAACTAACGCCATCCTTCAAAGGGATGTAGAGCATCATTTGAATGTAGACTTTAGGTAGCATTCCATCAAAGCCAGTCAAGCTTGACGATTCCTTCGAGTCGTACGTTTTAAGAAGCTCCTTTACTTTGGCTGATTTTTCATCCAGCTTCGCATTATCCGTATTTCCGGACTTTACAGCAGCAGCTATTTTCGCGAGGGCAGCAGAAAATTTACCAACCGTGGGGTTCGCATACAAATGTCGAGGGCCGATCTGGTCTTGTAGGCCCATCACTATCCTGAAAGAGCGGATCGCTCGATATACTAGCAGGGAATCGAGTCCGAGATCAAAAAGATCCGTTTCAGATGTGATGGCTTGGAAGGTAGGGTTCAAAGAGCCAAGGATGTGACGAACGGCGTTCTCAATTGACTCGATCGAGTCCGTATCCACCTTTATGGAAAGGCTTGGATCGATTTCCTCTTCTCGAGAGGCGTAAAAACTATCGATATGGTCGTTGTAGAGAATAAGCGTCGCTCGTCTCTTGATAGTCCCCTTATCTGTCCGAATAAAAGGCTTTTCTGGGTCTGAAAAGGTTATGCAATCTCGTTGTATCTGATCTTTATGCAAAGACATGGAATTAGCCTTTTCGACAATAGCCCAGATGCTGTCCAACAGCTCATCAGTCTTTGATGAGGGGTCCTTTAACTCAATCAATAGAGCCGCTTGAGGTTTCCCTGATCCTACCACCAAACATCCATCAATTTCAGGATGTGTGGAGATGAAGCTTTCTGTTTCCAGAGGCGAGATTTTGTAGCCGTTGGACAGGACAACCACATCGTCGCTCCTTCCCTTATACGCC
Source organism: Calonectria pauciramosa (assembly GCA_017140785.1). NCBI lineage: Eukaryota > Fungi > Ascomycota > Sordariomycetes > Hypocreales > Nectriaceae > Calonectria > Calonectria pauciramosa. The sequence continues at coordinate 1,790,172 of JAACIZ010000013.1, forward strand.
CAATGATCTGGCTTTGTGGGATGTTTGGTATACAGATCCTTGAAATTGAGTTCTTCTAGCTCAGGGAAGGTTGTGAAGATGCCCTGGAACAGTTCCCAGTGGTGGTTACGTGCAACCCAATGCTCGTAAATACCAGGCTCGACCTCCTTGAACTGGAAGCCCGAGTAAGGGTGGAATGCAAAGTAGAGCCAGTCTTCCCTATCAACCCAAAGGTTTCCGATGAAGAGGCCCTCGGTTGTTCCCGTCAAGTTCAGCACTCGCACAATTTTGTTGACTTTGCTGGCACTGACAGGACTCACAGGTCCACCAGATGCGCAAATGAACTTTGATGACTTGAACTTAGCTAGAACATCAGGAGTCTCTCCGAGCTCGTCAACGAGCGATGGAACGATACTCCAAATATCGATGTTTCCATGCTCTGCTAGGGATTCGAGTAGGTTCATGTTGGGAATGACACCTGCAGGTCCAAGCAGACATGGCATAGCGAAAATGGAAGGGATGATGATATCCATGATGATACCAGCACCGTGGCTCATGGGAAATGCAGAGTATATTCTATCGCCTTCATTCCAGCCTGTTGTCCAAGGAGCCATTCCTTGGTCACCTTCAGCTGGTGGGAGCAAGCGTACGGCATCCATAGTACCAATTAAGGCGTGGCTCCACACGATAGGCTTGGGCAAGCCAGTAGATCCAGATGTATGTAGAATACAAAAAGGGTCCTTAGCTGCTTGCTCCCATGTTTTATCGTACGTATACGGTTCAGTTCCTTCAGCATCAAGGAGTTCATTTAACTCTGGAAGTTGTAGAATCTTCATAGGGCGCTGTTCAAGGAATGATTGCCCGTTGGAGGGGATCGGGCAATCGACAGGCTGAATCCAAATGTTGCATTTTGCGGCTTCAAGCACAGCAAGAGCTCCTTCTGTGCTATTCTTGGGGGACAGAAATAATGCCTGGGTGTGGTTAGCATGCCACCGCAAATTTGAATACTCTATGATTCGGGACATCAGTCACAAAAGCAGACAAGGGCAATACATACAGAGTAGCCGGCCTTAACACTGGCGTAAGTCAACAAAATGTGTCTCAGGTCGTCTTTATTGAGTGTCAGCAGATTCTGTTTAAGTTTGTTTTTCTCGTAGTGACACAATTCTCAACTTACGAGGTCCAATATATCCCACAGAATCGCAAGATGCGCCCTTTCCAACCTCATTGTGGAGCCACCATGCCGTCTTATCGACTGCCCTAGCGAAGTCGCGAGCGGATATGTCTCGCAATCCCTGTGAAATGTCGCCAGATTTCGCTATGGAGTAGATGATTCGATCTGGGTCGGAGGCAGCAAGGCTGTCTAAAATCTGAGGGATCAATCGCTTTCCACAATTGGCTGGGGCTGCCATGGCTGCTACAAGTTTGGTCAAAGCTACCAATCAACAATACGTGAGGCCAATGTATGAGCTCGTCCGAAAAGAAAACAACAAACATTACATATTTGTATTGCCCCATTTGTAATACATTACATAGGCACAGGGGAAATAGTCTGGGGAAGGTTAAGGTTCCCCAACTACAAGGGGCTGTCCCAGAGTGGATATTCGGGCCGGGCCCTTTTCGGTGCTCCGAATACTGGTATTCCTGATACCCACGTGACCCAATTCCGATGCGTTCTCACCGCTTGATGTAACATTAAGCGAGATGCTATGACACGGAGACATGATGTAGAGTTTCACGGCTGAAAAATGCTACCTTAGCCAGGGCCACTGGCACTGAGTCACGGTGGCGGGGCGGCAGAGGTGCATCTGGCAAGGAACGGTTCGCATCAGGGGCGAACAAGTTAAGGGGTGCAGCCGAAGCTAGGAGACCGAGATCGGCATTTTAATGTGATGTTTATTGGATATCGGCGGTACTGTAGCTAATTCTAACTAGACAAGGATGGTATAGACTTCCCTTTATGTCCATAGTCCGAGCTATCAAGTGGGTTTCTTACAAAACACAAGCTAGTTCCTGTGTCCCGTTTCGGACTACGCTTGCACTTTGTTTTTCCAGCTTACAATAAAGCCTATTTTGTTTTTCATCGACCGGGCTTCTTCTCTTCCTTTTGCAATCACCTAGTCCAATTCGCCCACCATGTCTGCCGCTACCGTCCCCCAAACACCCGTCCTTTTTGGCAGTGACTGCGTCTTGGAGTCTTTGAAGACATCTGAGGAAATCCAAAATGCTGCAGAGATTTCTAGAAAGATTCTCAATATTGTTTTTGACTATGCCCTGAACAAATTTGATGATTGCACGGAGAAGCTGGCCGCTGGCACGCCAGACTTCCTAGCTGTCATCAACAAGTTCGTCATTGCTGGTGAACAAGTGAAGATGTGCCTTCCCGCATTCCCCTTCAAGTCTGCAAACAAGGTTCACAAGGTGTTCGGTATATTGCCCGATAAGAGTGAAGAGCTGGCTCTCGGCAGATTGAATACTATGTGCATGTGTATTGGCGAGGTCTACGAGCCTGGAGCCAAGGTTACTATTATCTCAGATGGTCTTGTCTACAATGGTAAGAAGACTCTGGAAACGCTTGTTGGGTCGCCATTTCTAACCGACTAATTCTTGGTACAGACTTGCTCACAATCCCAGACAAGGATGTCTGGGCTTATGGTGAAGCCGTTCGTGCCATGGTTATCCAAAAGGAATTCACGCACATCGACTTTTCTCGACTTCAAGATTTGGTGAAATTCAAACTCCCCGAGGAGTTAAAGGAGATCACCTATGTAGCTAACGCTACAAACTTTCGACGATATCTCTTCAACAAGTTCGGCAGGGACGACTTGGACATCGACCATGAGATTGCTGCAGAGCTCGATACAAAGATGACTTACTGTGGTTACAAACGATTCCTTGAGTCAGACCTGCAACACATCTTCCCCGCCGGCAATGGGAGAACCAAAAACGCTTACAAAAGAGATGTGAAGTTCTTGGCTAAGCAAATGCTCATTCGAGGATATGTATGTGCACACAAAAATGGCTTCCCGAACAGTCCTAAAAGGAAAATAAATCTAATTGATATCTTCAACAGGCTTTCGCAGGCGCAGTCAAGTCAGCCTTCCCCGACCACCTCCGACTTTCCATTCACCAATCAACGGGCGAGCACAAGATTTCGATGAGCCTCCTGAACACAAGAACCGGATATACCACCCCTTGGCACTGTACCGTTGCTCTTCTCGCTGATGGCGAGTGGATCAGCGCGCCAATGGGCGACTTCAAAGACGAGGCCAGATTTGAGATTATGTACGAGGACGGTAGACCCAGCTACTTCCAAGAGAAGAAAGTCTCAAAAGATGAAAGCGCCAGTGCCAATTAATATAGATATGAGTGAGAGTATGAATAATTTGGGAAGGAGTCGTTTCGAATTTGTATATACGGTTGATACAGCGCTTAGTTGCCCGCTGGGAGTATTAATATTGTGATGAGTTAATAAAAAAGACTGCCTAGACCATTTCAGCCCTGAGTCTTTCGACCTTGTCCTCAACCTGCAAGACCAGTTTTAAGTATGCATCTCCCTTCTTAATCCGCTTTTTAAGGTCTATCAGGAAATTTTGTAGTTCTATTACTCTGGCCAGGATCACGACCTGCGCTACTTGTGCCATCTCACCCGGGTCCTCTATCAGCTGAGTGCCTACACGAACCTGAGGCCACTCCAAATGGTCTATCTTGGCCCGAGACTTCCCTTGAACACATCTTTCCACCAACTGATCGCAAATGACGCTCAGCGACTTGGCCAACAGCACCAGTAGAGATATGCACTCCAGCGATGATGCATGATTAGCGCAAGACATGAACTCCCGGCATTGGCGCAGTGGACCACTAAGACACCCCAGGAGATTCTCAATGCTTGAACCCAGCTCAACGGTTTGTGTCTCAGCTTGCCCTATAAGGCGGGCCAGACGGGCCAGGCACTGGCAGTGTCCATTGGCACCATCGAACCCTATTTGTGGGTATTCTGCGCTTGTTTCAATAGAGTTGGATGGGGACAAAGAGAATCCAGGAACCAATTCTGGAATAGAACCGGTAGCGGAATCGTTCCACTCATTTGGAAATAGAGTTGAGCCTTGGATGCCTTCCCAGTGAACCCCAAACGCTTCATCTGAGTCACATCCGGAAAAGATTCCAGGTGCATGACCGCCGAGAAACATATTGTTTTCAACACCACCTCCTAGTGTGAATGAAGCCAGAGCGTTGTCCGGTTCTATAGGACCCAAATGGGCCAACTCCAAATGCTGACCGCCCCTTTGGTCATGATTCGGTTTCGTACCGTTGCTCACCGACGATTTGCCGTTCGTGGAGTCTCTGTTTTCCTTGGGGTCTTTCTCGTGTTTTCTCACCCTCGCTTCTCGCAAAATTCTCAAAGGGTATTCGCACGCGGAGGAAGACGCCTTGCACCTGTCGCATCCAGACGGGTCTCCACTGCATCGAAGCTGTGGAACCAAAGGAATAAGCGCTCCGCATCATAGTCATGCACGACGGGAAAAGTTCAGCTTACCTTACGGGCCCGGCACAGTTCACATGCTCTGTGGATGGTAGCTTTACGCCTGGTTGCCCCAGCTCTCGTAAATGAGGTTGGCAGTGGCAAGTCTGGCTCGAATATGGCTTCTTGACTATTAGTGTCGTAGCTTAGTGTTCCAAACATCGCGACTTGTTTGCCATGGAGCAGCAATTCCTCCTTGGATCACTGGTGCTTGTTCAGTTAAAGGGGAAAGGCAGCTAAACAGTTCGCAGAGACCTTATCTTTCTCTGCGGGGAATCACGATTTACCGCTTTCGGACCATGTAAACGCGTATCAGCCCTGTCCGTAGTGCTGTGCAAGTCGTCAAGATTGGAAAGTCATAGCGTATGGTCGACAATCACGGTTTCTGCTGGGCTCTGTGACTTCGCCGACGCGTCGTAGATGATCTTGACGAGAGCGAACGCGAGGATGGGACATTGGCCTCACGGGCAGCTCTTACGAATGCTATGCACAGTAGCATGTTTCAGAATCTGGGGTCCTAAGAGCGGTCGGAAAGTTACTCCGTAAATTCAGTAAACTTACTGGTGCGATGATGGCAGTGCTGGGACAAGGGAACCACCCCTTGTCTCGCTAGTAGAAAACGATCATCACTGTGGCCTTACATTTGTGGCGTGGAACCCTTTTTGGGCTAACCCCAACATTCACAATCCCGACAACCCTGTTGGCGGTGCCGCAACTGGGTCTTGCGGGGTCCGAATAGGAAACTTCGTATTTAAAAGGGGTCAATTGGTAGGGTCTGGAAGCGAAAATGCAAAAATCGCACAAATTAACAGTCTCAACGATTGTAAGGCAATATGCTTGGCTAACCCTTCTCACTTGTCAAGATCAAGACCGACAGCAATGTTCCATGTTCATGAGCGAAACCAGATTTTATTTTATTTTATCTTTTTTTTTTAGCGCAATCATATCTAGTCTTCACCAATCCCACCCCAATTGAGGACCTAAAAATTGATAACAAAAACGCAGGCAAATTGAAAGACGCGGGGCATGATGTTATTGGCAAGGGGGTGATTTGCGCTCACACCCTAGATAGGAAAGCATATTTCCAGGGTATCTAGGTAGAGCCGGGTCTAGACTCAGTTATTCCGGCAAATGGGGCATCGTTGTCGGGCGTTTTTACTTAGTAAACTCTAAAAAATTATTCCCAACCAGAGGCGGATCGACAAAATCCCATACCACTGGAAGCAACGGAAATTTGACGAATGAAAAACTCTAGTCTTGAATCAGCATCGAATATAGCTGCTCGTTCTGTCCTTTCTACATGGAGCAACAAATAATTTCCCGCATGATGGCAACATCAGGGCCGTTTATGGAAGGAGAAATACTAAGCGGAGATGGTTCAAATCTTCGCGTATTTTATCACCAGGGCGCAGGAGATCGGGAATTTAAGATTCAGGGGCGTATTCAACAAGTCTTGGCTCACGTAACGAGCCGGGCAATCGGTTGAGTTCCCTCCTACTGGGTCCTTGCATGTCAGCCCATAGGTATGTAAAGGGCGCGAGAAGGCGCGCAGGGCCAGGGGCACGGAGATCCTTCGCAGTTATACTATCTCAAAAAATTTACATGCCCAATTGTTTACTTGCTGACGTCGACCATCAAGCTTGGCTAGCGTCCGCCTGGGTGAGGCGGCTCAGGGTCACATCCGGGTACGGGAGACCGCGAGGCTAGACCAGACTGATAATGCCCGAGAAAGTATCTTTCAAATTGCAGAGCCAATCTGCAGAAATAACATCGAGCGACATGGCCATAACCATTCTTGGAAAGAACTTTCCGCACCAAAAAACATATCATGGCGAGGATTCCCCGTTTGGGACCGACCGGAGGCCTAATTCTCCGCTTCCCAGCTTGAAGCTCTGGAAAATCAGCCGGGATCCCGATTTTCTGGAGACGATGCTGGCAAGTCCTGAGTGCCGCTACAGCTCGGACATGAAAGCCGAAACTTCCGTAATCTTTTTGAGAATCAGCAGTACGTTCAACTACCGGGTTGATTAAGTTTATGCTAGCGGATAATTTTTGTGAATTAGCCCGATCGCGTTGACGATTCCCGTCATAAATTTCCCGGCCGTTGCAAAACTGCCCGTACAAGTTAACAGAATAGTCTCGGGAGCTAGGGATAAAAGAAACTAGTTGACCTCGACAAAATGAAGGACTAAAAAAAGAAAAAACAAAAGGTACTCGATTAACCCCCTTCGTTTCCAATATGGGTAGCTGGGATGTTTAATTATGACGAAAATTTCCTGTGCGGTGTCCACGAACAAACAATTTTACAGATGGTCCAAGCTTGACGATAACTTCACAACATGGATTGAAATGTTATTGGATGTAGATAAATGCTTCACAAATTTATCGCCAAAACTTCCATCAGGTGGTTCCCCCTTGGTGAATTGAGAATGAAAACCCTATTTATTTATGAACAGGTTCCGAAATTCTCCCAAAAATGTCAGATTTTGCTGTGACCTAGTGCAACTCAACTACCCTACATCATCGATTGCTTCGACCAGGGACCCACATATGGAAAATGCCAGCTGGAATTTTTAGGGGCTCTAGCCGTTTCCGTCACTACAATTAATTTAGTTCCTAGTCGCAATCTGTCCCCTTGCACAGGGGTAGCCAAGTGATGCTGCTCAATCCATTTGTTTGCGCTTGTTTGACAGCACAACACATGTCTGCATTGGTCAATCAACAATTACAACTTCATTGTCATCGCCAAGGTAAAGTGACCATGATGGCACTGCGCCGCTGCCAATACCATGGCAGCGGGATCTGGCAGGCTGAGAGCGCCAGTATGATGGTCAACCTGGATTAGGGCCAGTGGAGTCCATTTCATTCAAATTCATCTCGGCAGTTGGACAACCTATCTTGAAGAGAACTGCCGCTAGCGAGACGGATGGACCCGAAAATTCTGCTTGCTGATCAGTATCCATGCTCATGAGAGAACCACGACCGGCATTATGTTTGATAGTGGCAGCCTCCGAAGCTGTCATAATGAAAAATCTCGAAGCAACAGTCAGTGCCCAGTAGAAAACTTCAGGAATATTGATATTCAAGCTTTTGATGGACAAAAAACTGCATGTATCCAAATTGTATTCAATTATTCCCCGAATTCGCATAGCATTTAATCGATCTCCAGGTTTTCGGAAGAAAAGATTCCGTGTTGTAATGCCAGTTAGTGTCAAATTCAGATGAAATTTTGGAACCCTTTACACAGTCTGCCGTATCGTAGATGTCACAAAAGTCCTTGGTCATGATTGGAGAGCCAGGATCGTCGAAGTGACACCAGAGCAAGGACCCCATTTCGTGCTGCCGGTGGTAAAAGAGCGGCAAGACGTAGAACCATCAGAGACCTCTATTAGTTTGGCATCATTTGAGATTGATGTAAGGATTGGAGCCGGAGTCTTCATTCAAGCCCCGTCAGCTATCCCAGCAAACTTAGAAGGCTTGTGGTTGAGCCCCTAAAACGGGGTTTGAGTCGATAGGATGCGGTAATAATGCCGTAAACAAAAGCTCCTACGATATTCCCCTTTTTGTCATGTTCTTCTCATCACTTCATGCAGCAAAGGTGACCGTTGGACAAGCGGGGATTTCGGCTCAAGCACCAAGACCACGATTTCAGGATGCAACCGCTCGCGCATGAAAATGACTGATCATGAACGGATTCATTTTTAAGTTTAGAGACAGGGTACAAGAGAAGATTTTATCAAAAGTTTGTGCAATTGCACGAGGCAAAATGACCTTTAGTTAAATAACCCCAATCTTTGTGCTAGTGTTGACAACTCCGTTTCTTTCGCTGCTCACCTCCACTACCAGCCAGTCGTGAGTTCTCGTGTAACCGCATCTGCAAGAGTTTCCAGCTCTGAATCCTTCAGTTCAATGCTTTCGTTGTCTGTCTTTTCATACAATGTGCCCCCTTCGGCCCAGATGCGCCTCAACGTGTATGTCACGGCAAATGGCTTTCCTTCTGCCCAAGCCTTTTCCTCTGCCGCCTTGAGCTCCTTCAAAGAGAAGTAAGACAGATCCCACGTTTTACCTTGGGTTTGCTTCACAAATTCAGCCAAGATTTCCTTGGGTGTAGTGACAAAGGATTGCACAATCAACGCCTTGTTGAATGAAGCTTCAGGATGACGCAAAGCAGCGACGACGGCCTTTCCGACACTGGTCACAGTTAAAATCGTTTAGTTCAATAAATGAACGGAAAATCGAGCTTACTCTGGCATAGTTGTGAACCCGACCTTGCCCTCACCGTCGTCGATCAAAACAGCCTTCCTGTTCTTGGAGTCGAAACCACCCGCCTCGGGAGCATTAGGCGACAGAGAGAAGTACATGTCGATATAAGGCCCAGTGACTACAAAAGTGTACTTGACCTTCTTTATGTTCTCGCGCACGTACTTGCGCACCTTCAACTTCAGTTGATGCGGCTTCTCGTGGGCGCTTTGAGGGCCGTGCTCAATATCGGTGCCATACTCGGAAGGGAAGAACCAGTTGACGCTGGGTGATTCCTCAGCAAGGCGGATTAAATTAATTTGCGTCTCAATCACGTTTCGGCCCACTGCTGAAACGACCGTGTCGATGCCCTCGTAAGCGTTCTTGACGTCTTGTTCATTGTTGACATCGCCAATAATGATTTTAACGCCCCTTGAGCGAAGCTTATTGATGTCATCCGCTTTGTTGTCGACCGTGTTTTGGGATGTGAAGATGGCGACCTGGTCAAATGCGGGCTGGGCCTTGAGGATTTGATCGGTAATGTATTTTCCAATCTGGCCGGTGGCGCCGAATATCAAGATGTTTTTTGCCTCAAATGATGCCATGATGAATAGTAGATTGATGTGATGGAACCCAGCACAATATTGCAAGCTGATGTGTTCGAATACAAGGCACAAAGCCATGCCCCCAGTGCACCGGAAAGAAATGACGCACCTAGAGTGGGTCGCCAAGCACGAGCTATCTGGCTCAAGTTGTGAAATCATGAACGCCTCGGCGGCCATCTTCGGCTTGGGATTGGGTTCCGATCCCGCCCTCTCCACCCGGCAGCCCCATCCGATGAGGGGTACAGCGGATGACTCGTACGAGAGCCTGAGTGCACTGATTGAAGGAAATCACAACAGCATCCATGTTTTGATCTCGATTATGAATTTGCCTTTGCCTTGATCTATTTACAGCGTGATGAATTGGTTATTATATGATTGTATGCTTTATCAGCAATGGGAAATTTGGGAGTAGGAAAAAATGAGGAGAGTCACATGACAGTGCAGTTGAAATCCACCAAGACGCAGCAAATATTACACGGCCATGAGAGCTCGAGAATAGAAATGGAGGTCTCAATGAAACTATACCGTGTGGAGATTATCAGCTCAAGCAAACTTCGCCCCCCCCAGAGCTAGCCGCAGTAACTCCCCCTCCTGCGTCGCCGAATGCTGCCGAACCATTGCAACACAAGGTTCCAACAGCGCCCTCCGCGCAATAATGATGATGAAAAATGACGTAATGAGAATCAGGTTGGCGAGGGAGGAGTTTTGATTGTTTCGAGATGTCGTAAACATGAGGTTTTGACTGGCCGTAGTTGCTGCATCTCTAAAAAGACTTTGGCGCAAGAAACGTTGGGGTTGGTCCCAATAGTGCGCTTAGTTAGATAATAAAGGCGCTCAGTGATGCAATAGAAATCAGTTTCATCCACGAAACCGGTTTCATAACTTATATATTGCTATTCTGGTACAACTTTCTCCAAAGAATTCATCTGCATACTTCAAGTGTTTTGTTGGGGTTTCTATTGTTTGGTACTGGCCCAGATTGCTGTACACAGAGCATCAATGTGAGCCTCATCCAAGAACGGCATAATCCGGCGGTGGATAGCACTTTTGCGAAAGGCTTCGTAATCAAGTGACCTAGTAAAGCTATGAATCCAATCCGGTCGATCAAATATCCTCATGTTTAGTCCAGGCCTGATGCTTGACTCTGGAGATACCCGAAGGATGACCCTTTTCCTTGGGGAGATTCAGAAGAAATTGGAGAGCATGAAATCTTGGCGCGCCTCGAAATCCATGGCCTGCATGCGTCGTAAGAACGGCAGACCCTGTGAGCAGAGGTACTGGATATAGTCCTGGCGTCCCTCTGCGAAACCCGTGTAAATCTTCCAAATCCGACCGGTGTGCCGAACCAACTGCTCAGGAACATTTCGATCGTTTTTGAATTCTTCTAATATATCGAGGGCGCAGTTCCACGGTTTTGGTTTTGCAAAGCGATCCATCAAGGCATACAGCTTTCCAAAAATATCACTGAAGATGCGTGAGTGTTCACGATAAAACATAGCGCATAATCGCAAAAAAGTCAACAAATTCTTTGGCCACCTTGTTTTCAATGTGGCTTATCCGCGCCGCAGCATAAAGGTTTATTCGATAGTATGCAATATTTTCCTACTAATTTGTTACCCCTCAATTATCACACACACACACACATTTATATTAAATATATTTTTTATTTTATAATATAAAAAGCTTCTTTATTATTTTTAGGCTTTTTAATATTATATATAATAATTATTATCTTTATTAATTTTATTAATTTTTTTATTTTATTTTTTTTATATATTTTTTTATTTTATTTTTAAATTTTTATTATTTAAATATTATAATAAAATTTATAAATTTTTTAAATAAAATTTTTTTATTTATTAATATTTTTATTAAATTAATAAATATAAAAATTATAAATAATTATAATTATATTTAATATTTTTATTTATTTTTTAAAA